>OZ023269.1:38039675-38639675 GCA_964006375.1 Tillus elongatus
TACTTTTCACCAGCTAATCTCTATACCGTATATACTTCACAAATAAGTCCAAACCTCGAATACTGCTCCCACATCGGGGGTGCTGCTGCTGCAGCTTCTACACTCGCTATCCTGGACTCCATTCAGGAGAGAGCTATACGTCTCATCGGTGACCTTACCGTCACCCAAAGGCTACCATCCCTTGCCCACCGACGTGCCGTTGGTGACCTCTCTCTCTTTTATAGATATCTGCACGGGCACTGCTCAGAGGAGCTTTCTTCCATAGTTCCGCCCCCTGCTGCCCCCAACAGATGTACCAGGGGAACAAAGCGAATGCACCCTTTTACTGTCCAGGTCTCCAGACATAGAACATCTCGTTATGCCCGCTCTTTTGTCCCGAGGACTTCCAAGTTGTGGAATTTCTTGCCGCAACATGTTTTTTCTTCTCCACCGAACCTCCAACCCTTCAAGTCCAGAAGTTACAAATTTGTATATTTCCTCCTTGTCGACACCCACGTTACGATAGTGTTTAGGCTGCAAGCCCTCGTGGTGTGTTGTTGAAATAAAAAATAAATAAAAAAGCAGCTTTATTGGAAACAATGCTCTTCTTTTTATGACGGTATAAGTACTGAGAACTTCCTTTATTAGGAGCACCTAATTTTTTCAATTATTTTGTTATTTAGTGAAGAGCTTATTCTGCCAACTGCAATTCAGATCGTAGAAACTATGTTTGGAGATAATTTTGTCAAACAATTGCAGTACATACCTTATCAATTGATACTGTTGCCCGTCAAATTGGTGATACAGCTAAAGATATATAGGATCAGCTTTTCAGGAAGTGGCGTTACAAATTATTTTCAATTCAGGTTGATGAGGCAACAGATAGCAATAAAGATCATCATTTAACGTTCGATTTTGTGATGGTATGTCATCAGTGGAATAACTACTATTCTGCAAACCAATAGAACTCAAAGCAACAGCACTTGCATTATTTGATACCTTAAATGATTTTCTAAACGAGCCAAACATAGGGTGCATTGGAATATGCACCTATGGTGCTTGTACCATGTCTGGAAGACCCCAAAGTATACAAGCACTTGTGAAACAAAAATTTGCACAATATATCTGGACACATTGCATGGTCCAGGAGAAGCTTTGGCTTCAAAGAAAAAATGATCCCTGGTTTGTATATTGTGTTAAAGACGCTGCTAACCGTAGTAAATTATATAAAAATGAAACCTCTAAAATCAAGAATATTTTCTACATTTTGTAAAGACATGAGTGCAAAACATTCAGCGATAACATTTTATTGCAAGGCAAGCTGGTTATCACGAGGGACATTTTTATGTGTTTATAAAATAAGATATTAAATCACCATTTTTATAAAAGAGGAAAACCGACCAGAAGGAAAGAAGTTTCAGGATGATTTATTTGTGATGAAATTGACCTACTTACTCGACATTTTCAAGAAACTAAATACCTTGAATCTTCAACTCAAGGAGCTAACACACATATGTTGGATAAGAGTGATAAAGTTAATGCGCCTTGTGTAGTAAAATGAAATTATGGAGCAGAAATGTAAAGAAAAAACCTAGAACTGTTTGCAAATGCGGATGTGTTAAAACTTACAAAGCTGAAGATCAACACGTGGAAGTTGTTTTATAACCCTTGAAAATCATTTATCCATGCTGGCAAAGAATTTAAAAAAAAAGTATTTTGTTGCTGACTTCAACTTGATAGCAAGTTACGAGTGGGTTAGCGACCCATTTTAAAATACTCCCAAAGGTCTCTCAGCTGCCGAAGAAGAAATATTTATAGACTTCACGGCATGTCGCGAAATCCAAAGACAATTTAGTAATAAATCACTATTTGAATTTTGGCACAGTTGAATGATGAGTTTTCTGCACTGAAAACGAGAGCATTTTATATACTATTACCATTTTCAACATGCTACCTTTGCGAAACCGGATTTTCTGCAGTGGCTGCTTTGAAGACAAAATATAGATCTCAGCTAAATATAGAAAAAGAGCTTTGAGTATCAATTTATAAGATTAAACCTTCTTTCAAAAGACTCTGCTCTGCAAGACAAGCCTAAGGGAGTCACGAATAATTATTAATCTTGTTTGTAATTTAATATTAATAAGTTAATTATTAAATACATTGTGCAATACTCATACAATCCTACATAAGTGAATTATATTGATTTTCTTTCAGTAAATTAAATAAAATTATTAATAATATATTTTTTCAATTTTTTCTCAACAAGTAATTCAAGTATAATAAATTCAGCTGATTTTGATATTTTTACATATCGCTACATACCATTACAATATTCATTGTCAGCTTCTTTTCCAGTTATATTACAATTTTGTCATTCTTTAGAAACCAGCTAATGTGCATTATCTGTAAATAAAATAATATTTATAGATGGAGCTACCTTTACTAGCCGGAATGTATTCAATTAAAAAAAAGGATTTGTGGGAGAATGGTTATCTTCATGTTTCAGTAGAACGTAATTTCCAACATCAATTCAAAATTACGTTTAGTGTGAAATAATCGGAAATTATATCCTATATCCATATGCATTACTACCAAATCTGAGTGGAAATTCCTACCTAGAGTTTCTACAGAATATGACGGGTGATCTCATTGATAATTGACGCTAAAATTTAAAGCACACTAGGTATCTTATGTAAAACTGTGCAACTGCAGACTTCTCTAGCCATATGTGATATAACTTAAATCAAAGATATACCCAAAGATGAATACGCCATGGTAGCTCTATTCCTTGACCAACTCCTCACTTGGATTTAAACTCACTTGGCCTTTTTTTGGGGTTGCTAGTTACCTACATTGACAGAACAAACACCGGTGAGAAATTTAGGCGGAAAATTGTAAAAATCTGTACTTTTACTTAAGAATAAAGGAATACTATTTAAAGTTAAACAATCTCTTCTCAGCCGTCTGTCGAAGTGTACTAAGATTGATGGCGGAGAGTATGAACATTTTTCGTTTAATAATTAAATAATTAATATTTTCTTTTCCTGGTAATAGTACTTGATATTTATAACTTATAATATTCTTCTATGATTCCTTAAGTTCTTTACATGTAAGTGATTTATTGGAAACATCTGTTTTCTTCTTTTGCATTAAAAAAATGTAAACGTAGCAAATGCGTTATACCAGCGATTTTTTATATAAACGACTTTTTTTCAAAAATTTGTTAAACAGTTCTTAAATTTAAAAGGATAAGTAAAATATAAGATACACTCGGCTTTCCATGCAGAAACGTTGAGTATTGTACTCTCCTTAACCTCCTGTAAGTATCATCCTGTGAGAATTAATGAAAAATTAAATGCTAAATTCAGTTTTTAGTGAATTTTTATAGGACACCTAGAACCCATATCTGGAGGTCAGTCACTTTTTTTTGTTTATATATATATATATATATATATATATATATATATATATATATATATATATATATATATATATATATATATATATATATATATATATATATATATATATATATATATATATATATATATATATATATATATATATATATATATATATATATATATATATATATATATATATATATATATATATATGACATACTCGATTCTCTGGTTGAACCGCGTCCAGAATTTATTAAAACTCGACGTTTCGGCTCCTGCTTTGGAGCCATTTTCAAGAGGTAAAGAAACATCTAAGGACATGAACTCTAAGACCTCCATCTGCCTACTCCTTAGAGCGGTGGACAAAGGTGGGTTGGGTTGTTGTAGCTCGATTACGGGGCCTCAATCTGCCTACTCCCCAAATCTCGCCGTAGATCGTCTCTACGGTCTCAGTGTGTTCAACCCTAGGCCTAAGAGAGATCTAGAAATTCGTTGCAAGTCTTGTATTGTATTTATCCATTGGTCTACCTGCTTAGTTATTAGTGTAATGAGTCGGGTCACAGTCAACTAAGTCAGGGGGTTTCGTCACCGTACTTAAAGGATTAAGGGGATTGCAGGTATTTGTTGAGTGACGGCTTTTCGTCACAGTACCTAAAGGATTAAGAGAATTGCGGCTATTTGTTGTCAAAAACTCCTCCCATTTCATTGACCTTCTTCAAAACAACACAATTTCTCAAAACGACATCTTAGTTAGGTTTGATATAGTTTCCTTATTCACTAATATACCTCTGCAACGCTTGACATTCTCAAAAATAAACACAATATTTCACACGATAACTTAGCTCATTTAGAACACTTCACGTCTAACACATTTCCCTTTTCAAAACAAATTTCACAAACAAATTCGAGGTGCTCCAATGGGTTCACCTCTCTCTTCTGCATTGGCCAACATTTTCATGGAAAACTTCGAGACGCAAGCACTAAATTCATCCCAACTTAAACCAACCTGCTGGTTAAGATGACATTTTCTCTGTCTGACCACACGGTAAATAATCTCTAGACGGATTCCTCTCTTACCTAAATAACATCAACCCCTAAATCCAGTTCACCATGGAAATATAAAATAATTTGTCGCTGCCTTTCTTAGATTTACCCATTACTCAAAACCCAGTCAGAGGATTTTCTTACACTGTGTACCGAAAACCAACACACACTAATCGTTATCTTAAAGCCCAATCTCACCATCACCCATCGCAACTAAATTCCGTGGTTCGAACACTAATAACACGATCCCTCAGACTAACGGACAATAACAATAAACAGACAGAATTAAACTTTTTAAGACAGGTATTGCTAGAAAACGGACACGACAACAATCACATACTGCGAAACATTACAAACGCATAAAAACCAACCACTACACCACAACAAGAACATACAGAGTCAAACTGTCACACTTGACAGATGTATTATTCGGTTCTGTCACCAAATAAGTACACTTGGAGAACCCCATTTTTTCTGTGGCTAATGAAATTCCCGAAACTAGCTTACTGACTGAACTGAACTGAGAACCCCAAATACCACAACACATTTTACAAACCTCACGATCGTTTTAATGAACAAGTTAGCGTCATCGTAGGATAAAAAAAATCAGAGTTTTTCAACATCTGATGACGCTAACTTGGTTAAGGAAACGATCATCAGATTTTTGAAATGCGTTGTGGTGATTTGGGTTCTCCAAGTGTACTTATCAGTGCTCATTAAAGCTACGAATCTTCACTTAGTTCTGTGACCAAAGTTTAAGCTCACAAGGAAACTTTGCAAATGTCTCTATCTCCTCAAAAGCAAATAATTCGAGACGCAGCAGTGGGTTATGGTAGCGAATTTTCATTAAACGCTTCAAATTCGGGTAACTCAATTTTATGTTAAGCTAGGGACTTCAATTTTGGCATACAGTAAATCCGCAAAATGTCATCAAAACAGCTTTGTTATTTTTCAAGATACAATTTTTTTTACAAGAACATGTCAGATTGAACTGGCCAACAAGCTCATTCAAACTGTTAACAAAACAAAAACAATCTATTACGTTTTATCATAATCAATGTTTTTTGAATTATATATATATATATATATATATATATATATATATATATATATATATATATATATATATATATATATATATATATATATATATATATATATATATATATATATATATATATGCTTTATTTGTTTGCTGTATTTTTTAGATTTTTTATTGGTTTACGTGGACTGCAGATTCGAACCGTCCCGTATATTTAAAAGCGATAACAGTGTAGTTCAACATTCCAATATATATATATATATATATATATATATATATATATATATATATATATATATATATATATATATATATATGAATCACCAAATAATTGGCTCAGTTGTAAGAACGTGTGCCTCTGCACCGAAGGGTACTGGGTTCGATCCCAGGGTACTCCTTTCACTTTTTTTAGTACGTACTGTACAATTAACATCAACTTAAGTTGTGGCATTGTGTCTGAGCAAGTTGGATGTCTGCACGTTCCGCCCTTTGGAGGGGGCGTAAAGCCGTCGATGCCGTGTCCATGCGGTGTTGGGCACATTAAAGATCCCTACACTCCTTTCATAAAGGCAGGGGTTCGGCAAAATTTCCAGGATAATGAGGTGAAACTGCTTCCTGGCACACACACACACATAAATATATATATATATATATATATATATATATATATATATATATATATATATATATATATATATATATATATATATATATATATATATATATATATATATATATATAAGGGTAATTCGCGGGAGATGGTGCAGAGGTTGAGATGGCGCGATGCTATAATTCACGGTTGGCAATACTTCTGGTAATGAGGTGTCGGTATTCGCTGTCAGTAGTAAGTGGGTGAACGTTTTTTTTTATGTGTTATTACCTAACAACTTTTAAAATTAAAATTCAATTTGTATCCATATTTAATCTCTCTAAATTCTCAGCCAGTGCAAAACATTCAAACATTGCTAGTATTACATTACTGAAGCTACTTTTGAAAACGCAAATCAAAAGTTTCTCAGTGACTTTAAGAAAACAGCAAGAATATTTTTTAGACTTAAAGAGTTCTGCAAGCAGCACCCTTGAACTGCTAGAGCAAATTGGAGAACGATTTATTTTTATTGGTATGAAAAATCGACCTGCACCAATTTTCAAGGCGTCAATTAATTTTCTAGATATCAAGAAAAATCGAAATTAAATTTCTTAATTTATGACCCTGCATCTGTTTTAATTTAGACTCTTGAACTGTAGTTAACTTATTTATAATACTTTGATGCCAAGACTCTACTGCTACTCTAGATATGTACTATTACCTTTGGACCAATGTGGAGAACACCTGTTGTTTTATTATTCATTTCAAGTTTTACCAAATTGGTAACAATGATGTGAAATAATTGTCATTATCTTAATTATTTGTTTCATTTAAATCAATTACCCTTATATTTAATTAAATATGCTCAACATCATTAAATATTTACCAAATAAATTATTGGTGTGGTTTAGGTATAATTAAGTTTGTTTATTGAACTAAATATCTAAACATTCTACACGAATTAACTAATCTGGTTAAATTATTTATCCAGGGCAACGGACTACGGCTGCAATTCCTGCTGAATCGTCAAACGATTTTATAATAATAGCTCATATTTGATACAAAGGTTATAATCGAGAAGCGGTGTGATTGCGAATAGTTCGAAATTGAATTTGTATGGAATGCAAATATCTTCGGCTGAAAATGCTTGTGCTAAAATTGGACGCATATGGCTGAAGCTACATGTGGCCACAACAAACATGTTAGCCATTCATATTATACAATAATCTAATTGTTACACTACAGGCTACGACCCCCTCACTAAAGAGTAAAGAGGTCACTATAAACTCTATGGTCAGACGAACTTAACCCGCATAATAGACAAATGTTTCATCATATTATGGTCTCGGTTCCTGGTTCCTTTTGTATATAGCTACTCAAATTTCTGTTACTACAACGTAAATATATCAAAATGACTACCTAGAAGGATATGCATCCATAAGCAAATTAAATCCTTTGGCCAACATAAGACTGGATTGTCTGCCGGAATCATATCATATATAGGGTGGTGTAGAAGCAGTGACTGTTAATTATTATTGTGAGTTAAGAAATGCTTTTAATAAAACATAATTCAAACAACGTATATCACGTATCAGTAAAAGTCTCGGTGGTTCAGTGGCAAGAACGTGTGCCTCTGAACCGAAGGGTACTGGGTTCGATCCCAGGTTCTCCTTTGACTATTTCAGTACAAACTGTAACATTAACATCAACCGAGCTTCTGGCATTGGATTTGAGTAAGTTGAATGTCTGCACGTTCCGCCCTTCGGAGGGGGAGTGAAGCCGTCGGTCCCGTGTTCATGCAATGTTGGGCACGTTAAAGATCTCTACCCTCCTTACAGAAAGGCAGGGGTTTGGCAAAGTTTTCAGGATACTTAGGTGAAATTGCTCCCTGGTGTCGGTGATTGGTCATAGTCGCGGAAATAGGCCGACGTTAAAGAAACAAAACACACGTAGGTATCAGTAATTTTAAACTCTTTTTGTGTCGTCATAAGAATCGTGTCTGTAAGTGTGTTTTGTTTCTTTAACGTCGGTTTATTTCCGCTACTATCGCCAATCACCGACGCCAAGGAGCACTTTCACCTCACTATCCTGCAAATTATGCCGAACACATTTCTTTCTGTAAGCAGGGTATAGGGATCTTTAACGTGCCTAACATAGCATGGATACGGGATATCGACGGCTTCATAAGAACAGTTAAGAAAAAAAATTGAGTTCACTGATAAACTGATGACCAGAAAAATGCACAAAACCAAAATGTTATGTGTGAATAACAAAATCTGTTGTATACTACAGACAATAATTGAGTTTTTTGGTGCAAATGGTCTAGAAATACCTGAAAAACGTCTTTAAAACGTCAAATTCGCGATTTGAAACGTCAGAATTCGCAACTTTTACGCAAGTAACCTAAAACAAATATGGGTTATGTAAAAAAAACATCGCAAGTATGTTTTACAAAGCTTTAAGTTTCAGCCTCAACCGCCATTGTCCTTCATTTTACTAAAATATTTGCAGAAAATTTATTTCACATGATATGATTCTTTGTAGCTAGTTTTACTTATCGTGTTAATTGTTTAATAGTCTCTAATTTTTAGTAAATTTTCGCAGAATAAATTCGCTATTGAGGAGACCGCGACTTTTCAATTTTGAAAATATTTCTTCACATGTGCGCGAACTACACCCCCTAGAAACCACATCCGAAGTTACTTTCAGTTGTTATCTGTTCACATATATACAGGGTAACGCATTTCTACGGTAAAGCTCACTATATCCGTTACTATACACGATACGAACAAAATTGTATTTGTTAATTTTGGGGTGTCTTGAGCGCATCTTATAATGTTATTTTGACAATCACAGGGTGGTCCCTAGAACACATATCCAAATTCCTCTTGTGGAAGTTTTCTCGGAAAGCTTTTTGTGAATAATTATATCGTTGCTGGTGGGTAATAACCTTGAAGAGGTTTGTTGACCAGGAAAATCGGACCAGTGTTTTCGAGAACATTTAAGTTTATTTTCGAAAATGTTTGTATATTTCCAACCAATAAAGTTATTTTGAAGAAATATGGTACCTATATTGTTTCTACTATATAGTTTATACAATCTATATAGTTTATACAATCAAATCTGATGCCTCGTTTCGTTAAAAAATATATTTGCTATATATTTTTTTATGAAAATTCACTAAGGCACTTGTTGCGTCCAGACTTTTTTTAAATGGCAAGATATATATTTTTTGCATTCTCGGAAAGCACGTCCCTTTCTTTATACGCCACTACAATAATTTAATCGGGTTCTATAAGAAAAAAATTCAGCAAAAATTAAATTTCCTTAAGCATCACCCCCCATCTCAGTTCGACTTCACTAATTAAATTTTTATCAAGTTACCCACTGAAAGAATGTGATAATATTTGTGGCTGTCAATTTCTAACATTCTTTGTTGTCAGTTATCTGCAGTCTGTAGTACTTTAGAGAGCTACACATCAGAAGATTTATACAAAATTTATTTAAAAAAACTTATACAAATTTATTATTATTATTATGCCAATGAGTATTAAAATGACCGTGGCTGAATAAGTTTACCTCGAGTCCAGAACATACGCAAAAAAATTAAAAATAAATATTATGGCAGAATTGAGCGAAAAGCGAATAATTTAAATATTGTATTCCGTATAGTAATTGTATGTATTTAAAATACATTGGCCAACCAAGCAGAGTCTTTAAAGATAGATTGACGCAGCACAAAAGTAACATACATCTACAAAATGTGTGCGCGGTTTAAACATAATCTTGATACTGGCCTTCATATAAATTTTAGTAATGTTTATATTTTACTTTCTAAAACCTTAAATTATATATATATATATATATATATATATATATATATATATATATATATATATATATATATATATATATATATATATATATATATATATATATATATGTATATATATTGCTATAAATAGCAAATATGCGATAAAAATAGAAGCCTTTTATTGTGGAGAAAAACGAGCCATGTATATTAGATTTATGCATCCTATTATTTAAATGCCCTGTATATTTAAAAGAGTATTGATATTTTGGGTTAAATAGTAGATATCATGAGAATTGAAGGAATACAGAACAATTCTTTGTTTTTACTTGCATTGTTTTGGTTGACTAGTAAAGATCGTTCTAATGTAAAGAACACAGACCAATTCTTTGTTTTTATTTATAGTGTTTTGCTTAAAGAAAATAAATTTTATTTGGTACAACTGAATAAATAAATGTAAAGTAGGTATAGTCACAATGTATTTAAGGTGAAAATTTTAATTGTCAGTAAATTATAAAAAGACACAATGTGCTCAGTGAAACGCGGGGACGTTTTTTTTTTAACTGTAACTAATAAGAAGTTGGACAATGACAAGATTCTGGGCTAATGAACTCTGTATTGCACAGCCTGTATCCAAAACGGAAGTTTTTTGAGAGAAAAGAGATATTTAAAGAAAATAGGGAATTATGGGAGGCATTCCATGATAAACTGCGGCAATGTGAGTTAAAGGAACACTCGATGATGAACTGCGGCAATGTGAGTTAAAGAATTCGAGGATAAACGGTGGTAATATGAGTTAAAGAATCTTTAATTATGGAATTGCGAAAGTGAAGCGTATTAGTGTAACTAGCATTCGATTTTTAACTGTCGTAGTATAAGTCAGGGTTATGAGTAACAAAAATAGCAAAGAGCAGCAGTAGATGGACATTGATCAATAATATCAGTCAAGATAGAAGAAAATTTTCCAAACAAAGGATTATCCAAAATAAGCTCGATATTAATTAATTGCCAATGAAATGGTGGCAGTAATAAAATCCAAAATAGGTGATCCAATAGCGAATAATACAAATCTCAATCAAGAACCAATTAGAGACATTAAGCAGTAAGTTAATTTTGTGAATATCTAGCTTATGCACTATGTGAAAACTGGAACCTGTGATGAGCACTAATAAGTACACTTGGAGGACACCCAAATCACCACAACACATATTTCAGAGACCTTACGAGCGTTTCGTTGACAAAGTCAACATCTTCAGAGGAAGAAAAATTCTTTAAAGACGTTGACTTTGTCAACGAAACGATCGTAAGGTCTCTGAAATATGTGTTGTGGTGATTTGGGTGTTCTCCAAGTGTACTTATCTAGCTTATAAATGTGCAGATATTTATATTGTATTTAGTTTTAAGAATTTCTGTTACATTGATGAATTTTGTGTATGTTTAGAATATTAAGGGAATATGCTGATAAAGGCCGAATTATTAGAGCATATTTTATTTAATTCATTGTTAAAAAAGATGTTGATTCGTGTGATTTATTGACAACGATGAATAATAATTTTTGATATAGCTACGTTTTTCAAAAGAATTTGAATAACAAGAATTGAATCATTATAGCTGGTAGGTATATAGTCTGGTTAATTTGATGCATATAAAAAAGTAATCTCACCAAATAAGTCTATATTCAAATGAATATCAATTAAAAGAGTAAAATCCATAAAAACTCAATTGAAAATATTTTAACGAAATTTCTAACACTATGGATTAAGAAAAATATGCAAATAAGTTACAGCAAAACCAAAATGCTATCCCAATTTTAGAACTCTACCCATGAGATAAGAAAACAATTTACATATACAGCGGTAAATAAAGAAATATTGGCATAATTTCATTTTCATCAATGTTGATACTTTAATAATAATAAGTGTTTTAGAATAAAAAGGAAAATATCATGCTCAACAGTTAAATGTGCTAAAAATACCATAACAATATATATATATATATATATATATATATATATATATATATATATATATATATATATATATATATATATATATATATATATATATATATATATATAATGATGAAAATGTTAGAGAACAATGTTATCCAATGCTTTGTTTCTCATGAGTGCGCTTTTACACTTCTCGGCCATGCTAATCGTCAAAATTCTTACTACTAGTCAAAAGGATATCCACATTGGATGAGAGAACATACTTAGTGCCTTGAAAAGGCTGGACTAGTTGTAAACCATGTCATTTGTCCCTTTTTCATTGATGGCAATTTGATTGGAGATAATTATTTAGCACAGTCGCAAAATAATGTCGTGCCAACTTTAGCAACCTTATATCCTGATCGAGCAAACCCACAAGTTCCAGCGAACGTGATATGGTTTTAGCAGCAGCACCTTACCAAATCAATGTCCGACAGTACCTCAACTTAATATTTCCAAATCGGTGGATAGGGAGGCGAAGATCGTTAGAATGACCAGCATCATCACCTAATATTGCGCTATTAGACTTGTTCTTATGGGGATATGCGAAAAGTATGCTATCAGGGTGCCGATTCGACTGGAAAATATGGAAAACCGGGAAAAGTCAGGAAATTTGCCAAAGGAAACATTTCGTCAGCGAAATCAGGGAAAAGTTGAGAAAAGCGTGAAAATGGACCTGAGTCGAGGAATTTTTGTCCATGTCAGCGAAAAATTATTTTTTTCCGTTTTATTATAAATAATTAAAACAGTTTTTTAACGTCGGTCTATTTCCGCCACTATGGCCAATCCCCGACGCCAGAGAGTATTTTCACCATATAAAAATAAAAACTGACCCCGGATATGTGTTCGCGCTCATTTAAAGAAATTTTTTCAAGACTCAAATTCCGCAATATTTTGTTAGTGAATTTCTTCCACGAAAATTCACTAAAAAGATTCCGTTACCATAGCAACGAAATTTTTTACGCTGGAAAAAAATCAAATATCGTCAGTTCGTAGCAAAAAAAATATGTCAAAAACTGTTGTACAAAGTTTTTTTTAATAACTAATAATTTAGGAAATATAAATGCCTTTCCGTGCGTTTTACTAACCCTGTATACCTAGTATATTTCAACATAATTATACATTGTATCATATAAATAAGCTCACCTTGCTTGTGCTTTCAGAAGATAACAATTTTAAAAAAGGTTTTTATTTATCTTGATGCCCTGCATACTACTTTATTTTTGTTAAGTCAATTTTCATGCTTCACGTCTGTATGTGATAATTGTTATTGATATAAAGTTAAATAATTCCGTAGGTGCTGGGGAAACTCGCAGAATTTTAAAATAACAGTTTGTGTTATTTTTAGAATTGGAAACGAAGTCAACGAAATTAAACGTAACGCCTAAAACATTTAGCGAAAAGACCCAATCGTTGAAGAACGTGACTTTTGCCCTAATTTACATCTAATGTTACCCAAATCAATGTCAGAATCGAGTAGGCACCAATTCTTTTACAATATATACTTTAAAAGTATCGCGTGATAAACTTGTCAAGGAAAGCAATTTGTGATGGAAAAGCTCAAAATAATTGAGCGGCTTAAGGTTCTGATTTCATGTACGTAAGCATTAGAGAATTTTTTGATTTCAAATGAGTGCCAATTACGTGCAAAATGCAATATAATTTTACAAAATTATAAATCTGGACCTAGGCAGTTTATATAATTTTGTGAAAATATATGGTATTAGGCGTAAACAACATGTCACGTTAATCTTTTAGAAGTAATATCTAACCATTTACTTCAAGGTGTATGTTTGCAATATACCGTCGTTGTTTTACTGAACACACCTAGAACCAATTTTTACAAAGAGCAAAAACTCTTTGACATCATTCGACTGAAAAATGATGTTGGCTGCTACTTCAAATAATATTTAGAAAAAAAAATCACTGCTTTTTATAATAGTTTGAATTGAATAATGAAACATGTATATACAGAGCGCTCAAATAATTTGCAATTTAATTTAATTTAAATGTCACTTTCTAAGTCCACATCTTCTACCCAACCCTTTAAAAAAAAATGGGGTCATGTGACACTGCTTTTAAAGAAACATTTCTTTGCTATTTGGCGCTATAAAACATTTCGAATTTTGATCAATTGTTGTTGGTGTGTAAAGGAAATATGCAAGGACACTCTAAGGCCTCAATCTGCCTACTTCTTAGAGTGGTGGACAAAGGTGGGTAAAGGAAATATCAGATCTCTCTGAGGCCTAGGGTTGAATACACTGAGACCTCACAGACGATCTCCGGCGATATTTGGGGAGTAGGCAGATTGAGGCCACGTAATCGAGCTACAGCAACCCAACCCACATTTGTCCACCCCTCCAAAGAGTAGGCAGATTGAGGCCTTAGAGTGTCATTACATATTTCCTTTACCCACCTTTATCCACCACTCTAAGGAGTAGGCAGATTGGGGCCTTAGAGTGTCCTTACATATTTCCTTTACCCACATTTGTCCACCACTCTAAGGAGTAAGCAGATTGAGGCCTTAGAGTGTCCTTACATATTTCCTTTATCCACCTTTGTCCACCACTCTAAGGAGTAAGCAGATTGAGGCCTTAGAGTGTCCTTAGATATTTCCTTTACCCACCTGTGTCCCCCACTCTAAGGAGTAGGCAGATTGAGGCCTTAGAGTGTCCTTACATATTTCCTTTACCTCTTGAAAATGGTTCTAAAACAGGAGCCGAAACGTCGAGTTTTCATAAATTCTGGACGCGGTTCAACCCGAGAACCGTATGTCTCATTCATATATATATATATATATATATATATATATATATATATATATATATATATATATATATATATATATATATATATATATATTTATATATATATATATATATATATATATATATATATATATATTTATATATATATATATATATATATATATATATATATATATATATATATATACATAAAAATTTAAACTGACCCCGGATATGAGTTCTCGGGGTCCTAGTTCGCGCTCATTTATAGAAATTTTTTCTAAAAAAAATCACTAAAAATGGTACCAAACCCAATTTTTGATCTTAAAATTGTCAATTTGTTATCGTAAACATGAATGAACAGTGTCCAAATATTGGTTGGTAAAGGTAATTTTTATCATAAAACGGTTCAAGCAGATAACGACATTGCATGTTTATCTTTTCATTTTATTTTCCTGTTTTTCATCATATGTGTAGATATATCCTACAATAGACCTTAAGGTCACGGTGGAGGAACCGATATGGCCCACTCACATATAAACCTAACCTAGATATCTCCTATTTAACCACGTTTTGTAGCGGGGCTAGTACTAGTGAATAATTTACCCTGCGTGAAAATAAAATTAAAGTTACTTGAATCGTTGTTGAAACAGTTATTGTAAGTGTTTAAGAAAAATGTTAAATTGACTGAAACAGAACGTGTGGTAATATTCGATGTGTTTGGGTTTGGTGAGCGAACTCGTAACCAGCAAAACGTAGTGCAATCACTTAATGACACTTATCTCTAAGTCTGTGTTTGTTTCTTTAACGTAGGTCTATTTCCGCAGCTATGGCCAATCACCGACGCCAGGGAGGAGTTTAACCTCACTATCCTACAAATTTTGTCGAATCGTTGCCTTTCGTTAAGAAGGTAGGATCTTTAACGTGCCCAACATCACATGGACACAGGATTGACGGCTTTACGCCACCTCCAAAGTGCTGAACGCGCAGATATTTAACTTGCACATATACCTACAATACCACAACCTCGGTTGATGTTAATTTTACAGAATGTACTGGAAAAGTAAAAGAGGATCCCTGGGAATCAAACCCAGTACCTTTCGGTTCAGAGGCACACGTTTTTAACACGGAACAACCGAGGCTCTTATAACACTTATGTAGATTGTTCACCAATTTTTTCACATAACGGAGTGAAAAATTGAAATTCCTTTTGAGGAAGGAAAACGGACTATTTTAGAGAGCTGTTCAGAGTCATATAAAAAAGAAGTAAGTGGAAAGTACCATAGAAGTATAATACAACCATCGCTTCCCAAGATACTCTGGTTCAAAGATTGCTACTATGACCGATTCTTTGTGAGTAAAATATGCCGCTTACGTGTCAACCATGCTCTCGCTCCTTACTACTTACACAGAATAGGTGTCAGGGATGGCCAAAATTGTGAATGTGGCGAATACGAAGATACTAAACATATTTTCTTCAAATGTAGACGTGGACAAAGTCACACAGAAAAACTGTGTCATTCATTATTTAAGTAAACGGAAATATATCGCCTTCATAGTTTGGCTTTTGAAAAACGAATCTATATAGAATATTAATAGATTATATAATACGCTCAAAAATTTCAATATAACATAAGTAACACACATATAGGTTAGATTTTAAAAAAAATTTCTTTAGGTATAGAATTAAGCGCCCTATATTTTTGCCCTTTGTTATCTTACCCGTCTTACCTTGGTGCAATTGCAGTATGAGTTTTTTATAAAAAAGTTGCCTTGAGGGACCCCTAGGCATGAAGAATTGTGACCCAGTCGATCCTTATTTGATTTATAAAATTAAAAAATAAAACAAAAGCAATAAAACAATATTAAAAAATAAATAAACAATTGCAAAAATAATAACACAACACATTAAATATATATATATATATATATATATATATATATATATATATATATATATATATATATATATATATATATATATATATATATATATAGAGAGAGAGAGAGAGAGAGAGAGAGATTAAAATATTTAAAATGATATAAAATAAAAAAATAAACAAATTACATTACAACATATCGGTTAAAAAAAAACAAAAAAAAAATATAATCATGTAAAAATACCCACGTGCCCATCACAAATCGACTTCAAAAATCAAATTCTTGACATTCGTCTTTATCTCAACGACCTAGTTTTTCCCACGTATGCCAAGAAAATTAGGTCAGATGCAAAAATTAATTTAAGAAAGCGGAAAACCAAAGAGCCCATTTTAAGTTACTTAGTTAACGAACATGAAACGCAAATTTTAACAAGTGTCCTTGGAAGTGAGTGGAATATACACAACGACGATTTAAAAATAGATTTGAGAAACGCCATTTAAAAAAAAGATATAACCAAACGAGCTCTCTTGAGTACGATTCGTGAAATATTTTATATTTTTGGAATATCATTTGTAACCAGAGCGAGATTATTCATACAAAAATCTGGAAAAGTAGATTAAGGTGGGATAGCCTTTTCCCAGAAGATTCTGAACAATTAGACGTCCTTACATCTTGCTATTAGGGCGTATTCCTAAAACACTAGAAGTTCAAGCTTTACCAAAGGAGATTTATCAAAACAAAATCTTTGAAAATTGGAAGTGTCGACCAAGGTTAGTCGCAAAATTTTGGGGAAGATAGAAGAACGAGTACCTTGCAAGTCTGAGGTCGGCTTACCACACAGAGGTTGTCAGGATTCGCCCAAGTCCAAGAACAAAATCAACCTAGACTTGTATGGAGGCTAGCAGGAGTACTTAAAGCAATACGTGGCAGAGATGGTCGAGATAGGCTTTTCCAATCGACACTTAACGAGGCGCTCTGTGTAGGTTCTACATCCACTAGAATAAGCGCTGACCGCCCCTGCCCCCCAGGAGGTGTGTAACGAACCCAGAGTCAAGTCCTAGTACCAGTCGGATCCTGGCAGTCAAAGGCGTCAAATACAATCAACGAACGATCATAAAGTTATCGTTTTACGCGACTACACTTACTTCGGTGAGAACGAACAAAAGAGTACTAGTTTTATTTTTTATATTTTTCTCTTTGTTAGGTTATTGTTCGTATCTTAATAAATATTTTTATAAAAAAAGATTAATGTCTTGTAAATTAAATTATTCACAGGTTATGCGTTCTACTAATTCACGCTCATTAAAGGAAATGTTTGGGAAGTCTCATCATCGGTAACCCTTTATTAGCGAATTTTCTTGGTGAAAGTTCGCTAAAACGTCAAATGGCTATTCATCATTCGGCAATGTTGATACAACCCAGATCTTCTACATTTTTTATTAGGACATTACTAATTTTAGTAATCAATTACTTAAGATAAATAGCTTTGGAATACCTCTTTCTGAAAACGCACAGGAATTCAATTTACCTATGTCACTTTGGATGTTATGGCCATCACTCAAATGTGCAACAAAGCGTGTAATATAGAGCTAGATCTCGAAACTAGAGCTTACATTGAACGAAACTGAGATGCATGTGAAAATCAATCGTAGTAGACAATGAATAAAGTGAGCTATTCTGTGCAAAGAGAGACATACAGTTTCTAGAATTTAGTAGAGCAAGCAGCTTCTGTTTACGGCTCGCACTTTTATTATCGCCATAAATAGCTCACGGCGCGCTATAAATCCAAAGGGAGAAGACATACTTCCAGTTTTAAATACAGATATTACAATTAATAAAACGGATGTTTACAGACGAAGTACGCGGTCACGCTCCAAGAAAACAGTGCTTCAGAACAGGCGGTTCACGAATTATATGCCGTGATACTCGCGTAAATTATGATAATGTTTCAACAAAAGACGCCATCTTCTGAAATCAGCTTCCAGTTGGAGTCGCAACTCCTTTAAGGTACGAATAAATTAACCTTAGAGTAAAAACATACTGACTTGATAAATACCGGTTTTGTGATAATAATAATAATATGACTAATAATGATGGGATATCTGACTAGAAGTAAATATAGAAGTGCCCAACTTAACTCGCTTACTATGGGGATCTTATAAATCTTAAGAGATACAAAAGTCGGTACAAAGTTTACGTCTCTTTACATCCTTTTAATACTATGAATTGGTATCAAGGTCAAATCAGCTGCCTTTTAGTACTTGTAAAAAATGAACTAACATCGTTGTATGTTTTCAAAGGAATCTGTAGCTGCAATAACGTCATACAACTTAACAAAAACATACGGAGGCCTCAAAGGTAATAAAACGGAGTCCGTGAGTCTTTGTATGGCACTGGAGGAGTTGAATAAATGAAAAGATACTATTGTGAACTGAAAAGAAAAGTGAGATAACGAGACTGCCGTACTTTACTGAAAATGTAATCGATAAGAGGTAAAGGCTAAGAATATTTAATAACTGACTTCATTTAACTTGCGGCCATCAAAACAAAGACCATTAGAATCATCACTCTTTTGAGTCAAGGAAATAGGTAAGACCGAGAGAAATTACGGGGTTCGGGGACACCCATAGTCAACATCTATTTAATTTATTTGCCGCATTTTGAAAGGTATAACATTTTCGATGCAATATAATGAATGACCACAGAAGTCACTCACCGACTTATCTTAAAATAACTCCTGCAATTTTTCAGCGTCTCCAATGTTACTTTTGCTACGAGGTGAAGTAATCACGATTTAAGATTAAGTATTTATTTCAAAAACATTACCAGAAATTATATTGGCAAGAAAAGTTTTATTTTCTTTAATTTAGATAAATAGAAAATGTTCGCAAAACTTACACCTAAAATAAAACCAGTGGAGATAGCAAGGATAACGTAGCATATAACCAGATGGGTCAGTTTCATGACAATAGCATAAATGTCGAGTGGTCCATGTGTAGACTGTGCAACACCATCAGCCACCATTACCAAGGTCAAAGTATCGATGTGTCCATTCTTTAGAGATACATTCTGGAGAATAAAGGTATTACGTGAGTCTATAACAAAAAGTTAACCCCGTATCTACATATAAGATCACCGAAGTTATGTAGTCCTTTAGTAATATCTGAATATGAGGAACTATCTCCGATATTTCGACAAAGGTTAATTGCACTGTCGGTAAAATTGTTCGACTACATTTAAGGGATTTGCAAAATTTATTGACTTTCCTTAACCAGGAATTATATTTAAAAACAGGTGAAGAATGGGGGCGGGGATGCTTTTAATTTTTGTTGGTGATTTTGCAAATTGCCAAGGTTTCCCAGAAAAGACCACCCGGGGAGGGAGAACTACAAGTGCGGCTTGTGAAAGGAGCAACAGCCGCGCCGTTGTATCCGCCTTGTCCAATTTTAGTTAGGGTTAGGATCACTTTCACCAGCACAAGAAAATCAGTTGTCCTTATTAACATCTTTCTTACCACAACTATAATATAAACTGCCCAATTGTTGTGGACATCGGTGATAGGCATGACCGGTTAAGAACAATGCCACTAGGTACTTCTGCAAGAGACAGTGGAAACTTGGGTAATATGAAGGGACGTTCTATCAAACTAACCTAAAGGCAGACACGATAAATCTAGTTTAACCAAAGCAAACTTCATGGGGAGCGGATAGTGCCACTTTTTATTTAATATTTTCACTTCCTGAACCGTATGACATACATTTTGTAATTTGGTTAGAGCAGACATGTTCTAGCAACAACTAGCTCTTGCTAGTTGTTTTCAGAAATAAATTAAGTTTTTTCGTATTTTGTTTGATAACCTTACCTTTTTTTACCGGTGTAGATAATCTTTTATAAAGAACTTCAGCCATCATAATAAAACATAAAACATGTTGCTTGAATCCCTGACTATGTTCCTGAATCTCATTGAATAAACCAAAATCGTAATCAACTGGCAAAAAATATTTTTTTAACATAAAAGCCAACTTGGTCCTAGATATGCCTTCATTGGGAATATTTCGGAACCAGAGAAAAGCACGTATAGTCAGTAACACTCTCGTTGAAACTAATAGCTGTCCATGAAAGGGCTATCTAGGTAATGCAAAGTCACTGAGCTTAAACATTTACGACTGTTAACTCCGAAAAAAGTAGTCTTCCATATGTAGACCGGGGCAGGTTTGTCAAATTTTGCTCAAGTTGCTCTAAATGATGAGAAAATAACGTAGAGGCTGATAAATATTTTGCATTAATTAAGTTTTTTTGTTCCACCAGCATCCAGTCGAAAGTAAACAGTTGAGACTTAACAAGATCTTGTTTATTTGTTTCCTTTGGTACTTTAGTTTTCAACAAGGCAGGCCGATTTCCAACATAGAAGAGTCAAGATTTTGAAAATTTAAATTGCTCTGGTGAGAAAAGAGAGTGGAGGAATACATTTCCACGTCGCTTGAAGCTGTCTCAAGTCCTTATCGACTGAGAATGGCGCCATTTGTTTGTTCCAACGTTTCTTCCCTAAAAACCTTTCGTAACTGAGAGCGACAAATAACCTTGGAGTTGCGAGGAATAATTCCACAGCATATAAGCCCAAATTCAAGGTTATTTGGCTTCACGTAACAAGAAATTCATCCATAGTTGGTTGATAACAAGAACAATTAGTAAGTTCACAGAAAAGGTATTAACATATTAATGAGGTAATAGGTGATTACAGTAAGAGACTTGATCATTATTTTTGCATTAACTCTTATACGTATATTTCTAATATACATATAATACTTGGTTATCAATTATTGATACACAAATTCCGGTTACTAAACAAATATTTATATGGTGGTTCTCCATAATGAACTAAGTATTAGATATCTCTAATAAACCGGTAACTTCATAATTAAATTATAAAGTGAAATACATATTGATTTATTATTTGTTTTTTATTATTGATATCACTGGAAATATTATATGGTCAAAGTTTATGAATTCCTAAAATAACTTTGTTAATATATCTCAGTTAATATGCTAAGGATCCTTTGGTTTTCTCGATGACATTTATTTATTTAACAATTAAATTATAAACAGTCCGCTCATGCACCTGCAGTAAGTTATTTCTTTTCCTGGTTTGACAGTTAATTCAACAATACTCTACGAAATGATCGTTGATAATACTCTGCATTTTCTCTTGCTCGAACTGAGTACCTCGAGACCCAACTTTCAGAACAGCAATAAATGCTATTGGACAATGGCCTAGAACTTTGTATTCTGCGCCTGTCTTCATTCAGATTCCAGGGAAACTTCCTGCATAAGAATAACATCGTATAAAAATTATAAAGATAATCTGACAGATATCAAGATTTCCGTTGACGCGGGAGAAGTTTGTTAAGATAATATTAACACAAATTAGCTAGCCCTAGATCCATCACAATGAACAACCAAGTTATTCAAAGTAACGAGTCATTTTCGCTTGTTGGCATTTCTGTAGATCGAAATCTTAATTGGCACCAACATGTCACATCAATTGCAGAAGCAGCTGCTAAGAAATTAGGTTTCCTCTTCCGGGCTCGCAAATACTTTTTACCAGCCAATCTCTATACCTTATATACTTCACAAATAAGTCCAAACCTCGAATACTGCTCCCACATCTGGGGTGCCGCTGCCGCTTCTACACTAGCTATCCTGGACTCCATTCAAAAGAGAGCTATACGTCTCATCGGTGACCCTACCCTCACCCAAAGGCTGCCATCCCTTGCCCACCGACGTGCCGTTGGTGACCTCTCTCTCTTTTATAGATATCTGCACGGGCACTGCTGAGAGGAGCTTTCCTCCACCTGCTGCCCCCAACAGATCTACCAGGGGAACAGAGCGAATGCACCCTTTTACTGTCCAGGTCACCAAACATAGAACATCTTGTTATGCCCGCTCTTTCGTCCCGAGGACTTCCAAGTTGTGGAATTCCTTGCCGGAACATGTTTTTCCTTCTCCTCCGAAACTCCAAACCTTCAAGTCCAGAATTAACAAGCTGCCTCTTTCCTCCTTGTCAACACCCACGGTACGATAGTATTTAGGCTGTAAGCCCTCGTGGTGTGTTGTTGAAATTAAAAAAAAAAGCTAACACAACGCCATGACAATTCTAGCAGCCATTTGTTCCAAAGATGAATAACGTCATTTTCTTCTTTCTTACCACATCGAACATGATCACTGTGAGGCTGCCTGGTCCATAATACCATGAGTACTAGAAGGTACTAGAAGGTGCATTTACAACATTTTTGTATAAAATATAATATGAAGTGGAGAAGAAATAACTAAGCATTTTAAAATAAACGATACAGGTTTACTGTGCCAAATGTCTTACTAAGACCAAAGCATTCAATTTGAACATCTTGTGTTTTCTCGAGAGTATCTATTACGGTGTCCATTATATCAACTAGTGCAGTAGTTGTAGATTTAATACATATATGACCATGATACGATTCAGCCAAGTTTAAACTCTTGTTTAAAAGATCAATAAGTCTGCTTTTTATGACTTCCGGAATTTCTAGCCACTAATTTGCCCTATCTTATATCACCCTTTTGTTGTACTGGTGCTTCTCTGAAACATTTTATTTTTTATGCAATATTTCCTGTTTAACACATTTATTTATTAACAGGAATTCTACACGTGAAGTTAAATTTATTTGAGTAAATATGAAGATATGTGATAAATATGTAGCTATCTGTGTTTTTAGGTTCTCTGTTTCAGTGAATTTCGTCTCGCTAACTGGTTTTAAATAAATCCTTTGTTGATTTCATTTTTTTTTTGGATTTTGGAAACAAACACAAAATAACTTATAACAGAGTAATGCTCTAGATACGTATTTCGATAACAAAGCGATACTCGTTATTCATTATATCTAACCAATGTTGTAGGATCTTGTGCTACAGCCAGCAGTACCGTATTTTGAGTTATTTCATTGAATGGTTTGTTTCTAGTAACAATTGGTGTCTTAAATAAACCATACGACAATTAATTGATAACTATTCTTCCATATAACTATTTATTTGTTTTCAGAGTAATAATTTAAACAATTTGCTCAGCTTCTCGAGTATTACTATGATATAAAAATTGCCTCGAAAGAAAAATTTCTAGGAATGTTGAAAGAGCACGTAACCAGTTAACTGTACTGTAACAAAATAAAGTAATTGACACTATCATTTATATTGTTAAAAGACCACTATTGTCATTAGACACAACTTGTTTATTTGTCAAAACTCACTATGCTTATGGCGATCTTATGATACTGCGGTTTTATGCCTTACATTTTAATTACTGATAAGTCTTATTAAAAATGTGATGGTTTATTGACTTTTCAAAAGGTACGACATTCGAAAATAATTGTTTTTCATGTATTTAGGGTCGTAATCTGGAGATTTTTCCTAATTAATTTACTTTTATGGCTGAAACAAGCTGAAAACATATTTAAACCTTATTAAGTGATACATCTTCCAACTTATATTTGAAGTGGTTTTATATTTTATAATAAAAATAACAGGGCCATACTTAAATAAAAGTTCGGAACGCAGCAAATGCGTTATAGCAGCGAATTTTCGTAATTTTCGTATGGAGAAAATGTCTTGTTTTTACAAGAAGGGCATTTGGTTAATAGTAAAACCTATATAGCACTAACAAGATCAGTAGAGATCTGTCTTTCAAGACCGTCCTCCCGGAAAGGGAGGACTGGGAGCGAAATAAAACGACCCTATTGAGAGCCGATCTCTGCTGGTACTCTGACGGTTCCAAAACCAATATGGGAGTAGGAGCCGGCGCATATGGGGGCAGCACCGATGCTAGACTATCAGCTAGCCTCGGCAAGTGCGCAACCATACACCAGGCAGAAGTGTATGCCATCGAGATATGTGCAAGGGAAAGTATTAAAAAAACAGTACACACACAAATCGATAAAGATATATGCAGATAGCCAAGCTGCAATAAAGACTCTTATTTCCTACCGTTGTAATTCAAAAACGGTATGGAGTTGTAAATCTACCCTTAAGGAACTGGGCACCTGTAATGAGGTGTCGCTGGTCTGGATACCGGGTCACTCGGACCATGATGGTAATGTAGCGGCCGACGCGCTTGCCGGGAGTGGTGACCAGAGAGACTTTGTCGGACCAGAACCGGTGCTGGGGATAACATCATGCACAGCAAAACGCACCTTAAAGACCTGGACAGAAAGAATGGCAATTCAGTATTGGCAAAATCTTCCAGGATTCGCTCACTCTAAGGCCTTCATAAATGGCATGTCTGAGTCAAAGGCTAAAAAACTTCTATAGTTAAACAGACAACAAATGAGTACTCTAGTCGGCCTGTATACAGGACACTGCCGCTTGCGTCACCACATGCACCTTTGGGGTCGGTCAGAAGACTGGGTGTCGGCTGTGTATGGAGAGTGACGAGACAGCAGAGCACGTACTGTGTTCCTGTCCGGCGGCGGACGGGATTAGATACCTGCTCTTTGTCAAGATAAAGCTTGCTCCGGAAGATCTGGATCAACTTTCGCCCACAAAGATTATCGACTTCTGCAGGAGGCTGGCTTTGTTAGGCGAAATATAGACCATTAGGCGTGAGCCACAATAGACGTTATGGTCGCGGTGGAGGGACCGGTATGGCCCACTCACATACAAACCTTACCTAACCTAGTACTAAACCTAGTACTAACAATGTACTATATTTCATTAAAATAGCTTTGTTGTTTCAAAAAGTACAAACATTTTCCGAAAATAAACTTTAAAAGTTCCAGAAAAACAGGTTCGATTTTCCTGACCAACGTTCCTCTTTAAGCGATTTACACACCTGCCAAGATATAATCATTCACAAACTGCTTTAGGACCAAAATAGAAAAAAAAATTGTATGATAATTTCTTTTAGATAAGTTGCCTTCACTAATGTTACACTAAATTATCTTTTGCACAAAAATTTTACAATAACTTACTAAACATGTTTTATTCATTACCAACATATCACAAAAATCTTACAAAAAATGATTTCTACGGAAACACTAAAAACATTTCAGCAAAACTTTTCAAATTCAGCCACTATTTGAGAGTATACGGCAACTTGATTTTTTCGACGAGTAATACAAAGAAAAAGCTCTGATTGCGTCATTTCCATGATGATCCGCTATCTATTTATAAAACGCCATATCACAATTTGTGATATTCGTTTGAAATATGTGCCAAAAACGTGAAAAGTTGCAAAACAATTGAAATAACTCAAAAATTATAAACGACATCATTTTTTTTCTTAAAAACAAGCATTTTAATTTGATGGAAAACACAAAAATTCAACAACATAAGGGGTGTTATATTAAAAAATAAAGCGTGTATCACCAACGACATATGGGCCACCTTGTAATTGTCAAAATAGATTGACAATATAGAGCTCGAGACACCCTGTAATTAACGTATATACTTTTTCCTCATATGTTGTATAATAACGGATATATTGAGCTTTACCCTAGAAATGCGTTATCCTGTATATGTGTAAACAGGCAAAACTGAAACTGACCCTGTATATGGGTTTTATGGGTTCTAGCGCTCATATGAAGATATATTTTTAAAGTTCATAAGTCGCGATCTTCTTAATAATGAATTTTTTCTACAAAAATTTGCTAAAATATAGACTATCAAACCATAAACTCTATAGCGGAAACTATTGCCGAAGCATCAGAAAAAGGTTCTATTGAAATTGATTTTCCGAAAATATTTTAGTAAAATGAGGGACAATGATGGTAGAAGTGAAACTTAAGGCTTTGTGAAACACACTTATTAGAAGATTTTTTCGACATACTCTGTATTTGCTTCAAATTAGTTATCTGAAAATTGTAAATTTCAAATCGCGACTTTGACGTTTCAAAAAGAAAAATTATTTAAAAAAATTTCTGCTACTTCTTGACACTTTTGCGTCAATAAAACTTAACCGTTGTATGTAATATTCAATTATTAATCACACAAAATATTTTGTTCTTTTGCTTTCCTCTGATCATCAGTGACACCCAATTTTTTTTCTTAAAATGCCTAGAACTTTTTTTGTTTTCACTTAGAGATCTGAATTTTGGTGTGCAGGGTAAGTTTGATAGTACAAACGTATGTGTCAAATGTGGTTGTCATATCTTTGTTATTTTCGGAGATACAAAAATTTTCCAAAAGAAAACCCTAAATTTTCCGGAAAAACTAGTCTTATTTTCCTGGATAACAGACTTATCGAAGCCACTTGCAAAAGGAAGATACATACCAAATTTCATCAAAATCGGCCCTTTATCACAGATCTCCCCTAAAAATTAAGGTAATGATGGTTCTCGGGGATGAAACGTCGTATTAAAAATCCATAAACGTCCCCTTATTCAGCTTAGAAAGTGATAATGGAAGAGTATTTCATATTTTTTGATATGTATTAAAATAACTTCAGAAAAAAATACAAAAGAATTCCGAGAAAATTGCATCTTTTAAAAACAAAACCGCTAAAAGCAAGCTTACTTTTGAAAACATCATGTAAAAGGTTCCTATTTTTTTTTCTATTTCATAATTTAAATAAAACTGCAACTATTCTAATGTCCAATATCCCAATGTTATCCCATCCTTATCTCAGAAACAATATATATATATATATATATATATATATATATATATATATATATATATATATATATATATATATATATATATATATATATATATATTTATATGCAAATTTTGTTTGTAAGTCTAAGAGACATTTTTGATTTCACAACACATATCAACTGCGTATTATCGTGTGTTATTTCAACTCAAATTATTAAAGAGAGAAATGACAGATTCATGACTTATACGAGTCAGTGAAGGGACATTGATTGGTCTGTAATTGTATTTAGAAATCCTGTGGATAATTACATATTCTGTTATACAGTGGAATACTAGAAGTCCCACATCGGATTTGGATTTGAGTCATCCCATGTCTACTAACTGATAAAGGCTTCCTTCCAGTTTCAATCACACTTTCTAATTATCTGGTAATTGTAAAACAACCGTTCTGCTAGAAATCTACTCCAATATCACTAATTTCTCTCATCAAGACATAGATTAATAGTCTGTCTACTCCTTTAATTTCAATTCTGTACGGAATAAACCTTCACGAAAGGGTTTCAGTTCAGATTTCAAACGACAAACCTGTATCTACTCTTATATTTGAATTTGCTTAGGTATGTCGGTGTGTTTAGGTCGCCTAACAATATTGGTTTATAAAAAGTTAATTATGAAACTTACACAAGTAAGTTGGAAACAAATAAAGGTCATATTAGATAACTAAAACTTAAACCGAGCAAAACCGTAGAGTTAAACTTCATAGAACACAATATGAGTTAACCAGCAATTAACAAATTGGAGAGGGTTGATGAAAATTTAAATATGCATATTATTACTAAAAACTAAGTTTAAAACTTATCTGTTATGACAAATTGCAGTAGCGATAACTATAAAATATATATTGTAAAGAAATAATAAAAAAAAATTGCTTGGTTGCAAGCGTAAAATAGAAAAATTATATTATATATAATAATTTCTGTCCATTTACTCAGAACTTCATAGAGCCATTTGTTCTCAGGATAAACATGCTAGCCCATTGGGTCTAGCTCACGAAAATAAAGGGTTTACATATGCTAAAGCTCAAGACCGTATCGAAGCATGGAGAAGCAAGGAACTTCATGGGAGATTTATCGCAGCACTTACTTCAGACCATATTGATGAAAAGGGTTCCACGTAGTGGCTCCTAGCCAGGGGCCTCTACGGTGAGAGAGAAGGCTTTATTTTCTCAAGATATAAGTAATCAAGACAAGAGCTTATCGCAAATACATCCTGGGCCAACAGATCGATAGTAGGTGCCGTTAATGTAAGACTACCAATGAGTCAATCCCGCATATCTGCAGTGGATGTCCGTCACTAGCTGGAACTGAATATCTCCAAAGACATAACAATGTTGCCGAGGTGATTCACCAAGCAATCGCGAAGAGATACAGACTCACAGAGGTCGAACAACCGTATTATAAATGTAATCCTGATCAGATTATTAGCAATGGATGAGCACGGATTCTATGGAACAGTGAGATAATTACTTATAGGTCGGTGGAGGCCAATAGACCTTATATTGTCATATTTGATAAGCTTGCGAAGAAAGCGATAATAATTGATGCTGCGGTCCCCATGGATGACAACATTGTACCAACAGTTGCTGAAAAGAAAAGGAAATACCAACCGCTAGCTGTTGAGTTGAAAGACATGTACAAGTTGTGAGAGGTTGAGATAGTTCCAGTGGCGGTGTCCGAAAATGGACTGGTTCCAAAAGAATGGCAAGATGCTGCGAAGAGGTTGCAACTTCACGAAGAAGATATGCGTACAATGCAGAAGGCTGCTTTGCTGGGCACTGCTAACACTGTCCGAAAATTTTTGAGTCTCGACTAAAAATAATTCCCAGTGGCAACGGGACCCGATGTCATAAGAAAAAACCGTTTGGTCATGGACGGCCGTCATGGGATATCTCTGATAGTGTGCGACTCCTACCCCGGTTGCCGGAGTGTTCTGGCTTCCTCATAACACGTGCTCTTCTCACAGTATGTACAAGTACTCTTTGTCTTGGGTAATCAAAAACCACGGCAAGTATGTACATAAAAAGAAAAACGAAGACAATAATAATAATAATTACGCGACATGCACAGAATCTGCAATCAGAGAGGCGAAACGATATAACATGTCACATCCGGATGTCCCGCTATGAGCCAGACTGAGTACTTGACCAGACACAATCAAGTGGCAAAAATTATCCATAAAGAACTTGCCATCAAATATAGCCTGCTGCAGAAACTTCCGCCTCTTTATAAACACCCTCCTCAGCTGGTGTTGGAATTTAGCGATTGCCGCCTATACTGGGACAAACCAATTAACACTGACCGAAAGGTAGACTTTAGCAAGCCGGATATTGTCCCAGTGAAAAAAAAAGCCAGAGAGTTGCCTATATCTTGATATCGCTTGCCCGCTGAGTACCAATATCGAGAAGACTAAAGCAGAGAAAATCAGAAAATACCAAAACTTGGCTATGGATATGACTCAGACCTGGCAGCTACAAGAAGTTCGCGTAGTTCCAATTGTAATCTCGGTGACGGGGATAGTGAGTATGAGGTTCTCAGAATCACTCGCGAAACTCGAGCTACTAATAAACATTGTCAAGTTACTGCAAAGCACGGCAGTCCTGCAAACCATACAGCAACCTGAATTTTTTTAAATATCCGGTGAATAAAGTGAATTCCTCCTCCCAGGATATCTGAGAATGTAGACATCGGCACATGCCGAGATAAAAATCAATATAAAAATAATAATAATAATAATACATGAGTTGACAACCATTTTTGCTACCACAAATAGTTAAATTTCGTAGAACCTCGGTGATTCAATGGTAAGAACATGGCCTCTGAACCAAAGGGTACTGGGTTATATCCCAGTGTTGTCCTTTCACTTTTCAGTACATACTGTACACTTAACATTAACCGAGGTTGTGGCATTAAATTTGATCGAGTTGAGTGTCTGCACAGTCCGCCCTTTGGAGGGGGAGTCAAGCCGACGGTCCCGTGTCCATGCGATATTAGGCACGTTAAATATCCCTACCCCCCTGACAGAAAGGCAGAGGATCGGCAAGATTTCCAGGATCTGAGATAAATCTGGTCCCTCGTGTCTGTTATTGGCCATAGTAGCGGAAATAGATTGACTTAAAACAAAAAACCACACACGGTTAAATTTCCTGTTTGTGATGCCAATATCTATAGAAGTATTTGACGTATTATTTTGAAAAATTTTACAGGTAAGTTTTTAATAGTGATAAGATAGTTCGTTTCCAATTTTGCTCTAGCGGATAGAGAGCAATGCATGCGGTTTCTTTCAACTCTTAAAAACACTCTTTTTTGTTAGCACCGATAGGGAACTTTTAATTAGAAAATAATGCTTTCTTCTATTCTCTTAACGGAAAAAAATCATACTTGTTGGATGACGCCAAAATCAACCGTTTTCAAAATACCCAGTTGCGATTTCAAAAGTAGTTACAATAATCTAATGGCAACAACGTTAAATCGTTTATCAATGATGAGAGATGACAGGTATTAAATAAGATGAACACAAAACACGTTCTCGTAGTTGGTGAGTCACAACAAATCAGCTGTAAACGAGAGACATTTATATTACTAATTTTTTTTTTTTTTATAGATTTATATAGAATTGATGTTAAATTTCCCGTTTGTGATGGCGCTGCCATACCAATAAATTAAGATATAACAATATTATAACTAAAAGCTCATACTTGCAAGAAGTCTGGCACTATTTCCATGAAGAAGTTTATTCTCTGACCAATTTGTACATCTAGATCGCTTTTGTCTGTATCAAACTTGACAAGATTTTTTTTGGTAAAAATAAGCTATTTTATTTTAAGTGGCTTTACACTGTTTTCGAACAAGAAGTACATTGTAAAATTGTTTCAATTCCCAGGGTAAATGCAAATCGTCACTAGTTCTACACGTTATTGAACCAAGACATCACTTCCTGTTTGCTCAACTGTGTTAACGTAAAACTTAAAGAAATAAAAGTTTTCCAAACGCTAGAGCTTCAGTCTTGATATTCCATGACAACTTGAGGATCAGTCTTAAGCAATGAATTCTTTATCAGTTTTACGATCGCTACTGTAGTCGAGACTAAATCGCCGAGGTCGAGTTGCTTTTGGATTTTCAGACATTTTCTTCTCTCGTTACAAAGGACCTAGTTCCTAATTCAGTCTTTCATTTATGTGTTATTAAATAGATGTTAAGGCTTCAGAGAACATGTTTAAATAAAGGAGACGCATGTATATGCGAATAAATGCTCTTGTGAATACATAAGCACTAATTAATCCTGCACCAAGTAACGCCTGAAATGCTGAAAATGCTGAAATGTGAACAACATTTTGTCTATCTCTTCATCTCTTTGTCATCAGCTTCTACATTTGATGTGTATATTTCAGGCTGTGTTCTCGGAATTTCAAACCGCATCTTTTTTATGTTGATGTCACTTTGTATAAACAAGGACGGATGTGGTCTCTTTTCTCGATCTGGTTGGGTTTGGAGAATAATATGTTTTGTTCTGTCATATGGTATAATTTAGCTGCAGAATAAACTTGCAAGCTTTGAAGTTCCTGTGTATTAGCGTGTCCTAAGTATATACGTAGCTATAATGAATATAACAAGGTAATAAATATGCACCAAAACTGTTTGAAAACGATGACAGCATATTGTTGTTGGAACAAACAAATTAAAAAGAAGTCTGGGCGCAGCAAGTGCGTTAAGGTGGTAAATTTTCATAGAAATGCTCTGGCACCAAACGTTTTTAATTAAAAGCTTATAACGTTTTTTCTTATAACATAGAGATCTATATTTTGGTATACAGTTTATTTTTACAACTAAACCTACGTACCAGATTTGGTTACGATACCTTTTTATTTTTGGACACAAAACTATTTTCCGAAGAAAAACCCAAAATTTTCTAGGTCGCAGCAAGTGCCTTATGACAGCGAATTTTCATATATTTTTTTATATAAATAGTTCACTTGCTCCCTAACTCAGAAGCATCAAGCTTTTTAAATAGTATAGTCCTTATAGTAGAAACATATACAGGGTGTTCTACAAGCTCTATGACAGACTTTGCCAGATGATAGCTATCAAATCAACCAAGGGTTGCGGTGCTATCGGGGCGGCAAGGCCGCGGACGAGCCCTGAGGGAAAAAAAATAGCTATCAAAAGTTACAAGCATTAAAAGAATCATAATTTTTCCAGTCAACCAGGAAGTGACACAAAATCATTTGAATGTGAAACAATGCACACCTATAAAATATAGTTACACCTACTTCAATCAAAAGTAGGCTGATAAATAAAAATGACAGTTGTTATGACAATAAATACTGTTAGTGTCATTTTAATTGTACAATATTTGATACTTCGTGTAAAAGTTTTAAGTAAACAATGCATTTATTCACAACTGAGGAATATGCAGATATTGTGTTTGTATATGGGTATTCCAATGGGAACGCCAGAGCAACAGCTCGAGAATATCGACGCAGATATACAAATAGACACCAACCTGCCCACACGGTGTTTAGTGCATCATTTCATAGACTTCGAGAAGCAGGTAACCCCGCTCCAAAGAAGGCCATTCGTCCTACTGAAGTAAATAAACAAGATGAAGAAAATGTAATAGATGCTGCCCTTGATAACCCTTCAACTAGTGTTCGGCGTATATCTAGTAACGTTCATGTATCACCGAATTTTCCATGGCGTGTATTGAACTGAAAAATGTTACATCCGTTTCATCGCCAAAATGTACCGTCGTTGCATGCTGAAGATGCCCCACAGCGATTAGAATTTTGTCGCTGGCCACTTCAGCAAAAAGCACAAAATGATAGATTCATTTTGCTCGTCATGTGGTCTGATGAAGCGTGCTTTACAAGGGACGGCATAAATAATAATCATAATGAACATATATCGGCGTTGCAAAATCCACATGCAATTAGATCAAGACGATTTCAGCAACGATTCAGTGTCAACGTTTGGAGTGGCATTTTCAACAATAATCTATTACCTTTGCATGTTCTAGGTGATCGTTTGAATGCAGATCTGTATAGACATTTCGAACACGACCTTCTAAAGTTCAACTCAATATTATTCAGAAGATGTGGTATCAACACGACGGCGCATCACCACATAGAGGATGACAAGTTGCTGCTTGGTTGAATGAACATTTCCCAAATAAATGGATAGGTCAAGGAGGTCCAATGTCATGGCCATTTTGTAGCCCCGATCTCAATCATCTGGATTTTTATTTATGGGGACACATGAAACAGCTGGTCTACCATCTTAAAATCACTACCCATCAGCAGTTACTTGAAAGAATTCAAGATGCAGCTAACCAAATAAGAAATGATCCAAATCTCATCCTTCGAGTGACCGAATCTTTAGTTCGTCGATGTGAGGCTTGCATTCAAACCGAGGGTGCACATTTCGAACAATTTTTATAGTCTTAAGTTTTGTGATTTTCATTTAATTTAAATTTTTATTGTTAATTGTTAATAAAGGTTCAATGCTTGTAAATTCTTAACAAAAGTGAATCGGACCCACGTCCATTAAGAAAAATTGTTTAGAATTATGAGAGATATTATCTGGCAAAGTTTGTCATAGAGCTTGTAGAATACCCTGCATATCAAATTGCGTCAAAATAAATTCACCTATCATTTTCGAAGATACAAAATTACCCGGGTCATAGGTTCTAAAAATTTATCTCGTGCCTATTTGAAGCAAATTTTCTCGTCTTAAAAACATGATCGTTCCATAAGCAAAAAAAATTTACGATAATTATTTAAAAATATATTCAAAAACATTTTTTTAGAAAATTCGTTTCAATTTTTTTCATACAAAAATTCTCGAAGAAGTTTACCAAGCAATTTTTGTTTAGCAAAACACCATATCGAACGCTTTAATATAATCTAGCGGCATAAGAACACTGATGTTATTTTTATTATATGCCCTAAATATGCTGTCAGTTACATCGGAAAAAACAAAAGCACAACCGTATCCTGTCTAAAACTAGGCTGTTTTAGATGAAGTACATAATATGTATTAAAAAAGTCTGGACGCAGCAAGTGCGTTATGGAAGTTAATTTTTATAAAAATGATTTGAATAGCAAATATGTCGTTTTAATGTAAGCAGTCATCAATTTGGTTACCGATATAATCTATATAGTAGAAACAATGTGCCATATTTTATCAAAATAACTTATTGTTTGAAAATGTACAAACATTTTTCGACAATAAACTTTAAATATTGGTTTCCAAGCCAACAAACCTTAGGTTAATAGCAAATTGACTTATTGCAATTTGAAGCATTTAACGAAAATTTGCTACCAAAACGCTCTTTTTGGTTTATTTTTCTTACAAACATATTTCGATAAAAAATGCAATAAAATAATGGTGTTCGAAAAAAAATTGTAGGGATCGCCAACAACTTATGGGCCAGCCCGTGAGATTGTCAAAATAATTTTATAAGATCCAGCTCAAGACACCCTATAATTAACTTATACAATTTTTTCTCGTCTCTTGTATAATAATAATTATATTGAGCTTTACCGTAGGAATGCGTTAGCCTGTATATATGTAAACAGACAAAAACTGAACGTAAACCCGGATATGGATTCTAGGGGGCCTAGTTGCGCTCATTTGAAGAAATCTTTTTAAAATTCTAAAGTCGCGGTCTCCTCATTGAGGAATTTTTTGTACAAAAATTAGCTAAAAATTATGGACCCTTAAACCATAAACTTAACTAAAACTACCGCCAAAGCATCAGAGAGAAAATAACTTACCTGTTGCATATCAGCCCTTTTTGTAAAACTTTGACCTTTTATATCTGTTAACAAATATCACAAATACTGTTTAGTCCACCCACTGACATTAATAAAACTGTAAAGAAATAATTTGCACTTGTATATTAAAATTCTCAAATAACACAAATAATTTGTCAACTGAAATTGAAAACACATAACAGAACTAATAAATACGATAAACGTCAGTTACAGCGTGTAACTGACCTGCGCAATGCTATCAAATGTTCTGTTGCTGGGTAACGACTCAGACATCCTAGATCTCATTTACCTATAAACCAGTTTTCACCATTTTTAATAAAAAGCGGTGATATTAAATATAAATGTTTCAAATTTAAATAGCTCAATTTTCTGTAAACCTATAAAGCTGAGTTTTGGTACATAGTTAGGTCTTTCTCAAATAAATATGTCTACCAAATTTCATTGGAATGACTTTGTAATATTAGGAGAAAAAAAGTTTTTCGAAAGGAAACTCAAATATTTCCCGGAAAACCTTGTCCAATTTTCCGTGGATAACGAACTCATCCAAGCTATTAATAAAATGAAGGCTCTTGCCGAGTTTCATCACAATCGGTTAATTACTTTTTGAGTTATCGGTTGGATATATATATATATATATATATATATATATATATATATATATATATATATATATATATATATATATATATATATATATATATATATATATATATATATATATATATATATATATATATATATATATAAACATATAAAAATCGAAACTGACTGATATGGATTCTAGGGGCCCAAATTCGCGCTCATTTGAAAAAATGTTTGCAAAGTCTCACCATCGATACCTCTCTATTAGCGAATTTTTTTAATAAAAATTCACTAAAAGAATAATTTTTAAATCATTTTCTCCAAGATCTTTAAAAATATGGAATAATACTCATAGATATTAAGTAACTAAATTCAGAGGTTTTAAGAAAAGGTACAACTTGGGCCTGTGTGTGTGCGCGCGCGTTGCTGTGTGTTTGGGTTAAAATGGCTATTTTGGCCACAGAATGATAATACTTTGCGGAAACCAATTTTTTTTAAAGAAAAAAAGTAAAACTTTTTTTTATGGTACACTTACTGACAAATCTTACCAGCAGATCTACAACAGGTCTTTTGTCAAGCGACAAGAGCGAAAATAAGTGGAGGGGAAGCTCACAATCCAGTTTGAGTAACTCCCGTATCCGGAGGCTGGAAAGTTCCCCATATTTCTGCCATGGAAAAAGTATATGATTTAGGTCACCATTTGAGGAGTTGTCACAAGTACAAAATTGGGAGTCAGTTAGACCAATTTTTATAAAATGAAAATTTAAAATAATAATAAATTAAAACCGAATCAAATCTAGCAAAATAAAATTCCATAATATATGGTATGTTAGTTGGATTTACTGGAAAACACGGATCTTTTGTCGTTCCGGCTTAACCACTATACTTTCTGTTATAGCTGCAACACGGGCCTGCTAACGTGCCTTTGGAAAAGATGCCTCACTCAGGCAGAAATTAAAAATATGCGTAATTATTGACTGTAAAACTGGACAGCATAGAAGAATCATTGAAATATCAGTACCATCACTACGAATTTCCCTACTCTTAATACCCTATGTATATTATACTTTTGAGTCTCACGATTGAAAGAAAGTAAATTATCTTTATCTGATTTTCTATTTAAACGATAGTGATCTAATACTTAGATTTTTAGAGACACGCTGTTGCCAAAGAAAGTAAGCTGATCTGCATCTCTTAAGTTAATAGGAATTTTCTTACTTTTCATCCTACAAATATTTTTTCTTAGGTCTCTCCACCTTTTTTCAACATTACAACTACGAACCGTATGTCTTACAGAACCCCTTTTTCAATTGTAACAGCAAATTTATGTAATTATTAATCTGCTTATAATAATCCCAATGTGCCCATGATATACTATGTTTAAAACGCGCCAATTAAACACAAAGAGAATTCCCTGCACCTTTGGTATTCAACATTTTTTTCTAGATGGTAAGAAGTATACCAATCGTAGGAGACGTAAAATTTTATGTAATTCACTCTATATACAGAGTGAGGATTTCAAAACGTTACAATCAGATATCTGAAATACCGCTTGGAGTTGTTGTTTCAAATTTAAATAGCTCAATTTTCTGTACACCTATAAAGCTGAATTTTGGTACATAGTTAGGTCTTTCGCAAATAAATATGTCTACCAAATTTCATTGAAATGACTTTGTAATATTAGGAGAAAAAAAGTTTTTCGAAAGGAAACTCAAATATTTCCCGGAAAACCTTGTTCAATTTTCCTGGATAACGAACTCATCCAAGCTATTAATAAAATGAAGGCTCTTGCCGAGTTTCATCACAATCGGTTAATTGCTTTTTGAGTTATCGGTTGGATATATATATATATATATATATATATATATATATATATATATATATATATATATATATATGTGTGTGTGTGTGTGTATGAGTGTGTATGTGTAGAAAATCGTTGAATTTGCTCTACTGGTTGCATACTTATTAAGCTTCCAATAATTAAAATTGGAGTAAAAACTAGCATGAGATATCTAGAGTTTAACGACGGTTGTGTTCTAAAAGGTGTTGTGAATTGTGCCTTAACAAATCATTGTACATCTCCCTATTTAAGTAATTCATGCTAGTTCTTACTCTAATTTTATTTATCGAAAAATGTATAAGTATGCAACCAGTAGGGCATATGCAAGGATTTCCTACATACATCCACAGATCTTCACGGAGAATCGATTTTTTTTTTAAACCTATTCCATTTGAGATTTATTACGTGACACCGGCCCTACAAAATAAGGAGGAGGGGTAGATGTCAAAAATATTTCCCAATGTGTCCCCCAGCCTCCAAATTGTTCGCAAAATACTTTGAGCAGTTTTTCAGATATCCAATGTAACACTTTAAAATCCTCATCTTGTATAGAATATATATATATATATATATATATATATATATATATATATATATATATATATATATATATATATATATATATATATATATATACAAAACATCATGTAAATATTCTTTACATTTAAAAAAGACATTACGCAACAACAAATCAATTGGTATTGTAACTTGTTTAAAAGTTTATAATCAACGTCGTATTAATAAACGCACGTAATTGAAATCATTTTTTTTTTATATAAACAACAACCCTCATCTAAACTTCGTACTTTTAAACCAGAAATATCTGGAGGTCTATACAATTTTGGATTAATATTCATGTTTCTGGAATATATGAAATCAAACGCAAAATAACTGTCAGAAATAATATTGCTGATCCAACAAGATCGAAATACTTCTCGCTGGAATTCATATTTCTAAAACAATGCACTGAATTCAACATACGATATTATTTTCCGCAATACGGATTGACCTGTCAGTACCAGAAGATGTATGTAATATGTTAAATAAGATACCTCCATATGTTTGTGTCTAGAAGTTTAGAAACCGTTGAATTTGCGTTGCAGAATATAGGCAAAAATCGCCTTGTAGAAATCTCTAATATAGTTGTATCCAAAAGTAATAGTACAAAGGGCAGCAGTAAATGCTTAGCATTAAAATGTTACAATTATTCAATCTAACCTCAAGCCAAACGTAAGAATTTATAAAGATGCTGGTTGTTGAAAGGAAAAATTTTACTTTAACTTTCCCAGATATCTATAAAAGTATTTGACGTATTATTTTTAAAATTTTTACAGGTAAGTATTAAATAGTGATAAAATAGTTCGTTTCCAATTTGGCTCTAGCGGATAGAGGGCGATACATGCAGTGTCCTTCGACTCCTAAAAACTCTGTTTTTTGTTAGCACCGATAGGAAATTTTTGATTAAAAAATAATGCTTTCTTCTATTTTCTTAACAGAAAAAAGCACACTTGTTGAATGACGTCAAAATCAACCGTTTTCGAAATACCTATTTGCGATTTCATAACTAGTTACAATAATCTAATGCAAACAACGTTAAAGTGGTTAGCAATGACTGAGAAAAAGGTATTAAATAATACGAACACAAAACACGTTCTCAAAGTTGGTGAGTCACAACAAATCAGCTGTAAACCAGACATTTATATTACTAATTTATTTTTTATATTTATATAAAATTAATGTTGACTTTAAAAACGCGCTCATTTCGCCACTGTCAGTATTTAAAATCTATGGAAAGATATTTGACCTTGCTCTTTACAATGGCCAAACCTGTGATGTCAATGATAATAATCTAACAAGCTCATTATTTTTAACTTATTTCCTTTATCTCCCGACAATTGCTGTTTAAAAATAAAATTATGTGTAGGCTTATACATGGACCATAATGTAACTGTAAACTAAGAAAATATAGCAATTCTAGATAATATCAGGGTCGAAAGGGGTAATGTATAATGCATATTGTGGGGTAAACATATAATATACCGAAAAGACTCAGATAGTCAAACAACAGTCTTTGAATTTATATAGTGGATCAAAACAACGGTAGTCCCAAATATACAGATCAGATCATACATACACAAGTAGTAAAATAAATCTCTAAAATAAGTTGTATAATTTGTATGGGTGAACTATATGTGGTCACAAACGTTGGACAATAACAAATAAAAGGACCAAAAATGTCTAAACTTTAGAGAAATATATGTTGAGCAAAGATATAAATTATATTGTAGGAGGGCTACTTTATTAGCTAATATAAGTTTTGTAGTAATTTAAGTAAATTAAATTTACAAAATGTTGATGTGACATGTAAAAATTGTCAAAGAGAAATCACAGTTTATATTTATACAAGTCAAATGAGGAAAAGGTTGCTTTAAAAACATAACTATAGGCACAAGCTAAGTAATTTGAATGCAAATAGGCTCTAAAAGTGCTTCAGAATTAAATAGATTAAAGTTTTATTGAAGATTAAGATACAAAAGTCAAGCCCACGCTAATTTTGAAAAACAAGGAAAATAAGTATTAGAAAACAGCTTAAAAATTTTCTTCAGATAGTTACCTGGATTGCATTGTATCCATGGCAAGGAACAGGCGAAAAGAGCAAATAGACAGGAATTTGTTTGAAAACAGTGAAATCGTTTTTGTTTGGTGGGCATTGAAGCAAGCAACATGCTGTAAAACCCGCTCTTAAAAAATGTAAAAAAAAGTTCCCTTAAAAAGTAAATAAGTTTTCAGCAAACCAAGGTCTGTATCAAAGGGCCCGTAGAGCGTAAATTGTGACGTCTGTATAATAGTGAGTACAAACACATTGATATCGCTGTGCTTCGTAATTTTCGTATAAAGATTTTTTTTCGAAAAAAAAAAATTTGAATAACTCAATTTTCTATTAACTTATAAAGTTGAATTTTGGTACATAGTAAGGCCTTTCGCAAGGAAACATATCCACAAATTTTATGAAAATAGCTTTCTAATTTTTAGAGAAAAACAATTTTTTTGAAAACTCAAAATTTTCCGGGAAAACTTTGACCGATTTCAGCCAGTAACAAAAGAAAGGCATTTGCCGAGTTGCCGAGTTTCATCTTAATTGGTTAACTATGTTTTGAGTTATCGATTGGATACATATATACGAGACAAACAAGGATCAGTTACGCAAAAAACTCTCACAAGCTTAACAAACACTATTTTATTGTTAAACTATTTAATGTTTATTTTTGTGTTGGTATATATATATATATATATATATATATATATATATATATATATATATATATATATATATATATATATATATATATATATATATATTTTCTCTTCTTTACATTCATTCACTTCAACTCGTCTTATATATTATATAATTTTTAAAACTAACATTTTTCTTTATTTTTTATATAAATATAGTTTTTTCTCTTCTAAATGTGCCTTAAATAATATCGAACTTCCATTACCGCGAATTAACAACACTTGTACTTAGGTTGCTTTTTTAAAAAATTTATTAAACTACTTAAACTATTTAACAACAAACTAGCATAGTTACTGCCTAAATTAATACTGAACAAATATTACACAAAACAGTGGCTTTATATAATAATCGGATAAGTGTTCGTTGCAGGTTCTCACGAGAACATGCAGATCTAGCTTCCTCTGATTTCGCACTGCTGGCACTATCTGCAACGGTCGGCATAATTCGTAGAATCTGCTTATGGGAACTGCTGCATGCGAATGTAACTTGATACCATCTACGTGACATATCGTGAGAAGCCATGTGTTAACTCCTCCCCCCATTAGAGGACGGAACCCTTGGGTTTCGGAATTCTTAAGGGATTTTCCGCTTCTGCTTTGCTTCTTTCATACTGCTGGGCACATCTTCTTTTGACAAAAACTGTAATAAATATTGTTGCTAGAAGGATTAGTATGATGTAGAGTAGGATCGTCCAAACACTTGTGTGGTACAACGGGAGTCTAATTTTGTTGGGAATTCTACTTTTTATAGACTGCAGCTGAGCCCTGATGTTGCTTACGTCGTGCAAAGGGACGTTTTCCAGTTCCATTGCTGGCAATTCTTCTATGTTCATTTTGCTTTCTGGATCTTCTTCCAACTTTGGTAAGGAGAACAATTGTTGTGTCTCAACTGAGCTCTGCACTGTACTGTATCGTTTACCACCAATCGACAATTGACATCTTGGTTTGAGTGTCACCATATAACTGCCTTGTATAATTTGTGTGTTTTCTTCTCCCGAGCATTTGATTGACATCTTGGTTTCCTTTGGAGCCACCACCATAAACTGTGTGTTGCCATACTTGGAAACGATAGTCTTGGTAATTTTTACAGTCTCTTGTTCGCAATTATTGATAGGCTTTTGGAAATTAATTAGCCTAACTTCACAGGGAGGATCTTCACTGACATTTGCTATTGTATCTTCTGTACAGACATAGATCTCGTTCGTAAGCTCCTGGCAGGGGTTGTTTCTGAAGGCGTATTGTTGCTCATTTAGGATAAGGTACTTGGATCGAGGTATTATCATTGAGAAGCTGTTAGGATTGGTTTGTATAGGTAGGGAGTACAGTTGGTAGTAAATATAGTCAGATTTGTCTATTAGTGGAATATCAATTTGGAATATAATTTATATCCAGTTTGGATAGACTTGATTTTAAATAATTTTTCATACAAAGATAAGTCATTCTTGCTTACTAATCTAGATTGTGAAATGTATTTTTCTATTACAGGAAGCTCTTTAATAATGAATTTTGGTTTGATGATAGAAGTGTGAAAAGTATTTAATTTAGAGAACGTTATAGCATTTTCAGTTGTTAATATTTTCGATTCTATGACATTAAATAGGTTAGCGATTTCAGTCAACAGTTCTAGAATATGTGCTCGCTGGAGAACAGGCATGATATTAGTAGCTAAATCTTTAGTAATGTTTTGAAGTGCCAACATTCTTTTGACAATTTCTTTTTGATTATGAGTTAAAGTATTTACTGTTTGATTAAATTCGTTTATTGCATTTATCATAACAGATGTTTGTTCGTCAAATAGCTCATGCATTCTATTTTGATCATCAGCTAATAATTGAAGGGCTTTGTTGATTCTTTCGCCATCATCAGCATCTAGATTGCCAGCGATTGATTTAAAAACTGTACCTAAAGGGTTGAGTAAACCTCTCTTAAATCTATACTTATCAGGGAAAATTAGTAGGTATTGCGACACTTGGGCTAGACAGGAAGTGACGTGGCTGGCGCCGGCGCCTAGCCACGCCCTGCCACGCCCTGGCGCCAGCCCCGGCGCCGGCGCCACGCCCTGGCGCCGGCGCCTGCACTGGCGCCTGCCCTGGCGCCTGCCCCGGCGCCGGCGCCTAGCCACGCCCTGGCGCCTGCACTGGCGCCTGCCCTGGCGCCTGCCCCGGCGCCCAGCCACGCCCTGGGCCAGACAGTCACATCCGTGTTATTCCTAAGGTCATTGACCTGTCTAGGAAACTGTGACGTCACACGACTTGGGCCAGACAGTCACATTTCAAAAGTGTCTAACCTATTACTTCAAATTATTATATTTTGAAAAAAACCATTTGGTGCAGGTGAGTTTCGAACCCGGGGCATTCAGATGGGGAGGCAACGATGCTACCCGTTGAGCTAAGCAGACGCTTATTAATTTATTGTTTTAGGTTGGTATATATATATATATATACGACTACAAACAAACCATACATGTAACATAATTAAAGTTTATTATTAGACAAATGGATGATTTACAAAATAATGTTTAATATTAGAGGCTGAACCAAAACGGAGGAAAATGGCGGAATGAAAGATGGAAGCCTGTGATACCTTAAGCTGACATTATAAAAATGGCGGCTTTCGTTGATAAAGATGGTGCAAGGATGGATGAAGACTTATTTAAAGATACGTCACTCCAACCTAGCCGACAAATGAGAGTGTAGACATAAGACATAATAATTAATATGTTTAATATTAGACAGACTAGAACGTCACAATTGTTATATGGGTAGGTTCTAAAAATAACACACAGAGGTCGCTGGCAAAACAAAAGAAGGAAGTTCAGAAACAAAATAGACAACAGGTTCAACCGTGAGATGTACGATGGAACCAATACATGCACGGTGTTAAGGAGGCCAAATCAAATTGGAATATACAATAAAATGGCCACTTCCGGTCTAAACTTTAAATCCTTGTATCTTTTCAACGACAAGTGATAGAAATGAACCGACTTTAAAAATATATCGTTTCGTAACAAGGTCTACAAGAAAATGAGATAAAAAACTTTAAACCCTTATCGCGGAAGATCCGTGAGACGTACGCTGGAACCAACACATGCACGGTGTTAAGGAGGCCAAATCAAATTGGAATATACAATAAAATGACCACTTCCGGTCTAAACTTTAAATCCTTGTATCTTTTCAACGACAAGTGATAGAAAGGAACCGACTTTAAAAATGTATGTTTCATAACAAGGTCTACAAGAAAATGAGATAAAAAACTTTAAACCCTTATCGCGGAAGATCCGTGAGATGTACGCTGGAACCAACACATGCACGGTGTTAAGGAGGCCAAATCAAATTGGAATATACAATAAAATGACCACTTCCGGTCTAAACTTTAAATCGTTATATCTTTTCAACGACAAGTGATAGAAAGGAACCGACTTCAAAAATGTATGTTTCGTAACAAGGTCTACAAGAAAATGAGATAAAAAACTTTAAACCCTTATCGCGGAAGATCCGTGAGATGTACGCAGGAACCAACACATGCACGGTGTTAAGGAGGCCAAATCAAATTGGAATATACAATAAAATGGCCACTTCCGGTCTAAACTTTAAATCCTTGTATCTTTTCAACGACAAGTGATAGAAAGGAACCGACTTCAAAAATGTATGTTTCATAACAAGCTCTACAAGAAAATGAGATAAAAAACTTTAAACCCTTATCGCGGAAGATCCGTGAGATGTACGCTGGAACCAACACATGCACGGTGTTAAGGAGGCCAAATCAAATTGGAATATACAATAAAATGACCACTTCCGGTCTAAACTTTAAATCGTTATATCTTTTCAACGGAAAGTGATAGAAAGGAACTATCTTCAAAAATGTATGTTTCGTAACAAGCTCTACAAGAAACTGAGATAAAAAACTTCAAACCCTTATCGCGGAAGATCCGTGAGATGTACGATAGAACCAATACATACACGCTGTTCAGCAAAGCAAACTCTATAAGCATATTCAATAAAAATGTTACTTCCGGTAGACACTTCCGGTATAGCTATTCTTAGAGCTACATACATGTGTGACACATCAAAATAATCGTCTTGTTGAACAGAAGAAATATAATATTTAAGTAAGTTAGAACAAGCTGTATTAACACCTAAAACCAACACACACTCTCTTGTACAGGCTGATTACCCTGCCATCCAATTGTTAGTAAGGTTATGTTTGTATTTGTTATTTGAATACAAACAGACATAATAAGAAGAGTGTACTTACATACAGCAAGAGACGTCATCCTTGTTTCACGACTTAACACATACTGAACAAGTGTCTCTCTCTCTTGTATTGAGGAAACAAACTGATGTAAGAGAGAGGGGGTCTTACAAAGGATAAACAACCTTACAGAAAGGGGTTAATAAAAATGCAACAAAATAAAAATAAAACAACTGATTTACATACAATAAAAATTTATTAGGATTAATTAACTTGTACATATTGATACATAAATGACATACATAAATGACATACTATTATTACATAATGGCTCTAACGATACCCGTTAGAGGTTTATATTCCATTACACTGTCATGAATAACCAAACAATAAACACGAGTATTTTTTGGGAAGTTGGTGTGACTCATGAACTCCACCTTAATGTCCACCGTTGAAGACTTGATTGACTCGTTCTGGTACTGACAGTCAATCACAAATAGAGCTCTGTCTTTAAACTCGTCATAATTCAAGATAGGCTCCGACATGTTTTTATAACAGAAGTTTTTTTGAAAATCTGTATACATGTTATAGGCTTCTGCATATTTCGATTTCTCAAAATCCATATTCATAGATTCATAAGGGTAGCATTCTGAATTTAGAAACACTCTGAGGTCCAACATACCAATGTTATCGAAATAGTCTGACCTCTTCTTCACGTTATCCTTACGATCTGTTTGAAATGCTATAATCACATATCGAGGTCTTTCCAAGTTGGTTGCAGTTTTAACAGCCCACACATCTCTGTTGATATCTCTGAGTGCTGGTAACTCATATATGTCCCATTTGCGGTATGCGAGAAATATAGAGGTGTCTTTGGCTATTTTATCCATCAGTTCCAATTTCATTTTATCATTGGGAAATACATGTTTTACCTTTAAAAACATATTGGTTACGGTAATTTTTGCTCGTGCCGTACCTGTGCTGTAATAGCCGTTGGAATCGTTTCGACTTCTTGTAAAGCGGAAAGTATGTTTGCCACAGAGAACTCCTTTGAAATGATGAAAGAAACTGAAGAGGAACCAGACAGGTATGAGCTTATTATTCTTTAATACATCAACATCTTTTAAAACTTGAGCAGTTATGTTCTTAGCTAAAATTTTCAATTTATTTTCAAATTCGTTTTTTAAATCTTCCAACTCAGGTTTGTGTACAGCTTCAAGTAGTATGGCAATGATTCTTTGTGTTACCTCATCTTTGTTCTTCTGATAGTCGTCTATCCATACATCAACAAATTTTTTATTTACACCATCTGTTGCATCGACTGGATCAGCTATGTTACACAATCTATGGCTTTGCAAATCAAAATCACCACTAGTAGTTCTTGGGAAAATCTCTCTTTCAATAATTTTAAACTTAGAACCTTTATTGGATTGGGAACGTCCGAACTTATCGATAGACATTTTTATACTAAGCACTAAGGTAGGTATATCTTTGATATATGTAGGTATACTAGGCGATAACACCAACCTCCTTCAGTTCTTCAATGATTGACTGAATTTCATTGTTATGAGCATTATTACCAGCAGCCTGGGAAGCTACTAAAAGTCTAAGTCTATCAACCAGCTCATTTATGTCATCCCAATAGACATATTCTATTTGTTTGTTATTTTGTAGCATATAGTTGTTAGTGTTGCTGCTTACATTCTGAGCTCTAGGTTCAGTTTTTTGTTCTGCGTTATGATGTGTGTCGTAACCAAAACCTTGAGGAGTTGAGGATCTACGACCTCGTGGATTTATCACCGGTTTTATTAGAGTCAGGTACTTTTCAGAGGAACAACCCTTGGTTCGTGCGTTAGGATCATAGTTCATTTTATGCACACTAGTTGCTTCTAGAATATCTCTATAGTGTTGAAGATCGTCATAGGTATACCCTCTAGGTGTTTTCATAAATATCAATTCTAGCAGACCTTGTGTTTGCGGATATCTCCGTTGACCTAGTCGAATGTCATTATCAGTAAAATCCAAGTGTTTATTGCCAAGACTCCAGCTACCGGTATCTTTAGCGTAGCGAGCACCATACGTTTGATCAATGGTAGCGAGCCTTGGTGGTTCAGTAAAATACTTGTCTACATAATATCGAACTCGTTCAGGATATTGCTCCAAAAATTCTTGATATGCAGGGTTGGATGTGACAGTTTGTAGATCTGCCTCAAGCTCTTCAAATGTTGGGATATCCTCATCGGAACTTGTCTCCTCAGCCTCTTCCCTAGGTTCAGCTTCAAAAACTTCATGGTCTTTAAGGAACTGTACTTGGGGTTTCGTTTCTGGTACCACTTCTTCTTTGATTTGTTCAGCCTTTGGTTGTTGCTGGGGCTGCTGCTGCTGCTGTGCTGCTGTGTTTTTAGATATTTTACTTAGGGGCTCAACAAGTGGTTTATATAAACGTTGCAGAGCATCATCATTCTCGGCTCTGTTAAGTTTAAGCATTAAATGTTTTTTTCGAATATTGTCAGCAAGTTGTAAAATCCTTTTCTTAACTTTTCGCTCTTCCTTACCCAACACTTCCATTGTGCTACAACTGGTCGGTATTACCAGCTGGTCTAATAATTTGTTTGAGCGATACAGGTTGTGTGGTGGTTTAACATATACTGACTCCTTCATGGTACATGCCTTCTTATTTATCACGATGTCTGGCTGTCTTGTTAGACAGCTGTGTTAGACAGCTGTGTTAGACAGCTGTCTAACACAGCTGTGTTAGACAGCTGTGTTAGACAGCTGTGTTAGACAGCTGTGTTAGACAGCTGTGTTAGACAGCTGTGTTAGACAGCTGTGTTAGACAGCTGTGTTAGACAGCTGTATGACAGCTGTATGACAGCTGTGTTAGACACTTGTATGACATCTGTGTTAGACACCTGTGTTAGACAGCTGACTGTCCTGTCTATCATCGTTTGTTAGAATAATATATATCTATCGAATCCTTTTCTATATCGACCTTTGTGTACATCGTTTTCCTTCACAATCACCAACACACCATACTTATTATCTTTCCAGCATTGGTGGCAGATAGTTTTAAATTGTTTAAAGTCCATATCGGTGGTCACATGATCGTCGTACACATGTTTTAAATTGGTTTCATCTTGCTTGAATAACACAATAACATTGGTGTTGTCACGTACCAGATGTTTGGGTATTCGTGTATATGTTTGACAGAGATAGAATGAATCAATATTCTTATGTCTGCCCATACTGAAGTATGCTCTTATTTTATCTTGTTTGTCACAAGCTACATCATCAAATATAAACACAGAGTTGTCCTTGGCATCTTCCGGATCTAATATTTCATCGTTTTCTCGATAAGGATAGTAACCAACACCTTTTGTGGCATTCATTACCTCCTTTAACATCTTGTATTTCGGTTGATACAGAGACTTTGAATACACATACACGTTATCAAATTTTAAACCGTTTGCTTCAAACAACAAACTCAGCATGACATTAGTTTTACCACACCCACTGGGACCACATATGATACAGCGAACGGTGTTTGGAAAGAGAGGACCATGCCTCAGTTGTTGTTGAGCTGTGTCCGTAACAACATCGTCTATATTTGTAATGGGTAAGGCAGAAGCGTGTTTGCTGGTACGCATCTTAACTTAAACTAAACTATATTTTATTTGGGTGTGTATATATATATGAATGCAAGTGAGACACCCAGTCAGTATGCATGTTGGTGTCACAGAGTGAGGGCTGTTATTAACAAAGACAGATACAGGTTTTGCTGAAACGTTGCGGGGCGTTACAAACACCATGAAAGTTAACAGAAAACTTAATGAGGGGTTTTATGTAATCAACTCGAAGCCAAAGAAGAAGGTTCCCTTTAAAAACATACTAAGTCTGATTGAGGAAGTTATAAAAGATAGAAATCTTATTCCAACAGCGAACGCCGTATTTGATATAGCTCATACAATCGTTAGAAACATTGGTGGGCGTAAGAATGTGCAGAAACCTCGAGTTATTCCAATACCTAAAAGTGGAGGCTTCCTTCCGCTGTTGCCTCTGATATTTGGTGGGCTGTCAGCACTAGGAGCTCTGGGTGGTGGTGCTGCAGGTATTGCCAAAGCCGTGAACGATGCCAAGTCTGCGAAACAGAAACTAGAGGAGGAAGAACGGCACAACAAAACAATGGAAGCCATCGCGATGGGTAGGAGAGGGAGTGGCTTGAAATTTAAGCCAAAATGCAAGAGACTGGGCACAGGCATGTATCTCAAGAAACAGCGCTCCGGTTATGGGTTGTATCTGCAGAAACCAAAAAACGAGTAAGATGTTTACCAGCAAGACCTCTAACAAATGAAGACCTTGTGAAATTTGCTGGTAAAATGAAAATTCCATATTTTAGAGGTGTATACATGCGAGATACTTTGCCATCGAATGGGCCACGCAAGAATGAATCACTTATCATGAATTTGCAAACAAACAAGGAACCTGGCAGTCATTGGGTTGCAGTTAAGAAACGTGGTGACACAACCGTGTACTTTGACTCATATGGAAACTTGAAACCACCAGTTGAGCTGCAGCGTTACCTTAAAAACTCTACTTTAATGTACAATCATGATGTGTATCAGAAATATAATACTTATAATTGTGGTCACTTATGTTTAAAATTTTTAAATAAAAGCCTTAAACAGTAGCCTGTGTGTATCAGTCATGGCGCACACCTTTGTGTTGAAAGACCGCAGCTCCCATCTGTCGTCAGACTACCATCCACCAATTGTTTTGGATGGTAATTATGCTGTTGCCTTGATAGGCTTTCACACCTACAACAACATACCCAACATCTATGAAGGTAAAAACAAATTTCATGTAAAAGAAGGAACCGGTTGGCGAACCATCACGATACCCACCGGTGCTTATGAAATAACACACTTGGAAGAGTTACTTCAAAATGAACTTGTTGGTGCTACAGCAACACACGAACAAAAGCAACAGGCTCTGCTTCTGAGACCTAATCCGAACACCATCAAATGTAGACTAAAGTGTTATACAAATGTCAGTTTTGAATTTGATGGTTCGATTGGGCGAATGTTGGGCTTTTCAAAACAAGTTCTTCAGCCGGACACCTTTTATGAATCTGATTTACCTGTTGATATAGTGGATGTTAGACAGATTCGCATCGAAACCAATATTGTGTCTGGTTCCTATTATAACGGACAACCCTCACATACGCTGTATGAGTTTGCTCCGATGGTTGATCCTGGCTACGCAATCGACATAGAACCTAACAATTTAATTTACTTGCCGGTGAACAAGCAAGAGATTTCCAATATAAGCATCGACATCGTCGACCAAGATTCAGTTCCTGTCAACTTTCAAGGTGAAGAGGTGTCTGTTCGCTTAAAACTTATAAAAGTTGCTTAGTATGTTGGTCTTCAAGGATATAAAATCAAGTGCATCTACCACATCAAATTCAGTTGAGTCAGACACGTCAAAGGGTACGCTTCGTCCCGATAATATTGAGTTCCTGCAAAGCCTGGGTTATCATGTCGTCAAAACTAGAAATATTCAAAGAACCCGTGTTTGATGATGGCATCGATCGAGAAGAGCTGCGTTCTTACTATTCACCAACTAAATCGTTTGGTAACAGCGATGAAATTGAAATAGCCATCAACCAACAAGATGCGTTCGTATGTCTGGCCGAGTCAGCTCTAATAATCGAAGGTGCTCTGGAACCTGTAGCAATCCAAAATGCCACTGGTGCTTGTTATCTGTCAAATAATGGAGGAGCAGCTCTGTTTGAATCAATGACCTATGAGTTAAATAACAAGGAAGTGGAACGAGTGCGAGACCCATACACCACAACCATCATCAAAAGTCTGCTATCGTTCAGTAAGAATGAAGCCCAATCTCTTAGCAACGCCGGTCTGAATGTGTCGTCGGAGCACATCACCTTAAATGATAACAAGTTTCACATGCTCATACCTGTCTGGTTCCTCTTCAGTTTCTTTCATCATTTCAAAGGAGTTCTCTGTGGCAAACATACTTTCCGCTTTACAAGAAGTCGAAACGATTCCAACGGCTATTACAGCACAGGTACGGCACGAGCAAAAATTACCGTAACCAATATGTTTTTAAAGGTAAAACATGTATTTCCCAATGATAAAATGAAATTGGAACTGATGGATAAAATAGCCAAAGACACCTCTATATTTCTCGCATACCGCAAATGGGACATATATGAGTTACCAGCACTCAGAGATATCAACAGAGATGTGTGGGCTGTTAAAACTGCAACCAACTTGGAAAGACCTCGATATGTGATTATAGCATTTCAAACAGATCGTAAGGATAACGTGAAGAAGAGGTCAGACTATTTCGATAACATTGGTATGTTGGACCTCAGAGTGTTTCTAAATTCAGAATGCTACCCTTATGAATCTATGAATATGGATTTTGAGAAATCGAAATATGCAGAAGCCTATAACATGTATACAGATTTTCAAAAAAACTTCTGTTATAAAAACATGTCGGAGCCTATCTTGAATTATGACGAGTTTAAAGACAGAGCTCTATTTGTGATTGACTGTCAGTACCAGAACGAGTCAATCAAGTCTTCAACGGTGGACATTAAGGTGGAGTTCATGAGTCACACCAACTTCCCAAAAAATACTCGTGTTTATTGTTTGGTTATTCATGACAGTGTAATGGAATATAAACCTCTAACGGGTATCGTTAGAGCCATTATGTAATAATAGTATGTCATTTATGTATGTCATTTATGTATCAATATGTACAAGTTAATTAATCCTAATAAATTTTTATTGTATGTAAATCAGTTGTTTTATTTTTATTTTGTTGCATTTTTATTAACCCCTTTCTGTAAGGTTGTTTATCCTTTGTAAGACCCCCTCTCTCTTACATCAGTTTGTTTCCTCAATACAAGAGAGAGAGACACTTGTTCAGTATGTGTTAAGTCGTGAAACAAGGATGACGTCTCTTGCTGTATGTAAGTACACTCTTCTTATTATGTCTGTTTGTATTCAAATAACAAATACAAACATAACCTTACTAACAATTGGATGGCAGGGTAATCAGCCTGTACAAGAGAGTGTGTGTTGGTTTTAGGTGTTAATACAGCTTGTTCTAACTTACTTAAATATTATATTTCTTCTGTTCAACAAGACGATTATTTTGATGTGTCACACATGTATGTAGCTCTAAGAATAGCTATACCGGAAGTGTCTACCGGAAGTAACATTTTTATTGAATATGTTTATAGAGTTTGCTTTGCTGAACAGCGTGCATGTGTTGGTTCCAGCGTACATCTCACGGATCTTCCGCGATAAGGGTTTAAAGTTTTTTATCTCAGTTTCTTGTAGAGCTTGTTACGAAACGATATATTTTTAAAGTCAGTTCATTTCTATCACTTTCCGTTGAAAAGATATAACGATTTAAAGTTTAGACCGGAAGTGGCCATTTTATTGTATATTCCAATTTGATTTGGCCTCCTTAACACCGTGCATGTGTTGGTTCCAGCGTACATCTCACGGATCTTCCGCGATAAGGGTTTAAAGTTTTTTATCTCAGTTTCTTGTAGAGCTTGTTATGAAACATACATTTTTGAAGTCGGTTCCTTTCTATCACTTGTCGTTGAAAAGATACAAGGATTTAAAGTTTAGACCGGAAGTGGCCATTTTATTGTATATTCCAATTTGATTTGGCCTCCTTAACACCGTGCATGTGTTGGTTCCTGCGTACATCTCACGGATCTTCCGCGATAAGGGTTTAAAGTTTTTTATCTCATTTTCTTGTAGACCTTGTTACGAAACGATATATTTTTGAAGTCAGTTCATTTCTATCACTTGTCGTTGAAAAGATACAAGGATTTAAAGTTTAGACCGGAAGTGGCCATTTTATTGTATATTCCAATTTGATTTGGCCTCCTTAACACCGTGCATGTGTTGGTTCCAGCGTACATCTCACGGATCTTCCGCGATAAGGGTTTAAAGTTTTTTATCTCATTTTCTTGTAGACCTTGTTATGAAACATACATTTTTGAAGTCGGTTCCTTTCTATCACTTGTCGTTGAAAAGATACAAGGATTTAAAGTTTAGACCGGAAGTGGTCATTTTATTGTATATTCCAATTTGATTTGGCCTCCTTAACACCGTGCATGTGTTGGTTCCAGCGTACGTCTCACGGATCTTCCGCGATAAGGGTTTAAAGTTTTTTATCTCATTTTCTTGTAGACCTTGTTACGAAACGATATATTTTTAAAGTCGGTTCATTTCTATCACTTGTCGTTGAAAAGATACAAGGATTTAAAGTTTAGACCGGAAGTGGCCATTTTATTGTATATTCCAATTTGATTTGGCCTCCTTAACACCGTGCATGTATTGGTTCCATCGTACATCTCACGGTTGAACCTGTTGTCTATTTTGTTTCTGAACTTCCTTCTTTTGTTTTGCCAGCGACCTCTGTGTGTTATTTTTAGAACCTACCCATATAACAATTGTGACGTTCTAGTCTGTCTAATATTAAACATATTAATTATTATGTCTTATGTCTACACTCTCATTTGTCGGCTAGGTTGGAGTGACGTATCTTTAAATAAGTCTTCATCCATCCTTGCACCATCTTTATCAACGAAAGCCGCCATTTTTATAATGTCAGCTTAAGGTATCACAGGCTTCCATCTTTCATTCCGCCATTTTCCTCCGTTTTGGTTCAGCCTCTAATATTAAACATTATTTTGTAAATCATCCATTTGTCTAATAATAAACTTTAATTATGTTACATGTATGGTTTGTTTGTAGTCGTATATATATATATACCAACCTAAAACAATAAATTAATAAGCGTCTGCTTAGCTCAACGGGTAGCATCGTTGCCTCCCCATCTGAATGCCCCGGGTTCGAAACTCACCTGCACCAAATGGTTTTTTTCAAAATATAATAATTTGAAGTAATAGGTTAGACACTTTTGAAATGTGACTGTCTGGCCCAAGTCGTGTGACGTCACAGTTTCCTAGACAGGTCAATGACCTTAGGAATAACACGGATGTGACTGTCTGGCCCAGGGCGTGGCTGGGCGCCGGGGCAGGCGCCAGGGCAGGCGCCAGTGCAGGCGCCAGGGCGTGGCTAGGCGCCGGCGCCGGGGCAGGCGCCAGGGCAGGCGCCAGTGCAGGCGCCGGCGCCAGGGCGTGGCGCCGGCGCCGGGGCAGGCGCCAGGGCGTGGCAGGGCGTGGCTAGGCGCCGGCGCCAGCCACGTCACTTCCTGTCTAGCCCAAGTGTCGCAATACCTACTACTAAAATTCTAAGGAAAGTTTCATCTATGTTATCTACAGTATAATTAAGGGCGATTATAAAATTATGTTATTGAGATCTAAAATTATCACTTAAAGTATTGGCTATAAGATAATATTTATATTTAAGTTTACTGTAGTCAGTAAATAAAGGTTCCATATTATATACATGTATAAGGCGCCATACGTCATTTTGGCAATAGCTTCTACCTAACTTGCGAGGTAAAAACCCAGGGTTGTTTTTTAAATCTTCTAGTTGTGGCTGCCCTCCGCATGCCCACCTGAAAGGCGAAGATTTCTTAAATGAGTTACACATTGCTCGTCATTCTTGTGATTTATGAGTAAAGCTTTATTATGTTCTAAGAGGGATATTATAGTGTATGGGCCTGTATAGAGGTTTTTGTGCTTCTTGTGAAATCCAGGGGGTATCTTTTTATATACTGTTTGGCCCTCTTTAAATGGCTGATTAACTTCGACGTTAGTTCTGAGGAGCATTTTTTCTTTCGATTTTTCTATCCGATCTAATACGATATCATAAGCTATTTTCATAAAATGTTTGTGTTTTTGGTTATATTCTTGAGTGAGTGTAACTTCGGGATCAAAGTTGAAGATTTCTGGGATGTATCCGAATATTAGCTCAAAAGGTGGTTTGAGAGTTTGAGAGTGAATGCTTGAATTGTAAGCTAGGATGCAGTAGGGTATTAAGTCAATAGGTTTTAGATTTGGGTATTTTATTAGTATATCTTTACTCTTAGTTAGGGATATCAATGATTTATATATTCCGTATGTTATCTGTAAGCTGATACTTACATCGATATTTTTTCTTTTCTTTTGTGTACGCATTCCTGTTTTTTGAAAAATACAAAATATTTTACCAACAATAATGATGTAATAATATGGGTCCGATGGCAGTATTGTTTAAACTGATTATAATTTTAACAAGGTAATAACCTTAAAATTTAATATACATATATATATTTTTTTGACAATTTTAATCATGAGCTTAGTTATTTATATTAAAATTTGGTGTTTTTTTCCTTCAAGATCGTTCCTTGTGATTTTAGTCACTTGTTCTTGCTGCTGGGAACTTGAGGCGTAATGTCCGTAATGTGATATTATTAGAATAATTTGGTCCTGTTTCAAGAGTAGAATTGTTGAGTACGGTCCTGAATATAAATTCTTATCTAATGTTTATATATTTGTAGATTTTATTTACTTGTTACGATAAGTGTGTTTTTACGTCATATTAGTCAGTCTCTTAAGTCCTGTCTCGTTGTCATTTATCCGATTTTCGAGTTTTTAATTTATTTAGGTAATATAATTCGATTGTTTATTTAATTTGCTTAATATAAACAGATTGTATTCTTTTTTGTTGCAATATTCACAAGTCCTAATATAATCTTTAATTTTCTTTCTCATCTTTGAAAAAGAGAATTTGTCTTTCATCTCTGCATAGGTTTCATCTATGTTTCGATGTCGCTTCTTAGTCTCATGAGAACACATGATTTTGTGTTTAATTTCTGATGCTGTTTCTAATTCTTCCAAATTGGGTATTTTTGTTTCAGAACTATTAATCGTATTGGATTTTTTAATTTTTATGGGGTTAGTTTCCAAAATACTCATTTTATTTATTGCGAAATTTTGTTTATTATTAAAATTAGATGTTCCTATTTTAGGTGTTGCTTTGCTGATTATATGTTTTGCTGTATTTAACCCAGTTTTTCCTGTATTATCGTACTGGGCTAAAGGTTCATTCTCATATTGTTCCTTTACTCTTTTCTTATAGCTACCTTGTGCATTATTTGAATGCTTACTTGACTTATTAGTAAAATTTAACTGGTTTTTGCTTCTTTTTTGTACATTCTGTATATTATTTAAACTAATATGATCAGTCTCCTCATTACAATATACGTTTGTAGTGGGAACTTCACCTAAACTGCTATGTGGGCTTTTGTTTAATTGAATTATCTTATTATTACTGGCACACCAAGAATTTACATACCTCATAATGCTACCATTGTCCTCTTGAACTATCTTCGTTGATTTTGATGCATCAGCTAGGTCAACAGAATGCATTTGTCGACGGTCGCTTGCGTCATTCTTCAAGTTCAGGCTTAAATTATTTCTATAGTCATTCATTATCTCCTTATAAATACAACTACTATCACTGCCCTTCTTAGGTACATTACATGTTTGAACATTTACACTATTAATATCTCCTATCGATTGTCCGTAGACGTGCCTGCTATAGGAAAATTTTGATCTTCACGATCGTAAATTTCGGAAGGTGTATCAATCTCATGGGTAAATAGTTCGTCAGAATTAAACCTTGTTCCTGGAACTGTGGACCTTTGATGATTAGCAGGGAAGTTATTTCTTCTTGACTGTGTTGAAAAATTATTAGAATGTCTTGTAAACCTTGTGTTGCCACTCGAAGTATCCATGGGTTCAGGATATCTGTTTTGGAAATGTTCTCGTGGGTTTTCTGGTTTAAAAGAGGGCGGTCTAGAAAATTGTGAATTCTGATTATTTTGGCTTTGATATTGGGAAGTATTCCTAAATTGCGAAGTTTGATTATTTTGGCTTTGATATTGGGGATTATTTCTAAATGGTTTCTGAAATTGCACAACTGGAAAGTTTTGGGGAGTATAACGATTGTTGAAAGACCTGGTTTGTGGATTGGGGGTTTTATTATTTGGCGATGTATAATTGCCTGATTTAAGAAATGTCCTATCTCTATACTCGTAATTTTCTTCCAGAACTATAAACTTAAGAGCATCTTCGATAGATGCAGGTGCAGTGGATCTTACTACCATTCCTAGAGGGTTTCTAAGTCCCCCGAGGAACGCTTTTAAGGTTTGTTGAGCGTAAATTGCTCTTTTCACTTCTAATATTTGTTGATTGTCTTCATTACAAATTAAATTAGAGACCAGAAGTTGTTCAATATATCTACACCTATTACTAAATGTTAAAGCATCCTCATTATGTTTCTGCTTGAGTGTTAAAAGTTCGCTCAAAAGACTAGTGTCGTCTCGTTGGTCCGTGAAGTTTTGCACAATAGCTTGTCTTAGGTCTTGCCAATTATTAATAATTTTTGTGCTAATTATAAGTCTAGCTTGACTGGTTAATTTTGACTGTATAAAATTAACTAAAAAATGATTTAAATATAATCTTTCATCTTCAGCGTTATAAAATGTGTTCATAATGAGATCGCATGCCTTAAGAAAGTTACCAACATTTGCCGGTTCCCCATTGAACTCAGGTATCATCTTTAAATAGAATTCACTAAAGTTGTTTACTATATTGTTAGCTTGGGCCATATTTATGTTATTTTCTGCGGTACTAATTAAGTTACTATCAATTTGTTCTACAAGACTAATACTATTACTATCACGAGTTAAGTTATTCTGAACTTCCTGTTCAACAATATTTATTATCTAAATAATTTTCTTCAGGAATGACTTGTAAATTATTTCCAAAATTAAACTGGTTAAGTCTGCTTATTAATTCATCAATATCCGACATATATTCATATACATATGACAAAGGAACAGAGAAAATATAGGAGAGCAACTTACAGTAATAGTAGGAACCAGATGACCATTTGTTCTTCTTAAAAAACCAAGGAACCAATATTCTTTTGATGCCTTAGGTTGCTGGGAGATCCGTCACCGACTGCGCCAATTAACAACACTTGTACTTAGGTTGCTTTTTTAAAAAATTTATTAAACTACTTAAACTATTTAACAACAAACTAGCATAGTTACTGCCTAAATTAATACTGAACAAATATTACACAAAACAGTGGCTTTATATAATAATCGGATAAGTGTTCGTTGCAGGTTCTCACGAGAACATGCAGATCTAGCTTCCTCTGATTTCGCACTGCTGGCACTATCTTCAACGGTCGGCATAATTCGTAGAATCTGCTTATGGGAACTGCTGCATGCGAATGTAACTTGATACCATCTACGTGACATATCGTGAGAAGCCATGTGTTAACTCGCGACATAAATAAATAATGTGTACACACAAACCCGCACGGGTTTACAGTACACGCATTAAAAAACATTTTGTAGGATATTAAATTTAAATTTAAATTAGAATAAGGCCTAAATTTGATTTTAACAATAGATTAGAATTATTTTTAGATTAGTTTTATGTAATGTAATCGACTTTTGTAATTATTCTGTATTTGTTGAAATGAACAATAAACATATTATTATTATTATATATATATATATATATATATATATATATATATATATATATATATATATATATATATATATATATATATATATATATATATATACATAAACATATAAAAATTGAAACTGACCCCGGATATGGGTTCTAGATGTCCTAGTTCGCGCTCATTTGAAAAAAATTTTGCAAGATCTCACCATCGATACATCTCTATTAGTGAATTTTTTAAATAAAAATTCAATAAAAATACAAGAGAAATCTACTTTCTAATCAAAAATTTACTAGCGAGACTAATAAAAACTTTGAATATTTTTCAAACTTGAGTTCTAGCGCAAGCAGTGCTCTGTATCCACTAGAAACAGATTGAAGATTATATGTTTTTCATGACCACGAATATATTTCTAGCAATAAATCGTATATAAAGAGGTAACGCCTGTAAGAGTTTAAGAAAAAGATATCTCCCAGGCCTCGGTGTGATAACTCTAAGACCATGGAGACAATCAGTGTTGGTGAGTGCTGCAGAATGGACAGATTGTGGCCCCGGAATCGAACTACGACTGACCTTAATTAATATAATTTTCCATACTCTTGAGAGTAGTTCTAAAACATAAAGAACAAATTTTCGGTAAATGGGACAGATCCGGTTCTGTCTATTTCGTTGTTCGAACTATTATCCTTATAATCAGGGTCTCGTTCTTAGAAAGAATACCTAATAACGATACGCTGTTTTTTCAAAAGCAGATAATGGGATTTTTATTACAGGTTTTGACCAAACAGTGAGGTTTTATCTGCATAACTTCGTAGAGGTACGCGAATGCTTATAAGCTTATATATAAATACTAGTTCTAGTTTTTATTCGCTTAGTTTATTCACACCTTTGATGACGCAGCTTTGTTAGTGAAGCGATCGTCAGGTCTGAACAATCTTGTGTTCAGTTCCTCAGAGTGTACTTAGCAAAATTTAACTATAAGACCCAACACAATACTTATAGTTGTTTTATAGAAGAAACAGTATTTATCTAACTAAGCTAAGCAGCCAACGTATTAAAATTTAATTTTGTACCTAAAGTTGAAAGGACAAGATACTACACTGTGCTAAATGTGCTAATTATATGATTATGTTGTTGCGTGAGTGTAAAATAAAAAAATATCTCACAAATTTGTAAACTAACATCAAAATGGTCAACTAAATAACCTCCATTTAAGAATAGTCAGAAATCATTTAATACAAACATATGTATGTTCTCATTTTAATTTACTTTTTGGTCACAATTATCTTCTTAGAACTACTTATAATCTATTTAATTTTCACGAGTTTTAATAACTATTTAACTAGCAATCCTTTAATAGAACGCATTTTATGAAAATTCCTACCATAATGCACTTTCTGCGTCAGAACTTTCCTTGCACTATGATGTAAAAAAATTATCTTGTCTTAATATGTCATAGTCTTTTCAGCAATTAACCTTTCGTGCGTAGTATAATCAAGTATAAACAGAAGCAAAACAATCAAAATTAAAAAGCATAAACTTTAAAGAGAAAATATTAATAAATCAAGGAAAGTTATATTGCTCTAGAATATGTGTTGAAGGTTTCTGTTTTGTTTGAAATTTTTTGCCATTAGAATAGTGGCCATGCTGTAACAAGCACCTGGTCATGAGTTATATCCCCGGGAATGAACGACTGAAATACATCCCAGGTGTTTATATAAACGCTTGGTACATTTAAATTAATTAAGGGCAACACGAGAGCAAAATACCCTGCCATTTAGCTTAATAAACTTGTGTGCTGAACCTTTTGCCAAACATTAGTAATAACTTTAACATTATTATGAAGCATTCTATTGTGAAACGTGTGTGTACATAAATCTATAAAATTTATGCAAGAACATTTAAATGTGATTTAGAAATAAAACTAAATTTTTGATTTCAATTTAATTATAAGTGCGAAATAATCATCTACTTTATGTTGAACACACTTCAGAGATTTGTAAAAACATGAAAATAGTGCAAAACGTTAAACAAATAGTTATGTTGGATTTAAAAGTTACGTTTTATTTTAGAGTCTAACACTTTGTTTGAGCAAATTAAATATTAGAGCTTTTTACCCTCCGCATATCGTGTAAAGCCGATGTTTCGCGTACCATGCATTGTTGAGCATGCTTAACATTAGTCCATTACAAAATGAATGTCTGGACACTGCAAGTGAGGTATAGTAGTGAATTTTTTTAAAAATCTTATTAATAGCAAATATGTCTCTTTAATGAAAGCAGGAATCAAATTTGGTTACCAGTGTAACCTATATAGTAGAATAAATGTATTGTATTTGATCAAAATAACTTGATAAAAGCTTTTTCGAAAATAAACTTGAAAAGTTTCGAAAAAAACTTGTCCGATTTTCCTGGCCAACAAACCTCTTCAACCTGAAACATGATTTCTACGGGAACACAACAAAATTTCTGCGAAACTGATTAAATATTTTCAGTGAATTTTTTTAGAAACAATTCGCTAATGGGGAGGTCCAGACTTTTGAATTTTGAAAAGTTTTTTAAGTGAGCGCGAACTAGGAGCCCTAGAACTCATATCCGGGGTCAGTTCCAATTTTTATATGTATATATATATATATATATATATATATATATATATATATATATATATATATATATATATATATATATATATATACCTTTTAGTGAATTTTCTTAGAAAAAATTCACTAATGAGGAGATCTCGACTTTTGAATTTTGAAAAAATTTCTTCGAATGAGCGCGATCTAGGACCCCTAGAACCCATATCCGGGGTCAGTTTCAATTTTTATATGTTATATATATATATATATATATATATATATATATATATATATATATATATATATATATATATATATATATATATATATATATATATATATATATATATATATATATATATATGTATCACACCGATAACTCAAAAAATAATGGGCCGATTTTGATAAAATTTGGCATGTACTTTTCTTTTGTAAATAGCTTGGATAAGTTCGTTAGTCAGGAAAATCGGACAAGGTTTTCCGGGAAAATTTGAGTTTTCATTCGAAAAAAATTATTATCTCAAAAAGTAATTAGCCGATTTTAATAAAACTTTGTAATGTACCTTTCTTTTGTAAATAGCTTTGACAAGTTTGTTAGTCAGGAAAATCGGACGAGGTTTTCCGGGAAAATTTTGAGTTTTCATTCGAAAAAAATTTTTATCTCAAAGAATAATACGCCGATTTTGATACAATTTGGCACGTACCTTCCTTTTGTAAAAGGCTTTAACAAGTTCGTTAATCAAAAAAATTAGACGAGGTTTTCCGGGAAAATTTTGAGTTTTCATTTGAAAAAAAATTTTATCTTAAAAAATAAAAAATCTATGATAACCAAATGTGGTAGGTAGGTTTACGATATAAAAAGCAAACTATGTACCAAACATTAGATTTCTATATTACAAGAAAAAAAAGTTATAAAATATTTTGTGCCAGATCATTTCTATGAAAATTCACTACCATAACGCACTTGCTGCGTCTTTTTAACTGGATTGAATAAGTTCGTTAGCCAGGAAAATCGAACAAGGTTTTCCGGGAAAATGTTGGGTTTTCTTCGGTAAAAAAATTTAATCTCTAAAAATGAAAAAGCTATGGTAATCAAATTTGGTTCAAAATTTTATGACATTAAAAGGAAACTATGTACTAAAATTTAGATTTGTGTTACATGAAAAAAAGTTATAAGAAATATTTGGTGCCAGATCATTTCTATGAAAGTTCACTACTATAACGCACTTGCTGCGTCCAGCGTTTTTTACAAACAATTTGCTAAACGAATACATAAAATCCAAATTATATGCCTAATCTCTAATAAAATTTAAAAAGTCTGGACGCAGCAAGTGCGTTATGAAAGTTAATTTTCATAAAAATGTTTTTAATAGCAAATATGTGTCTTTAATGCAAGCAGGCATAAATTTCGTTACCGTTGTAACCTATATAGTATAAAGAATGTACCATATTTTATCAAAATAACTTATTGTTTGAAAATGTACAAAAATTTTCCGAAAATAAAATTTAAATGTTTCCGCGAAAACTGGTTTCCTGGCCAGCGAACCTTCGATTAATAACAAATTGAGCTATTGAATTTTGAGGCTTTTAATGGAAATTCGCTACCAAAACGCACTTACCGCGTCTAGATGTTTTTCTTACAAACGTCATCATGTTTCGATGAGAAATACAAAAATGCAATAATACAAGGAATGTTCGAAAAAAAATTTTTGGTTTCACCAACGACTCTTATGGGTCAAAATAATTTTATAAGATGTAGCTCTAAACACCCCATAAAGAGCGTATACAATTTTTTCTCGTATCTTGTATAATAAAAATTATTCTGAGTATAAATGCGTCACCCTGTATATATGTAAACAGATGAAAACTGAAACTAGACCCGGATATAGATTTTAGGGAGCCTAGTTTGCAATCATTTCAATAAATCTTTCTAAAATTCAAAAGCCGTGGTCTCCTCATTAACGAATTTTTTTTACCAAAATTAGCTAAAAATTATAAACCTTTAAACCATAAACTTAACTAAAACTACTGCCAAATCATAAGAGAAAGGGTCTATTTGAAATGAGTTTTCTGTAAACATTTTAGTAAAATGAAAGAGAATGACTGTTGAAGCTGAAACATAATGGTTTGTAGAACACTCTTCTTGCGACATTTTCTTTACATAACTCACATTAGTTACAGGTTCTTTGCCTAAATGTTGCCAAGTTTGGCGTTTCAAATCGTGAGTTTAATGTTTTGAGAAAAACCCTAAATTTTTTTCTTTAAATACCTATATATATATATATATATATATATATATATATATATATATATATATATATATATATATATATATATATATATATATAAATCGAAACTGACCCCAGAAATGTGTTCTAGGGGGCCTAGTTCGCCTTCATTTGAAGAAATGTGTTCAAAAGTCAAAAGTCGCGATCTCCGAATAAATTAATTTCATAAAGAAAATTCACTAAAAAAAAGAGAATGTTTTTTTTCCTTCTACGGAAATTTGAACCAGTAAAAGGAAAGAAAAAAATAAGTGAAAAAATACTAATAATTTTATGTCATAAGATGTCAAATATAAGAATATTACCTAAGTCACTTTAAAGTTTCATTTGACATTTGTTAAAACAATTTATTCACTACACATATATTATGAAAATGTAAACATAGATAAGCCTATCGTATTAATTATTTCGTACTTTTTTTTACCAAAGTTAATTTAAATATCTAAATATTTATCTTCGAAAATTCTCTGAATAATTGCATAGTCTGGTCGGTTATTAGAGTTGAAGGGTAAACTGAAAAAAAAAATTTAACTGATCCCTACATGAATCATGATATTCGATTATAAATGTAAATATTTCCAAAACTAAAGTGTGTAGATATAGGGAGTTTTTTAGAAAACTTGAGGCAAATGGCATGCCCTTCACTTCTAAAAGACAGAATATAGGTTATTCCATTTGAAAAAATTGAGTTACGGCAATTTGATTTTTTCAAATTCAGTTACTCTTCGAACACGCCCTGTGTACCTTGATTTTTCGACGAATATTAGAAACGAAAACCTTTCTGAATGCGTCAGTTTCATGGGACCAGGCTATGTATTGGTAGAAAGGCATTATCATAATTTTTGATTCCTGTAAAAATGTGAAAAGTTGAAAAGCAATTGAAATAACTCTAGAACTTTAAACGCTATTAACTTTTGTGTCTTTACAAACATTATGCCATATAGCTCAAAGGAAAATGCAAAAATACAATAGTATAGGCAATGTCGGATTAAAAGAAAAGAAAATTATATCACCAACGACTTATATGGGCATGCCTGTGATTATCAAAATGATTTTATAAGATTCAGCTTAAGACACCCTATAATTAACGTATAAAATGTTTGCTTGTATCTTGTCAAATAACGGATATATTTAGCTTTACCATAGAAGTTCGTCAGTCTATATATATATATATATATATATATATATATATATATATATATATATATATATATATATATATATATATATATATATATATATATATATATATATAAATAAAAACCTAAACTAACCTTGGATAGATTCTAGGGGCCTAGTTCGCCTTATTTAAAGAAATCTTCTCAAAATTCTCAAGTCGCTCTCTCCTCGTTAGCGGATTTTTTCCACGAAAATTCGCTAAAAATTATAGACTATTAAGCCATAAACTCTATAACTAAAGCTACTGTCAAAGCATCATAAAAATGCTCTATTTTATACACAGATTTTAGTAAAATGAAGCACAATAACGATTGAAGCTGAAACTGAGAGTTTTGTAAAACACACTTATTGCGACATTTTCTCTGCATAACCCGTATCTGTTTCAGGTTATTTGTCTAAACGCTACCAATTTTAACGTTTAAAATCGTGACTTTGACATTTTAAGAAGAAAAACTATAAAATTTTCAAAATACATTCTTGGCACTTCTTGGTCTTTTTGCGCCAAAAAAACCTAAACCCTTTGTATAATATTCAAAATATTTTGTTATTCACACTAAATATTTTGATTTTGTTCGTTTCTCTGGTCATCAGTAGCACCCAACATTTTGTTCTTTAAATACCCATAACTTTTCTTCTTTTAATTCAGAGCTCGCAATTTGGTTGCCATAGATTTGTTATATCGGAAGATATAAAAATAATTACAATTACCAACATAAAAGTAAAGTGAGACATCGCACAAGCTCTAAAATATATCACATCCAAAAAACACACAAAACACACAACGGGATACCTCTTAAAAGCTATGGATAGATGGTCTGAATTATAAAATCGTTGTTAAAAATATAAATACCTTTAAAATACTGTAAGAATAGCAAAATAAAGTTTTTAGATTTTCGACAATGATTTTATAATTTTGACCATGAACCCACGGCTTCTAAGAGGCGTCCTGTTGTGTATTTTATGCGTCTATTGGATATCATATAGTTTCGAGCTTGTGAAATGTGTTATTTTGCATCTATCTTTCTGACCAAAAACGTTTTGTTTATATAGTTCAGCTTTTGGTAAGCAGTTTTAAGATATTTATGAATTGTATACCATAGCTGTAAATTTATAGGCTCCCGCTCTTTTTGAATGCGATTTGTTTGCCAAATTACATCAAAATAACTTTATTTCTCTTAGAGAAATATTCTAAATTAGAGCTTTTACTTACGAGACTTTAAAAAAAGTACAAAACAACATTTGGTCGATAAGTTATTTCTTGACGCAGCATATCAGTTTATGACGGCAGACTTTTAAAACATTATTTAAATTTCTTGGCCCCTTGATTTCGACGCACCTGAAATTTTTGTACGAAAAGTTACTTAAAGTCAAAACAGTTTTTGCTTTAGTGAATTTTTTTTTTTAATTTTTGCAAATGATCCCGAACTAGGACCCCTAGAACCCATAACCGGGGTCAGTTTCAATTTTTATATATTTATATATGTATATATATATATATATATATATATATATATATATATATATATATATATATATATATATATATATATATATATATATATATATATATATATATATATTATATGTCTCACACCGATAACTGAAAAAATAATGGGCCGATTTTGATAAAATTTGGCATGTACCTTCCTTTTGTAAGTGGCTTGGATAAGTTTGTTAGTCAGGAAAATCGGACGGGGTTTTCCGAGAAAATTTTGAGTTTTCATTAGAAAAAAAAATTATCTCAAAAAATAAAAAAGCTATGATAACCAAATTTGGAAGGTTGGTTTACCATATAAAATGTTAACTATAAAAATTTAGATCTCTATGTTACAAGAAAAAAAGTTATAATAAAATATTTTGTGCCAGATCATTCTACTACCATAACGCACTTGCTGCGTCCAGGCTTTTCCATATTTTAACTGAATATTTTAACTGAAGAGATGATAATTTATTAAGTCAAATCTCTTAACTGGAGCAGCCATAAATATTTTGCTCTGTGCACTTTTTTATATGTTAGCGGAACACACAGATATGTTTTATAGGTCTGGTAATATTTTATCTTCTGATTGAAAATAGCTTTTTCAAGACAAGTAAAGGTCTACATAAATAATTCATGTGGACGTTCGCTTTGTCGATAGAAGTAGCCACTTTAGGGAATACAAGCATTAAAGTAATTGAAACGAGTTTACATAAATCTCGACAATGCGGTAAAACATAAACGAATAAAATAAGTTTATTTGCTTTAAATATTTTGGTAATATTTTTTGTAATACTTCCGTGCTTCTCAAGTGCTCTTTACTTAATGAAATTAAATTATAGTCTATCAAAAAATAACTTGTCGGGCATCTGAGATAAATGGTTTAAAATTGTGCAGCCTAAATCAGACAGTAAGACTGGGAAATTCTTCATAAGATATACATACCACATGACAATGATAAGAACAACAATTACCAATGTAGGTGAACAGTGTTAAAATTTTACATTGTTTTTTCTTCTTCATCTGTATCTAACGTCGGTGGGCGTAAGCGATCAATACATAATTAAATTTTATAGGTGTACTCAAAAAATGTGTATGCTGTGTATGGAGAGTGACGAATCAGCAGAGCACATGTTACGCTCCTGTCCGGCTGCGAACAAGACAAGGCACCTGCTCTTTGGCAAAACCCAACTTGCGCCAGAAGATAATCAACTTTCGCCCACAAAAATTATCGACCTCTGTAAGAGCCGAGACTTATTGGGTGAAATATAAGACAATTAGACCTTAAGGTGGCAATGTAAGATCTGTAATAGTCCGATTACAATACAACCTAACCTAATACCAATTGTGCCGGGTGTTACAGAAGTTTCTTCCTCAGTCCACGTATCCCCTGAAGTTGTAATTCTTTTACTCTTCATAAACACACTGCGCAGTTCTCTCGATGTATAACATGTCTCAATGAATTGAAAAAGTTTTTGTTGCATTTTTTTTACCAAATTTCCGCTGCTAATTCATCTAGACCCGGAGTTTTCCTTGCCTAACTTCTTTGAAGGCGTTTTCAAGTTATCTTCTAGATAGGCTTTCCGGTGCTTAGCAATGTCTTCTTTTTCTAGGGATAAATTTCCAGCCTTGTCCTCACTTGTTGCTAAGCTTGGTCTGTTCTTTATGTTTTTGTATTTCGCTACTATTCCTTGGCATCTATATATTATTTGCTGTCCTACAGATTGTCAAAAATATGTAAAGAAATTTCCTTACAATTTTAGATTTTCTTCATTTCTTTGCTTTTCTTAGCATTCTCAAAAACCTTAATTGGTTTTTTCATGTGTTACAAAAATCTTTCGTTAATTATGTGAGGTCTATATGGAGTAATGATAATAACTTCAAAAAAAAATTAAGTAAAAGGCCTGGACAAATTTTTGGCCACTTTTAGTGAATTTTCTTTAAAAAAAAAATGCACTAATTAAGAGATCTCGACTTTTGAATTTTTAAAAAAATTCTTCAAATGAGCGCTATTTAGGACCCCTGGAACCCAAATCCGAGGTCGGTTTCAGACTTTATATATATATATATATATATATATATATATATATATATATATATATATATATATATATATATATTTGTGTCACACCTATAACTAAAAAAATAATGGACCGATTTTAATAAAATTAGGTGACTACCTTCCTTTCGCGAGTGGCTTGGACAAGTTCGTTAGTCAGGAAAATCCGCCGAGGTTTTCCCGGAAAATTTTGTGTTTTCTTTCGAAAAAAATCGAAAAAAGTTATATCTCCGGAATTAACAAAGTAAGGGCAACCAAATTTCATACGCGCGTTTACATCATTATAGGTAAGTTACCTATCAAAATCTAGCTCTGTAAGTTAAAGGACAAAAAAGTTACAGGCATTTCAAGAAAAATAAATTTGGATTTTCCTCAAAACGTCAAAGTCGCTATTTTAAACGTCAAAATTGGTAATATTTAGGCAGTGAACCTGAAAATAATATAAGCTCTGGAAGGAAAATGTCTCAAGAACAATGTTTTTCAAAGCCTGAAGTCTTAGTTTCAATCGTCATTGTCCTTCATGTTACTAAAATATTCCCAGAAAATTCATTTCAAGTAGACCCTTTCTCTGATACTTTGGCAGTAGTGTTGGCTATAGAGTTTATCGGTTAATGGTATATCATTTTTGTCGAATTTTCGTAAAAAATCTTCAAAGACCATATATCAGTTATTATGCAAGATACGGAAAAAAATTATACATTAATTATAGGGTGTCTTCAGCTACATCTTAAAAAATATTTCCACAATTACAGGCTGGCCCATAAGTCGTTGGTGATTCAAATTTTATTTTTTAGGGAATTTTCTTTAAAAAATTCACTAATGGGGAGATTCGTATATATATATATATATATATATATATATATATATATATATATATATATATATATATATATATATATATATATATCGTACCGACAAATTAAAAAAATAATAGACCGATTTTGATCAAATTTGGTGAGTACCTTCCTTTTGCAAGTGGGTTGGATATGTTCGTTAGCCAGGAAAATCGGACAAGGTTTACCCGAAAAATTTTGTGTTTTCTTTCTAAAAAAAATTCATATCTCCGGAAATAACTAACTAAGTACCAAATTTGGTACGCGTGTTTGTATTATAAAGAGTGAACCATGTACAAACATTTAGGTCTCTAAGTTTAAGGACAATAAAGTTACGGGCAGCTGAAGAAACAAATTTTGGGGTTTTCCTCAAAACGTCAAACTCGCAATTTAAAACGTCAAAATTGGCAATGTTTACGCAAAGAACGTGAAACAAATACGGATTGTGAAAAGAAAATGATGCAAGAAGTGTGTTCTGCGAACCCTTAAGTTTCAGATACAACCGTCATACCCCTTCATTTTACTAAAATATTTACAGAAAATTCATTTCAAGTAGACCCTTTCTCCGATGCTTTGGCTGTCGGTTTAGTTAAGTTGATGCGTTCGCTGTGGGTTTAGTGAAGTTTATGGTTAAACGGTCTATAATTTTTAGCTAATTTTCGTAGAAAAAAATCGTTATTGCATTTTAGCATTTTTTATGGAAATATTATGCATGTTTGTAAGAAAAAAATCTGGACGCAGCAAGTGCGTTTTGGTAGCAAATTGTCATTAAATCCTTCAAATTTCAATAACTCAATTTGCTATTAACGTAAGTTTTGTGGGTTAGGAAACCAACATTTAACTTTATTTTCGGAAAATTTTTGTATGAACGCAGCAAGGGCGTTTTGTTTGCGAATTTTCAATAGTTGTTTCAAATTTCAATAACTCAATTGGCTATTAACCTAAGGGTCATTGGCTAGGAGACCAGTTTTTTTCGGAAACATTTAAAGTTTATTTTCGGAAAATGTTTGTTCATTTTCAAATAATTATTTTGATAAAATATGGTACATTGTTCCTACTATATAGGTTATACTGGTAACCAAATTTCAGGCAAGATTTCTTAAAAAAAATATCCTATTAAAAACATTTTTATGAAAATTCAATACCATAACGCACTTGCTGCGTCCAGAGTTTTTTTGTATCATTAAGTTTTTTTTATTTCTTATGGTATCACTTTCGGTACAACAAACTTTGTTGTTTCAAATAGCGCTCTATATAATTAATTCGGTTTTTGGAATCTATGCATTATTCTGCATAAAAAGTCCTCAAATTTTATTGACATTGGATGCGCAGAATTTCTATGTATTTTTTCTATCATAATACAAAAAAAAAGGAAAAGAGTAACAGCAGTCAATTAATAAAAAAGTAACACACATGTCTGAATAAATCTTCGAAATATCTTTAGTTGTTTTCTACTTTACGTGGTTTGTTTCATTACTGCACTCACTGCACCAGGAATATGAATACAAATCATTCGGCTTATACCTAATTTTTCAGGTAATACCTCGCTCCTCCATAAGAGAAGTTGCGTGGGTTTAAATAAGGTAACCGAGCTGGCTATTTCCCCCAACGCCAAATGAATATGTTCAAAAAACGTTATTTAATAAATTAAACCCCCAAGGAGGTGCTCCGTCTTATCGAAACCTTGTATCCTAATGATTACTCTAATGGTTTTGTAGTGCAGGCCCGTAACGTTCGCTTGTCTATACATTTACATTTTGGCATCACTGAATGCAAACTTGTCATCCAGGTTCAATTATGTTCGTTCCAGTGACGGTATTTAAAGCTGTTCAGGATCCTATTCAACATATAAGTGGCTTCGTCCAAAACAAAATTTGGAGTTTACAAGCAAATACTTCTTAGTTTCACAAAAATCTATTCTTTTTTTTTGAAATCGTCTTCACTAAACTTTTGTCTTCAATGGATTCTGAAGAGATAAAATGTATGTTTATGCCACAGTCTCAAAGTGCTTAAGAACAAAGGAAAATAAATGCCAAAGTAATAAGTTCCGGAAAAAATGTGCGAATGGTCTGACGACCGCAGCCATGAACAAAGACAACACACACACAAGTAATAAGTTGTTGTATTTGAAAAACGTGATATTTCTAGAATTTATTTTAAAACGACCTAAATAAAATTTGACATCTTTGTATGCATAAAGTTGGTTAAATTTGATATCTGTGTATAGAGAAAGTTAGTTGTCACAAATAACAAAATTCAAGGTCACAAGAAAATGACAAAACAATTTCTCCTACAATTTTTACCTGAAATATTTTTTGATTAAAGAGATGCTTAGAAAATATCGAAAGTTAATCGTATTCGGGCATTTGGGATCTGTAATTAAAATTATTTACATTTTGTATCCCACTTTTTGCCGGAGATACCATGGATATTTAATTACCGTTTGAGTTAATGAAGCCCTAGCCTAAATTCAATGGCTAGTCCTTAAACTTCTATTTTTCTATGATATATACTACAAATGTTAATAAATATGCTGTAAGGGTGAACAGTAGGTATGTATACTCTGGATGAGACCAAGTCAGGTTATAAGAACTAGTAAACTTATCATTATAAAATTTTACATATATATCGCCATTAAAATAAACTGGTGTGTTGAAATAGTAAGATACCATATTGTAAGATTGCTATTTCTAGAGCAATAATTCATAATTCGCAGCTTTATTATTGTATCAAAAAATAACATTAACAAACATTTACAAAAAATACAGAAAGTTCAACATGAAAGTAATATTTTAGCACGATGGTGCCCTTTCGCAATGTAGTAAGGAAGTTTCTAGGTTTTCTACATACATATTATCCTTAGTCTTCGATTGCTTTTGGTGGTCCTTTCAGGTGACTCATAGGACACCACAATATACTTTTACCGTCGGAGATACGCTAAGCAGCTCGGATACACAAAACCAAACAAATTCTTCAAAAACTAGAAAATATAATAACAATTTGCGGAAATATTTTCATTAATGTACGTAAGTGTGTGTCTAGAAAACTGATATTAGTGTCGTTAGGTGCAAAGAGGATGTTTTAAACATATTTGAAATTAAAAGATTAGTTCTTTTTCCAGGTACAAATTTACTTTTAAGTTAAATGATTATTAATTGTTAATAATTTATTTGTTATTTTTATTCATAGAATACACAGAAAACTGTGCGTAGCTTTAGGAACATATTCTACTTAAAGAAACCTTTTTAACCACGTGACATCTCGTCTTAAAAAGTTCAATTCGTTAGCCATTCGTATTTTGGCAGTCAAAGTTAAAAAATAGTATTTTGAGTCCTTGGACGCTGCGAAATTTTACGGGTATAACTTTTTTCTAAAAAAAAAAACAGTATGGGATTCTTAAGATATTAACCCTTAACGTCAAAAAGTCTGAGACTGACATCACAAACACTTGAATAAGAGGTTTTTTCTTCCAAACAAACTCTATTTTACAAAACTTTACGCGCTTCAGCTGTTCAAGCAATCATCTTCAGGAAAAAATATAGAAAACACAATAACGGGTTTATTTTTTTGGTAAGTATTGTACAGAGCATAATACTTAGATGTAAAACACAATCATTACAGAAAAGACCAAAGTCAACAGCAAAGTAAAACAATTGTATACAGAGCTCTATATAACAAGGCCAAAAAATGCAATACAGCAAAAAAAGCCCCAAGTTCTAAATGCCACAAATTAAACTAACCAGGGCATAAAAACACACAGAATTGACAGACTTAAAACACCAGCTTTTACTAACCGGCTACACAGTTAATACTTTCAGAGAATATTATAAATTTTATGAAAATAAAATAACTCAAAATGGCAGCCATTCCTACTAGTCAGTCTTCAAGAAACACTTTAAACTATACAGAAATTTCCAAAGCTGGATCTAAGTTTCTAGGTAGAGAACAAATTGCTATTAAATTATTTTTTTTAATGAAAATTCGCTACTATAGTGCACTTGCTGCATCCCAACTTTTTCCGTAGTCAGTTCATGGTTATATATATATATATATATATATATATATATATATATATATATATATATATATATATATATATATCTTACAGATGCTTGCCTTGCAACAAAAAGTAGAACTGTACATTATTTTACTATTATTTACCTTATTAGTAAATATTTTATTAATTATAAAAATGTTATATTAATTTTGAAACCTGTAAAAGCGTGACCTGTACAATCTGGTTTGTTTTTGTAAATTAGGTTTTACAAGATTTGATTTTAGCGATATTGGAAAGGCAACATGTATTAAAAATATATTATTGGCTCAGAAGTGTAAACAGAAGCTGCAATATGTGTAACATATATACCTTAAATTATATTCATTGAATAAAACTTGAACCAAGATTACCGGATAATTGGTTTCCTCTATAAAAGCTTTTGTGCCCACTCAGAAATCTATTTTTTATCTTTTGGGAAAAGGCTGTGGATTTTACTTGAAAAGTTGGTAAATTATGTAACTAAGGACCGATTAAAATCATTATCTCATTGTGATAAGTCTAGATTTTTATTAAATACATTGTCCCCTGTATATATCGCAGAAAATATGAGTTTCATTTTCTGTTTTTCTAGATACTTTAATGTTGGAAGTTCAGTATTTAATTTCGTTAGAACATACGCCGTAGTTCCTTTGTAGGAAAGAAGAGAACAAAAGTATTAAGTCTTATTGTGCAGTCATTAAACTAAGGATATTCTCTTGTTCTCAACTTGTCTTTTTACTACTGGTATAAAAGGAAAAAAGTTAGAGGTTGAATCTCATTGCAAAATACCAAAACTTAAATTTCACGAAACAAGTTTTGAAGTTAAGTGCTCTTCCATCCTAGTATTAAGATATAAACGGTATTACAACATGGGTAATTATTAAGCAGAACTTCAATAAAATAAGAAAAAGATTTCAGTTTTTTATATGTTATACGAAATTCTCTGTGTTTTGCGGTAAAATGAGATATCTTAATTAGAAAGTTTCCAAGGAGTCCCTCACCTCTTGTGCAATATTCCCTTGAGAAACTCAAGAATCACTTTAAATATACGAGTGTGTTGTGTGAGTTCAGAGAATTACAAATGGTCTTAGTTCTCCTTCATATAACTTTAACTGGTAACATTATTTGCTACTTGGAGCAATAAAGCAACAATTAATTTATAAAGTTTGTATAGTAGGCTATTTTCTGAATTCTCTATATTTAAGCACTTGCAATTAAAACACTGGGGTTTCTCCCTCTCTACTGTGAGTTATTTGCACATTCTGCAAGTATTCTTTTTATGTCATTGCTGTGAATAATTTTGCAGAATTAATATCTTGTTTTAAAACTAAAGTCACATATTTGTTATATTTTATTAGTGTTCTTGGATAAAAAAAATATACAAAGTGTCCACCATAAGAATCACCGGCAACTGAAACAGTGTGATTTCTCCCTCTTTGGTGTTAGTTATTAGTACATTTTGGAAATGTCACATATTTACTGCACCTTGTTACCTTTGACGGAAATATATAGAGCGTCCACCTTGGCAAGTAAGAATCGTTGGTAACTAAAACACTGTGGTTTCTCCCTTTCTACTGTACGTTGTTAGTATCTTCTGGAAATAGTCTTTTTGGGTCATTGCAGTAAATCCAACAAAGTTTATATAATCCTTAATAAGTATACTTGGAAAACCCAAATCATCAGAGGATGAAAAATTCTAAACTACTTAACTACTACACATTATATTTATAGTACGTGTTAGGTAAAAGACCGATAACCTAGTGAGGGGGAAATCACAGGCAAATTTTCTGCATCTAAATTTCAATTTCAACAACCCTTTTAAATCCCGTTATAGCTGTACCTACCGAGTTTCGGATACTTTTACATTAAAGAGGCAGAGTGAACAACGAACCATTAATCAATGACAGAGCACGGTTTCAGCTAATTTTGCTGTTTGTCGCTTTAAAGATATAAATACTCTCATAGGCGTCTAATTTTACGGGTGGTGTAACATTTTTGATAAGCTTCAGGTTTTCTTTATCTATGTGGAGATTATTATTTCAAATGTGTTGAGCCATGCATATCTTGTCTAGACTACCGTATCTTAACTGTGCCAGGTGTTGCTTAAATCTGGTTTCAATGCAACTTCTAGTCTGCCCAACGTATTTAAGATTACAATCTTTACAACTTATCTCATAGGTACTTGACACTTCGGCGGCCGCATCATTATCTTTTGTATTTACCTAATAAACTTTTTAAATTACTTTTTGTCAAAAAAGTTAGCTACAAATCAAAGCAACTCTCCAAACTAAAATCACCCGTTCCCTGCATTTTATTATATGTAGCAAAAATATATAAGTATTTTCACCATAACGAGAACTTCTAATTTAAACACTGGGGGTTTTTCCTCTCTACTATGTGTTCTTAGTCAATTTCCTTTAAATGTTCTTTTTATGCCATTGCGGTAAATCAATTAACAAAATTCATATCTTCCCCAAAACTAAATTCACGTGATTATTGCATTTTTTTCAGATAAATATACAGTGTCCACCATAATAGGCACTTGCAACTGAAACACTGTGGTTTCTCCCTATCTGATGTAAATTGTTAGTACATTTAGAAAATGTTTTTTAATCGCTCAAAATTGTAAGAGAACTTAATTGCATAGAGAGTGAAAGCAGGTTCAAAACGATGTGTCACTCGACCCCTCTTGTCACTTAAATTTTTTGCAGGGGTGGCTCCGGGCGCTGGAGGGCTGCAGAATTAACTTCGAAAACAAACAAAAATTGTTCCTCTTTTATATTAAAATTGACCTTTTTTAGCATTTTTCCCACACTTAGACGAAATATTTACCATTTGACCATTTTAGGGGGTGCAGATTTCAGTTGGGACACGGAGACCGGGAGATTGCAAATTTTTTATTATATTCTCGTATTTAACATATGAAATCTATTTGTCGTCTGCCTGACACGCCTGTTCACCGTCTCATTTGCAAACGCAGAGGAAGACACAATCTTCTTCCAAATTTGTCTGCGCAACAGCAGCAAAAGTGTATCTGGTTTGCTTTGCTTTTAATTCCACCAACAAATAGGTGTTACCTACATTCGATATTTTGTGAATTCAGTTCATACTGATCACATTAGCTGGTTGCACAGACTTCTTCATCAGAATACACATCAAAAGGACGTAATATTTTACAAGAAGTATTATTTTCAGGTACCAAACTCATCAGTGGCATATCATCATCCGTTGAATATTCATCTGAAGTTGGAGACACTTCTAAATAACAGCTTAGTGGGCCGAAATAATATTCAAGTCTGCCATATTTCAAAGAGGTTAGGAGGTTAAACTGCAGCTTAACGGAACCTTTGTCAGAAGCTGTGTTTTATTAAATTTGACATTTTTTATATCTCGGCAGGGTCAATGGAAATATATTTATGCCATTAACATTTCGGGCAAATTCAGTAAACAAAACTTTTCGGAAAATTGCAGAATTTGGCTTTCCTTCTGGGATAATTTGTTTGACTTTAGTACCTGCCAGGAAAATTGTTACATCCTTTTTTGGATTTGCATTTATTTTCTTAAGTCTGTGATATGCAACTCTATAATTATTCAGTTTTGTCTTTAGTCTTGCTATAATTCTGTCCTTTTCTTTTGACAGCCGACTTTTGTGTTTCCTGTTTCTTGCTGCTATATGTTTTCCTGCAATACACTGTGGTGTTTCTTCTGTTGGTATATTTTCCATGTCTTCTGCTAGCGGAAGAGACGATGGTGAACTGTATTCCTTAATAAATTTCCTTGGATTTTCCAGTTGTTTTTTCTTCAGTCGGTATGTCTGTGAGTGTTTGCGCCACTGCCTTATTTTCAAGCATTGTTCTCTTTTTAGGTGAATTCATTTATATGTGTAACAAGTTTCTTCTCTTTTAGTGAATTTTCTTTTAAAAAAAACACTAATGAGGAGATCCCGACTTTTGAATTTTCAAAAAATATCTTCAAATGAGCGAGAACTAGGCCCCCTAGAACCCATATCCAGGGTCAGTCTCATTTTTCTATGTTTATATATATATATATATATATATATATATATATATATATATATATATATATATATATATATATATATATATATATCACGCCAATAATTCAAAACATAATCGGCCGATTTAGATTCACTTTTTTGAGTATGTTACTTTTGCAAGTGGTTTAGATAAGTTCGTTAGCCAGGAAAATCGGCCGAGGTTTTCCCGGAATATTTTGTTTTCTTTCGCAAAAAAATATATCTCCCGAAATAACAAATTAAGGGCAACCAAATTTGGCACGCGTATTTGTATTATAAAGACTAAACCATGTACGAACATTTAGGTCTGTAAGTTTAAAGAGAAAAAAGCTATAGGCATTTAAATTTTTTAAAAATGAGGTTTTCCTCAAAACCTCAAATTCTCGATTTGAAACGTCAAAACTGGCAACATTAAGGTAAACAGCCTGAAGCAAATACGGATTGTGTAAAAAAAATGTCGCAAGAAGAGGGTTCTGCAACCCCTGAAGTTTCAGCTTCAACCCTCATTGTCCTTCCTTTTAGTAACATATTTCCAGAAATTTTATTTCAAATAGACGCTTTCTGTGTTCCTTTGGCGGTAGTTTTAGTTAAGTTTATGGTTTAACAAAAACCCCAAATGATGAGCAAAACGCCTAAAAACACACACATATATGTATATATATATATATATATATATATATATATATATATATATATATATATATATATATATATATATATATATATATATATATATATATATATAGTTTGGTCGGTAATGATGGGGTCGCAGTGTAACTATAGTTTTTAGGCATGTTGATATGTAAGTAATGACAATTAGCCACCAAGCATGCCTTAATACATTGCCCGTCTAAGAGATACAGGGTGTAAAGGATTTATTTTTAATTTATTATCTATTTAATAGCTTAGACAATTTGACTAAGTTTATTATAGAGGGCACTAATTACTCACTTTTGAAAAACAGTTCTTTATCGTAACTTGCTTATTTAACCCTCCATCGCAATTTTGGATAGAAGCTTTTATTAACTGATTATTTTTGAGTAAAAAAGATATACTCATTGATATCCATTAACCGCGCCAGTTTCGAGATACTCGCATTTCAATCATTCAATGCAAACGAACGCCCTGAACACTGACGATTTTATTCCTTTACTACAAACCCAAGAAGGCTTCGACCATTATTATTTCCTAAAACTTTACGTTAATCACAAAATCACTGATAATGCCTCTCTGCATTCCTGACCTGCCAAAATCGGCAGTTGAACATGCCACAGAGAATTTCTTTTGTTTAACTGGCGTTCCAAATACCGGATTACGAACATTTAGGTGCGTTTGAATTTTTTCTATTAAATAATGCTTCTCGCGATAAATTGCGCATCATTTGGGTACACTTCAGGCTAAAACTAACGTGATTTGGTTTTGTTCTTTAATTGTGGCAAATTGTAATAGAAGATTTCGTAATTTTCTGTAAATTCCGTAGTTAGTGCTGACTCCAGACTTTATGTTTTATATTGATAAATTATTACGCTACTTAAAAAAGGTGATCGCTAAAAATACATATTTTTATTTTTTAATTCCCTTTTTATTGAATTTTTATTTTAAAAAATTTAAGAGAGTTGGTGAGACTTTGCAAAAAAAATTTTCTAATGAGCGCGAATTAGAACCCCTAGAATCCATATCCTGGGTCAGTTCCAATTGTTATATATATATATATATATATATATATATATATATATATGTATATATATATATATATATATATATATATATATATATATATATATATATATATATATATATATATATATATATATATATATATATATTTGTGTGTATATCCAACCGATAGCTCAAAAAATAACTAACCGATTTCGATAACACTCGTCAAGTGCCTTTTTTGTTATTGGCTTGGATAAGTTCGTTAACCATGAAAATCAAACAAGGTTTTCCGGGAAAATGTTGAATTTTCTTGCGAAAAAAATTTTTGCTTCGAAAATTGCAAAGGTGTTTTAAAGAAATTTAACGGATATGTTTCCTAATGAAAGACCTTACCACATACCAAAATTCAACTTTCTAGGTTTATAGAAAATTGAGTTGTGAAATTTTAAGTTTTCTTTTCAAAAAAAATTTTGCTCCGAAAATAACACAGTTATTTAAATTAAATTCAGTGAATGTGTTGCCCTGAAAAATACCTTACTACACAACTAAATTCAACTTTCTAAGTTTTTAGAAAATTGAGTTATTAAAATTTGACGCATTTAAGAAAAATGCACTACCATAACGTACTTGCTGCGTCCCGAACTTATATTTAATTTATTGTTGTAATCAATAAAGATAATAAGCACGTTAAAATAAATGAAGGTATAATTTGTGGTGAAACAAGATTTCGTCGCTCGTGGGAGAGAGTTTCAAACTTTAGTTGTTTCCGAACTTAAATAAACATTTTTCTGTGTTTATATTTATTACTTTCCTACTTGAAGCAAGTTCTAATCAATTCGGTTTTATCGAAGACAAACTTTATGGCAATTTCGTTAGTTTGTTGTTAAATGAAATATCTCGACATCATAATTTTCAACCACTCACTTTTATGGTTCCAATTTTAAGTTGTTCAAGTTCACCGCGTCTTCCTAAAGCTACTTGTGGAACTTGGCAGCAACTGAGTGAAGAAGTTTGTTGTAGACACATCCCATAAGAGAATTTTGTAAGCCTATTAAAAGAGATTACAATTTGAATAGAATCCAACAAAAAGCACCAACAAACTCGTAAAAGGAAACTCGATTCCTTTAACGTTATTTCCCCCAATAATGTGATAGTTTATAGTTTGTGTGTTTACTTTCAACAACTAGTAATTTAAAATTAAGGGGACAAATATTAATTTCATAATTTCAATTGAATTTATTTTTATTTTGGTTTGCTGCGGTCTAAGTTTTGGGCTTTGTTATATTACATAAACATATTTTCGGTTAATTGAACAGAATAAAACCATTTTTTCCGTTGTAATCGAATAATGTTGGTAATAGTTTCCATACATTTTTCACCACTTCTTAATTATAAACCAAATGTATGTAAAAAAGATAAGCGTTAACTGATTTTTGGTAAGGCCATTTATAACAGAACGCTGAATTTTTTAAATTATAGCAATCATGAAAATGGGGGAGTATTTATCTCAAATAATTCGCCAAGTTGATTCTTGTGGCACAAAATATGTGATCATATGTTTTTGGAAATAAGTTTACCAGGACGGCATTTAATTTAATGTAAAATAAACATTTGGCTTTCTTAACCACTTTTGCGAGTGAGGCTGGTCGTTTTGAGGTATAAAGAAATTCATCTTCAAATGGCAATGCCTATAAGAGTTTTAAAATGGCTACTTTAATTGTAGAGTGTAATTTAGTAACTAAATACTTAACTTGTTAAAAATATATAATTAGATCTGCTGATGTTAGTTTTTTTTGATAAAACAAGTTTCTCTGTTATGCTTTTATGTATCTTTTTAGAGCGCCCTATAAAGCCCCCCCTCTATCAGGCTTCACAACCTTAAATGGGTTTTCTTCGTTTGATGGCTCACGGCCAGCCAGCCTACCATTTACTAACCAAGGTTATTATAATAGGGTTCCATTGATGCCTTTTTACCTAATCTTCGACATTTAAATTCGATGGGGTCTTGACATAATAAAGGTTCGCGAGTAGAAACTTGATGCCTATATTAATTGGATAGAAGGTTTAGTTAACCTTTGTTGGACCTCTCCACCTTCATGGGAGTTATTTGTTCTTAAGATTCGTGCTTTTTTGGGACAATTGTACCACTTTGACTAAAAGAGCGCTCCTTGCAGAAGGTCACCATCCTTGTTTTACCTTCCACCTAAGATGTCGTCTTTGTTCTTTCTGAAATGCTGCACTAAAGGAAGGGGGTTTGGACTAAAGTGTTCTCTTTCCCCCTCTCTCCGGTTGTTGTCGTTGGTCTTTTGGGGTAAATGTTATCTTTCCCATGCCAAAATAAGAACAATACTGTACCTTTTCCAGTTCCTCCATGAGTTTTTTGACCATGCAAAAAGTCCACAGTTGTTCCCTGTCAGTTTAAACTTTTACTACTGCTGTCTCGGAAATTGTGTTCCCTTAATCTGGTGAACATTCTGTTGGCCTTTAGCCGTTTTCCGTCTCAGTCTAGGGCGGAGATGATGCATTTGTGCAGCTGTAGTATATCACCCCACTTAAGTGCTTTAAGGTATTCAATCTACCATGAACGGAGCAGCGAAACGGCTCCGCTAAATCAGTCTGCATTTACTGCATCTAAACACAACACGGCGATGTATTCTGGCAAATATGTGTATTTATAAAGTCGCACTTAAGGTCCTTTGGGAAATATTTCCTCAAGGGCCTTTGAAAATTATACAATTTGAGCACGATGATCTAAAAGGGCTGTCACTGTCATTGAAGAGGCTTGTTTTTTCTATTAGTATATTTTTGGACATTTTATCTTTTAACCAAGTAATTTTCTAACTAGTTATTAATAAAAAATATAAATATTGTGTTGTGTGTGTGTTTTGTTTCTTTAACGTCGGCCCATTTACGCAACTATGGCCAATCACCCACGCTAGGGAGCAGTATCCTGGAAATTTTGCCGAACCTCTGCCTTTCTGTAAGTAGGGTAGGGATCTTTAACGTCCCCAACATCGCATGGACACAGGACTGGCGGCGTTACGCCCCCTCCAAAAGGCGGAACGTGTAGACATTGGCTTACTCAAATACAATGCCAGAACGTCAGTTGATGTTAATGTTACAGTTTGTACTGAAAAAGTAAAAGGAAAACCCTGGGATCGAACCCAGTACCCTTCGGTTCAGAAGCACACGTTCTTTCCTCTGAACCACCGAGGTTCTAATTTAAATATTCAGAATGTGCAGTTTGTTTTCAGTTTAAAGTGTATGTTTGAGCTGCTTTGCTGACGCATGTACATCTATAGCTCAAATTCTAATTTTCATGTGTATGTTTGTTGTGTTGGTGTGTTCTACATATTTTCATGTATTGATGGTGCAAATAATTATATTGACTTTATTACATGGAACCTTAAAGATCCTTTGGTCCTTCTGGTGGTTGAAAAATTGTCATATGTGCTGCGAGGACCTCTTTCATATTTCGTCTTTTTTGACCGTCACCCTATATTATTTGTTCGGCATTGTGGTTCTCTCTTGGCGACGTCTTTTTTTTCCTGTTTCTGTACGCCGCCTGTAGTCTTTGGGCTTTGCTTGACCTTCTTGAGATATGTGGTCATTGTTTGGCCTGTTTGGAACCTAATCATGTTGTCCAGGATTACAGCCTTTTTGGCCCTTGTGTAGGCCTGGCATTCCTAAGTTTTTGTAACCGCTTTTTGAAGCCTGCTGATAGCTAGACGCTGTACGTCCCTTTCTCAGTCATTTCTTCAATTTTCTCTAGGATTGATAGCTGGACGCTGTACGTCTCCTTGTCAGTCGTTTCTTCAATTTTTTCTAGGATGTTGTCACTAATGCTACCCCTCGGTTTTTGTGTGTTCAGCTGTTCCACTTTAGCTCCATCCTGACTTGCGGGAAGTTTTGGCTTTCTAGCCTCAATTGCCCAGCGCACCTTCCTGTCGGCGTCTCCACCCGACCTTTACATTTCAAAGCTTTTGGTTTTCTCAGTCATTTCTTCAATTTTCTCTAGGATTGATAGTTAGACGCTGTACGTCTCCTTGTCAGTCATTTCTTTAATTTTTTCTAGGATGTTGACATTAATGCTACCCCTCGGTTTTTATGTGTTCAGCTGTTCCACTTTAGCACCATCCTGACTTGCAGAAAGTTTAGGCTTGCTAGCCTCAATTCCCAGCGTACCTCCCTGTCGGCATCTCCACCCGACCTTTACATTTCAAAGCTTTTGGCTTTCTAAGTTTTTTATCTATCTAGTTGCGTCTTATATATATATATATATATATATATATATATATATATATATATATATATATATATATATATATATATATATATAATATCTTTGTAGGACGAGTATTAAGTGAAAGTAAATAGTCCACTCAAACACTGCCCTCCATGCTCAAGTAAGGCACTTACTTGGGCATGCCTGGTGCCCCCAGGGAAACGTTTGCGACCAAGGATAACCCTTCCACCATTAAGAAAACAAGTTAACCAATATATTATAAGCGTATAAACGTTTAATAGAAAGTAAATATCGAGAAAAAATAAAAATTTTAAAGTTATGATCTGAGTTTTTTCTACAACAAATTGCTAAGATATAAATGCCTTCAAACTGGTTCAAATAAAGGCATCCTAAAAAAATACCATCATCCTTTTTCTGGATTTGTGACCTGTACTAGGGATACCGACGGTCTCCATAAGATCGACATTCCCACACATGGTGAAAGTAATTAACATAGTGATTCTGAGCTAAATGTACATACCATAACCATATGTGCAGTACACACAAGAGATTACAAAAACTTTTAATTTGGCTCACGTTTTTGAGATACAGGTATTCTGTTAACTCTCGTAAAACGTTTGTTATGGCATAACTTTTGAACCCATTTTCATATTAACTCAAGACTTTGTAGTTGTGCCACTACTATTGTATAAATTCCAAAATCCGGGACCAGACTCAGTAAAAATAAACTCTTTTGTTGCTTCAAAAGTAACACCCTATATCATTTAATTTGAAATTTTTGATGTAAGAATCGAAAATGTGGGAAAAAAATAAGCTAAATTTTATAAATCCTGTAGTTGACACACTTTTCCAGCATCCGCAGTAAATTGTTGTTTCCAGCTTAATTAATTAACAAATTAAAAGTGTTTAACCAGTTTTATTTAGAGTAACTTTTAACTGGATATAGTCAGTTATAAAGTAATAAAACAATTAATGTGATTAACACTGTATAATTTATAAATATATAACAGATGTTTCTCTAATAATCTTGTAATAAAATAGAATAGTGACAAAACAATTGTTTAGGAATCCAACGTAGTTAGCCAAGTAGATAACATGCATTTCAATAACAAAGTGTACCTATCCGGAGTCAGTTTCAGTTTTTATATGTTTACATATATATATATATATATATATATATATATATATATATATATATATATATGTATATATATATATATATATATATATATATATATATATATATATATATATATATATATATATATATATAACAAATAAATAAATATATATATATATATATATATATATATATATATATATATATGTAAACATATAAAAACTGAAACTGACTCCGGATAGGTACACTTTGTTATTGAAATGCATGTCATCTACTTGGCTAACTACGTTGGATTCCTAAACAATTGTTTTGTCACTATTCTATTTTATTACAAGATTATTAGAGAAACAGCAGTTATATATTTATAAATTATACAGTGTTAATCACATTAATTGTTTTATTACTTTATAACTGACTATATCCAGTTAAAAGTTACTCTAAATAAAACTGGTTAAACACTTTTAATTTGTTAATTAATTAAGCTGGAAACAACAATTTACTGCGGATGCTGCAAAAGTGTGTCAACTACAGGATTTATAAAATTTAGCTTATTTTTTCCCCACATTTTCGATTCATACATCAAAAATTTCAAATTAAATGATATAGGGTGTTACTTTTGAAGCAACAAAAGAGTTTATTTTTACTGAGTCTGGTCCCGGATTTTGGAATTTCTACAATAGTAGTGGCACAACTACAAAGTCTTGAGTTAATATGAAAATGGGTTCAAAAGTTATGCCATAACAAACGTTTTACGAGAGTTAACAGAATACCTGTATCTTAAAAACGTGAGCCAAATTAAAAGTTTTTGTAATCTCTTGTGTGTACTGCACATATGGTTATGGTATGTACAGTTAGCTCAGAATCACTATGTTAATTACCTTAACCATGTGTGGGAATGTCGCTCTTATGGTGACCGTCGGTATCTCTTGTACCGGTCACAAATCTAGAAAAAGGATGATGGTATTTTTTTAGGGTGCCTTTATTTAAACCAGTTTGAAGGCATTTCTATCTTAGCAAATTTTTGTAGAAAAAACTCATAACTTAAAATTTTTTATTTTTTCTCGATCTTTCCTTTCTATTAAATGTTTATACGCTTATACTATATTGGCCAACTTGTTTTCTTGATGGTCGAAGGGTTATCCTTGGTCGCAAACGTTTCCCTGGGGGCACCAGGCATGCCCAAGTAAGTGCCTTACTTGGGCATGCAGGGCAGTGTTTGAGTGGACTATTTTCTTTCACTTAATCCTCGGCGTACAAAGATATTATATATAAGACGCAACTAGATAAAAAACTTAGAATGCCAAAAGCTTTGAAATGTAAGTGTCGGGTGGAGATGCCGACAGGGAGGTGCGCTGCGCAATTGAGGCTAGCAAGCCAAAACATCCCGCAAGTCAGGATGGTGCTAAAGTGGAACAGCTGAACACATAAAAAACCGAGAAGTAGCATTAATGTCAACATCCTAGAAAAAAATGTAGAAATAACTGACAAGGGGACGTACAGCGTCTAACTATCAATCCTAGAGAAAATTGAAGAAATGACTGAGAAAGCCAAAAGCTTTGATATGTAGAGGTCGGGTGGAGACGCCAACAGGGAGGTGCGCTGGGCAATTGATGTTAGAAAGCCAAAACTTCCCGCAAGTCAGGATGGAGCTAAAGTGGAACAGCTCAACACATAAAAAACCGAGGGGCAGCATTAGTGACAACATCCTAGAAAAAATTGATGAAATGACTGACAAGGAGACGTACAGCGTCCAGCTATCAATCCTAGAGAAAATTGAAGGAATGACTGAGAAGGGGACGTGCACCGTCTAACTATCAGCAGCCTTCAAAAAGCGGTTACAAAAACTTAGAAATGCCTGGCCTATACAAGGGGCTGTAATCCTGGACAACATGATCAGGTTCCAAACAGGCGAAACAATGACCACACATCCCAAGAAGGTCAAGCAAAGCCCAAAGATTACAGGCGGCGTACAGAAACAGGAAAAAAAGACGTCGCCAAGAGAGAACCACAATGCCGAACAAATAATATAGGGTGACGGTCAAAAAAGACGAAATATGCTTTAAAGAGGTCCTCGCAGCACATACGACAAATTTTCAACCGCCAGAAGGACCAAAGGATCTTTAAGGTTCCATGCAATAAAGTCAATATAATTATTTGCACCATCAATACATGAAAATATGTAGAACACACCAACACAAGAAACATACACACGAAAATTACAATTTAAGCTATAGATGTACATGCGTCAGCAAAGAAGCTCAAACATACAATTTAAACTGAAAACAAACTGCACATTCCGAATATTTAAATTAGAACCTCGGTGGTTCAGGGGAAAGAACGTGTGCTTCTGAACCGAAGGGTACTGGGTTCGATCCCAGGGTTTTCCTTTTACTTTTTCAGTACAAACTGTAACATTAACATCAACTGACGTTCTGGCATTGTATTTGAGTAAGCCAATGTCTACACGTTCCGCCTTTCGGAGGGGGCGTAACGCCGCCAGTCCTGTGTCCATGCGATGTTGGGGACGTTAAAGATCCCTACCCTACTTACAGAAAGACAGAGGTTCTGCAAAATTTCCAGGATACTGAGGTGAAACTGCTCCCTAGCGTGGGTGATTGGTCATAGTTGCGTAAATGGGCCGACGTTAAAGAAACAAAACACACACACAACACAATATTTATATTTTTTATTAATAACTAGTTAGAAAATTACTTGGTTAAAAGATAAAATGTCCAAAAATATGCTAATAGAAAAAAAAACTCTGGACGCAGCAAGTGCGTTATGGTAGTGAATTTTCATAAAAATGTTTTTAATAGCAAATATGTTTTTTTTTAAGAAAGCAGACACCAAATTTGGTTACCAGTATAATCTATATATTAGAAACAATGTGCCATGTTTCATCAAAATAACTTTATTGTTTGATAATGTACAAACATTTCCGAAAGTTAACTTAAATTGTTCCCGAAAAAACTGGTTTTCTGGTCAACCTTATAGGTTAATAGCAAATTGATTCAAAATTTGAAGCATTTAATGAAAATTCGCTACCATAACGCACTTGCTGCGTCCCGAATTTTTTTTCTTACAAAGATGTATTATATTTCGATGGAAATTGTTTTGTTGTTATATATATATATGTCGGTGTCACACCGATAACTCAAAAAATAATGGGCCGATTTTTATCAAATTTGATGAGTACCTTTCTTTTGCAAATGCTTGAATAATTCCGTTAGCTATGAAAATCGGCCCAGCTTCTCCCGGAAAATTTTGTGTTTTCTTTCGGAAATTTTTTATATCTCCGGAAATAACAAAGTTATGGCAACCAAAACCGTGGGTTTATATCATTACAAGTAAATTATGTACAAAAATTTAATTCTGTAGGTTAGAAGGCAAAAAAGTTGTAGGCATTTAAGGAAGAAAATTGGGGTGTTCCTCAAAACGTCAAAGTCGCGATTTAAAACGTGAAAATTGGCAACATTTTGGCAAAGAACCTGGAGCTAATACGAGTGATGTGAAGAAAATTTCGCATGAGGAATATTTTACAAACCCTAAAATCTATTAGCTTCAACCGTCATTGCCCTTCATTTTACTAAAATGTTTCCAGAAAATTAATTTTAAATAGACCCCTTCTCTGGTGCATTGGCAGTAGTTTTAGCTATAGAGTTTATCGTTTAATGGTGTATGTGTGTGTGTGTTTGGTTTACTGGCTGTGGCTTTGATCAGCCATTAGCACATTATGACCCACCTCTGCTACCCTATCCTAAAGTCGTTAGATCACCTTTACACTTTTCTTTTTAATATGAATATACATACTTAAATTTATTCTATGCTATTATTCTAAATACAAGTATTCATCCTTGATTATATAGTTTTTTTTTTTTTTTTTTTTTTTTTTTTTTTTTTTTTTTTTTTTTTTTTTTTTTTTTTTTTTTTTTTTTTTTTTTTTTTTTTTGCAATCTTTTATTTCTCTTTTTTTTTTTTCTCAAGAGCCTTTTTTTGTTATTAAATAAATAAAAGGACTGTGAGGAGATGGTTGACTACAGGGATACGTATACGCTGCTGGGGCTCTTCAGAGCTTTCAACATCACAGACTGAGCCGCTATAAGAAAGGTGTCAAACACTAGGAAAGACAATAGGAACTTATTAACTATCTAGAGATAATATTCACTATTAACTAATTACAATTCCACTTTACAGGCTTTACTTAATATAAGTATGTCTATTATTATTTGTATTAAATTTAAGAATGGAATTAAAAGTCGCTAAGTACTGGGAGAAAGAAAATACTACTTCCAAATTTCGGAAAGTTGCCGCTAGGTTTCTAATCTATACTTTGATTTTCATATTTTTGATATGTTTGTTTAAAGCTTTAAATATTTCTATATCATTTGTGGCTAATAGTTGAGCTAGGTTAAAGGGTTTATTTACAGAAAGTTTTTGGATAATTAACGAAAATGTTTCTATTTCGTCCTTTCTTAATATACATGATAACATGACATGTTCGATATCTCCATATTCCATACACTCACAATGTGGACTGTCTTTTAATCTAATTTTAAACAAATAGGCTGGACATAATGCATGATTAGTTCTTAAACGACATATATTTTTTATTTCCTCTTTTGAGAAGTTTCCATAATAAAACCACGGTTTAGAGGGGAGTTCCGGCTGAATACGCTTATACATTTCCCCAGCTTTATCAGATGTATAATTTATTTTCCATAGTTGTTTCTGTCTTTTTGTAATCGTACTATAGTAATCTGAATATGGAGTTTTGTATTCTGCCTTCTCTCCCCTATCCACCGCCATCTTCGCAATTTCGTCAACAGTCTCATTGTGCTGTATGCCACAATGACCCCTTAACCATGCTATAGTTACAAGTTGGCCACTATTTTTCATAGAATGTATTTTATTAACAATTAACTGAATTACATAATTCCCAATGGGGTGAAAACACACATTCTGAATTTTCTGAACGGCACCTTTACTATCTGTTATAATTATGGCTTGGTTTATTTGTTTCTCCTCAATATATTCAAGAGCTTCATTTATTGCAATAAGTTCTGCCGTGTATATGGACATGTGTTCTTCTAAACAAAGCATTTTTTGTTTATTGGCAATAGGATCGTAACAAGCACACCCGGTTTTGCTATCCATTTTGGAACCATCTGTATATATTTCATATGTTTCTGGAAAGAGGGTTTCCAGATCAAGCCTGAACGCTATATTTCTAACTGCCTTTGGAAGATTTTTATAGTCTTGGAAGAAAAATGTATTAATAGATCCTCTTACAGATGGAACAACGTTGTGATCTAAATGTAGGTTTTCATGGAAAATGTTATCTGCCATATTAAGCAGATGCTCATATGCCTCTACCATTGGTATACTTTTTGCTTTTTGCCATTTCTTATGAGTTAGATCCGCGATAAATAGTTGATGTATTGTTTTTATTAATGTGGCATTTTTGGACATAGTTTTAATTAAAAATCTTTCAGTGAGAATATTTCTTCTAAAACTAAGTGGCAATTCTCCCGACTCAGCTGTGACTGCACAAACTGGTGTTGATCTAAGTAAACCCAAACATAATCTCAAACACTTATTCTGTACAATGTCTAGCTTTTTGAGATGTGTATTCGCTGCTTGCCCATAAAATATACATCCATAGTCAATTATTGTTCTTATATATGACTTATATATTAATAAGGCTACGGTTGCATCTGCTCCCCATTTCGTACTTGTAACCATTCTTAAGATATTCGTGCCTTTTTCTGCTTGTGATATAAGATCTTGTATGTGCTCCTTCCATAATAGCTTTCTGTCTATTCTAACGCCCAAAAACTTAATGGATGGTGATATTTGTATTTTATAATTTGATAATACTATTTCTGTTGGAATACGATGTTTTTTGCTGAAGATGCACACTTGCGTTTTTGTATGGGATAGGGTAAGACCGTTATTGCTCATCCAGTCATTAAGATCGTCATATGCTTTTTTAATAATTAACATCCCTGAGTTAATGTCCTGATGGGAAGCATAAATGCAGATGTCATCCGCGTACTGAAGGACTTTAATGTTGTTCAGATTTTTTTCCATTTCCGTTGTATATAAAACGTATAGCAAGGGGCTCAATATACCACCTTGAGGAAGTCCTTTGTTGGTCAATCTTGGCCCTCGTATGTCGTTATCTGCCCGTACGTATATTAGTCTATTGGTATACAGTGACACAACTCTGTGACTAAAGCTTGGTGGAATTCCTAATGATGTCATTTTTCTCACTAGCATGCTTAGGTTAATGTTATCATAAGCCCCGCAAACATCTAAAAATGCAGCTACTATAGATTTTGAGTTGGTAAAGGACATGTTAACATCTGTAATTAAATGTGCTATGCTTTCGTTAACTGAATGCCCTTTTCTAAAGCCAAACTGGGTTTTTGGGAAAATATTGTTGTTTTCTAACCAACCTTCTAATCTACGTTTTAACATTCGTTCAAACGTTTTTAATATACACGAGGCTAAAGAGATTCCTCTGTAAGACTCTGGGCTTAGCGGATCTTTCCTTGGTTTTAAAAATGCTAATATAATATAGATCTTCCATTCCTGTGGAAAATTCGCAGTCTGCCAGATCTCTTTCATTATATTTAACAAAACATGCTTTGCTTGAATAGGTAGATTTGTCAACATCGCATAGTGTATTTGATCATGCCCTGGTGCAGTATTGTGTGTTCTTTTCAATTTACATTATAATTCTTCTATACTAAATGGTCGAAGTAGAGGATGATTATTATGTCCTTCCGAAATTCCTGCTGTTCTTATTTGTGCTTCGACCCAAGGAGGAGCCAACTTGTTTAAAAATGCCTCGGCCACTGATTTAGAGATTGCTGTTTTTCTAATAGCCTGACTGTTACTTAGACATTTGATCTGTTGCCAAATATCGCCCAAAGGTGTTCTTTTAGAAAGTTTATTACAGTAGTCTTGCCATGTCTTTCTTTTGCTTTGTAGAATAATTTTCTTTGTTATTGCCACTGCTTCATTATATCTAGTAAAGTTTTCATAGTTCGAATGTCTTTTATATTCGGCTAGTCTGCTTTTTTGCAACATGATGGCTTTTTCACATTCTTCACTCCACCAAGATTTACCAAAATATTTTTTATTTTCATTGGATACCGCTCTCACTACCGGCACCGACTGTTCACTGGCATTTTCCAGCATTAAAACAAAATCTTGATATTTCCAATTATGGTTTGATTTTTCCTTTAAAGTGTCGGTAACACCCTGTGAGAACGCCATCCAATCGGCCTTACGTATATTCCACCTACTATTTCTCATATATCTATTATTATTTAATTTTTCAACATTATTTACCACGAACAAAATTACAAAATGATCAGAACCTAAAGTTTCATCAATAACATTCCAACTAATTTGCGGCACTATATCTGGAGTACTTAGCGTTAAATCTATAGCTGATCTACTTTTACTAAAGGGTTTGGGCAGCAAGGTTGGTTTTCCGTCATTTAGATATACAAGATGACAATCTTCTATGGCTGATAAAAGCGCCTCGCCTTTACTATCGCTCAAAGTACTTCCGAAGGCCAAGTGATGTGCATTGTAATCTCCCCCAACTATAAATGGTTTACTAAAGCTATTAAATGTGCTTTTCCACTGATCCTTCGTAACGGAATGACCAGCTGCAGCATATAATGAGTACAAATTAATTTTTTTATGATTTTCTAAAACTATGCAAGCAGAAACACACATGATGCCCCCTAATTTTGCAAAACCTTTCGTTTCTGTGTAAACAATATTATTTTTAACGAGGATCGCTACCCCCGCCTTACCATCATCTCTATCTTGCCTTAGAATATTGTAGCCGGAAAAGTGTACATAACAATTAGGTTTAAACCAAGTTTCTGATAACAAAGCGATGTCAACGTCATTATCATATAAATATTTTTCTAGGCTTCCCTTATTAGAAAGGGCTGACCTAGAGTTCCATTGCATAATATTTAACTTGAACTTTGTAAATTATTTAATATTCTTTCCAATGTGCCCTTTATACTACTTTTCGTGTTGTTATCTAAAGTTTCTATTTTGATACTATTTAAAAGTTCCTTTACCGAATTAGTAAAATAGTTACCCGGGTCCTCTCCTGCGGGGACCTGATATTGAGGAGGATATTTATTTTTAATAGGTTGGTTTAGATAATTATAGTTAACAAGTAGTTTACTGTGTTCTGGTGAATATTGGCTGAAACTTTTCTGTTCCATTCTTTTTCGTTTTGTAGGGTTTTGATCTATACTTACGTATTGGCTTCCCGTATCTATGTTAGTTTTTTCTGAAATGAATTGTTTTTTTGGAATAAAAGATTGGACTGATGCAAACTGAGATAATGAGCTTTGTTTTATTTCTGATTGTGTTGTTGGTTCTTGACTAGTTTTAATATTACTTTTTAATAAAAGGCTGTAAGAATTATTGTATTTATGCGAAGCGTCCTTATAAGAAATGTTTTCCGTCCCCATAATATTATGAATTGCTTTTTGTTTAGCAAATTCGGGACATAACTGGTGATCAGTAGCTTTATGCGCACCCCCACAGTGAACACAACATGAATGCTCAACATTTTCACACTGACTGTTTGCATGTTCTCCTCCACAATTTTTACATCTTTCTTTTCCTCTACATTGGGAACTCAAATGGCCATACCTTAAACACTTCAAACATTGGATAATTTTTTTAATGTATGGCTCTACTTCAAAAACTATTTCTTCAATTACTACTTTTTTAGGTAATTTTTGGCCTTTAAATGTTATTAGAACGGATTGTGTATTTATAAATTTTACTTTATTTTCCTCAAATACCCTTCTGCTTAACCTTTTAACCGCACTAACCTCAAAATACTCCCCATAAAGAGGTTTTATTAAATCTATTAATTCGTTTTCCGTAATATCCAAATCTACAAACCGTATAACGCCCTGTCTACATGCTAGAAACATTGGTATATAGGTCTCATAGTTATTTTGCATTAGATTTTTTGATTTGACTAACATATTTGCACTTTCTGCCGAATTTAATGTAATTTTTATTTTATTTATTCCTATACTGCTAATATTATCTATATTTTCATGGATTGATGGTTCTAAATTTTTTATTAACCGAGATGTTGCTATTTTGTGTAGTTTTCCTAGAAAACCTTCTTTTCTTTGCATATAAACTATAAATGGGCCACCTGTGTGTAAACTATAAAAATATTGAGGTCTTATATTATTTTCATTTACATTTTCCACATATTTTGAATTTATATTATCACTGTTTATTGTTTTTGTACTTACTGATACCGGCTCTCCAATTGTATATCTCCTACCTTGTTTAATTAAATCAACACTATCCTTCTTACTTTCTATTTCCTGTTTCTTATCCATATTTACGTCGCCTAGGTCTTCATCATCAATGAACATCGTTTCTAATAGTTGTTCACCTTTCCCCCTATCCGGCGGGTCTATTTTTTTCTTACCACTCATGTTACTATCACTTATTTCACACGTTTAAAGTCGATCGATTTAAACAGCTACCGCTTTCAATCAGCAACCGACCCGAACTGTTTAATGGTGTATAATTTTAATCGAATTTTCATTAAAAATCAATAAAGCTCAATCAATACGTTATTACAGAAGATACGAAAAAATTGTGTACATTAATTACCGTGTGTCTTAATCGTTTTAAAAAATCATTTATACAGTCACAGGCTCGTCCATAAGTCGCTGGTGATACAAATTTTCCTTTTTTTTTTATCGAAGACGCCTTATGTTATTGCAGTTATTTTGATGAAACATCTCACAATGTTTCTACTATGTAGCTTATACTGATAACCAAATTTGATGCCTGCTTTCTTTAAAAAAAACACATATTTGATATTTAGAACATTTTTTTGAAAATTCACTACCATAACGCACTTGCTGCGTCCAGACTTTTTTTTTGTTATTGATCGTATTATATTTTTTAATAAGTAAATGTAAAAATAATCTATTTTGTTTGTTTTATAGATCGCCAAATCCAATTATTACGATAAAATGAATAATTATAATTTTACAATAATCCATAATCGCTGAAGTAAATTAAATAATATCTAATAGATCAGTTATTTGAATTGCAAATTATGGCTATTTTATTTAGCGATTTAAGTAAATAACAGAAATGGTTTTCACTGTGGTAAAATAATAATTAGAGATAATGTGTAAACTAATGCACAACAAAATGAAAATTAGGTGTACTGTTATTGTTCGACATTTAAAACTTTGAATATATAAATGAGGGTAAATTGATACATTAAATCTGAATTAATTCAAATTAACTTTTTCAGACCACAAAGTTTACATTGATTATGTTAAAATATAATAAACTATAGAAGTTATGTTTTGTTGCTTTTGTCAAGTAATCTGTTTTTTTTTTTCGTAAGTTGGGTATCGAAAATTATTGAAAGACTAAATAAGAAAGTCTGGCGCAGCAGATGCGTAATGGTGGTGCCTTTTTATAAGAATTTTACTTTAAAATGTAGGTAGACCGGCTGGTTAAAAATAATGGTACACGAAGGAGCAGTAGGTTCTCAACATCGAAATATTATGATTTCGCCAAAAGTCAAAAGAGATACAGGATGTTAAGGTGAGAAATTTCATCAACATTTTCCTTTATATGGAGATAATTATTTGACGTATTATTTTCAAAGTTGGTGCATATTAGTTTTTCGTAGTGATAGAGGTGTAACGGCAGCGACGAAAAAGACACTGGGCAAGATAAGCCTCGAACCAAGCAAGCCCTGGATGATATCGCAAATACTAAAGTTAATATAGGAACTAACAGGTGGAGATATATTAAGAACAAAGAGGCACAGTGCAGATATCTTGTTTTCCTAACGTCGGCTATGGCAAATCACCGACGGCAGTGAGGAGTTTCACTTCTCACTATCTTGAAAATGTTCCTGAACCCCTTCCTGTCTGTCAAGAGGTACCGACCACTTTACGCCCCTTGTGAAGGGCAGAACGTGCAGACATTCAACTTGCTAAAAAATGCCACAATCTCAATCGATGATAATTTATCAGTATGTATTAAAAAATTCTGGATGCAGCAAGAGTGCCATGATAGCAAATTTTCATAGGAATCATGCGATTTTTTACGAAAATTATATATGCGCCAAGGCAACATAATATTTGTCTGTGATATTTAATAGACTTTGTTTAACACAGATATTCTGGTGTGGTGCTCTTCTGTGGCCTCCAGTGGTATCGATTTTTTTAATTAAATACCTATAACTTTTTGTCTGCTTAAGTTATAAAACCGAATTTTAATTCGTGTTATGCTTTTTACAATAGAAACCCATCCATTAAATTTGGTTGCCATCGCTTTGCTTTTTTCTGTGATACAAATTTTCTTGGATTCTGCACCTGTCCAAGCCACGTACAAAAGGAAAGCACCTGGCAAATTTAATCAAAATCTCAAAATCGGTCAGTTATTTTTGAGTTATTGGTGATATATATATATATATATATATATATATATATATATATATATATATATATATATATATATATATATATATATATATATACAGGGTGGTGCACTTCGCGGAAAAAGCCCAGTTTTCCATATTAAACTCAGTTTCATCAAAAAAGTTTAAACTAACAGTTGTTCCTATCAATCAGCTGCGTAATTCAAAAATATTTTAATTTACAGAGGGAGTTAATTTTCTCCGTGGCAGACCAAACTTACCTTTTTTTAAATATAACACTATATTTTATATCATTTTTAAAAAGATGGTATCGCGACAGGCAAATTAATACCCTACATGATGGGTCTAGGCCCAACCGTTTCAGAGTTATTTATTTGTTTATTAAAAATATTAGTCTAGTTTGGTGGGTAAATACTTCGATTCTGCACAATGTTTTGGCTCCATATTCACTGGAGTTAATTTTATACACTGCTTGATATAAGAACATGCAACATAGTAATTCTTAATGAAACCTGCCTATACAGAGTGTTAAATTTTGCAAAAGTTAAATTTTCTTGAAGATTTCAAATGGAACGCCCTGTATATTAGAACATTATTAGATGCGCATTTTCATAGCATTTTCATCAATACCACGTTTGATGACATTATTTCAAATATATTAAGGCTCAATTACGGAATTAACCATTTTTATATAAATTCAAGTAAATACTTCACGTTAATATGCAACACCCTGTATTTTATATCATTTTCAAATAGTCAAGATTTTTACTAAAAGAAATTGAGAGCAGGAACCCAAAATTTATTGTACATATTTTAAAATACAACAGCTTGTTAAGACCCATATTTTAAGGATCCACATTTAGAAAAAAGCTAGATGAAGGGGATAAAGGTCTGAAAAGCCAGACACATCTGTTGAAGTACCGAAGCTACAATGAAATGGAGGGAGCTGCTGCAGACAAAGAATAATTGTTACGACGACAGCGCGATATCGCCTGCATACTGTAATAAGATAATAAGATATATATATATATATATATATATATATATATATATATATATATATATATATATATATATATATATATACGCGTTTGTGTGTGTGAGCTTGTGTAAAGCAGAAGACACAGACCGGTTTCGTCCTTCTTATTACTCATCAATATGCCATATCTGCTTAAACAAATCGTCCTTATAATATGCAATGGAGAATAGCCTAAAGCGATGACACTTTGCACTATTCTCTATTGCACATTTGTTTAGAAAAAAACAGTTGCGGCTGATTATTTTATTCAGAATGTGTTTTTTTTCACGAAAACCATGTACTTTGAAACAATAAAAAACAGTACAGGTATAGTAATTTTTGAATAAATTATTTCGCAATAAATATATTTTTCCAAGAACCTATAGGTTAGAAGAATAGAAATCGGTACAGGTGGGTGTTAAGAGGTTCAAAATAAGAATGCATTGTTACATGTTTTCCTGAAAAAAGTTTCATGGTAATTTTTAAATAATTTATTTCCTAATTTTTCAAAAAATCTTAATTTTGTCCTTGAAAATCCTGCACTTGAATTAAAAATCAGTACAGACAGGTTTTAAGCTATTCTAAGTAATGACCTAAGGTCAACTTTGTCTAAAAAAAATCAGTAATATAAATTTTTGTAATTTGACCCCACAAAAAGGTCACAGTTGGCCACAGCACAAAAATACAGTTGCCGATTCATTGAAATTGAGGTGTGAAGACTTAACAAACAAACAAAATCGCCAAAAATATATAGATATAACTTGGGTGGTTAATACTTAACCTGAATACACTATATATATATATATATATATATATATATATATATATATATATATATATATATATATATATATATATATATATATATAATCAGAGATGGAGATTCGCGTGTCTCATTCGTTCATGTTTCGTCTGTATTAAGTTAAACATTCTTCATAGTTGCTAATAGAGAAAAATCTATAACGTTGATATATATTATATAATATATATAAAAGTCTTTTTCCGCACTTTCTATATTTCATATCAGTTTAGTTTTGAGTTAAAAATAGTACATAATACAGTATACAGCAATTAAATAAAATTAGACATAATGATATTACATCCCCCTAATATTACTTTACCTTTTGAAATATAAACATTTTATTAAATTTTCTGTCTCATCTTTTCTGAAAATTAAATACGTGCTAGATCTTGAATCGTTTTATTTATTCTGATAGAGTAGCAATTACACAATAAATAATTTTGTGCCTACCATGTTGTCAGATGTCAGAGCGAGGGAGAACAAGCAGCCATTGTAGTCGTAGTAGGAATATTAGAATTCAGGAGGAATATCCGAAGGAATGCTTGTTATTCCAGTAATGTATTTTTCTAAATCCTTTCCGGAAAAGCTTTCTCTTCAGAGTGTGCTAAAGGCTTTGCTGTTCTTAACTTAATTATTGATGTCTATAATAGACTCTTTGTCACATATTAGGAATCTTTTATCAAAAAGCTGTTGAGAATAACGATATAAAAATATAACAGGTTTGCTTCTTTTAAAATAGTTAATTTGCTCTTTGATTTAGTTGTGCGTATTATAAACTTAGATTTGCTAACAAAGCTGTTTATATTGATATAATGAAAATGTTTTTAAAAAGCAGTCTTTTGAAATCCAAAAACTTTAAAAAAAGTTGCACAAAAACAGAAAAGTATGTTTTAAATAAGCGTTCAGAAAATCAATAGAGCTAGTTTGTTTTGGTTGTTAAAAGTGTACACTAATATAAAATAGCGTAATTTTGTAAAACAATTCTTGTACTAAACGACTTATTGTTATTTTATAAAATTGCTTATACATATTTTAGCAAATACAAAATAGACCTAAAAAAATATTTCGCAAGAGCAGGGTCACTTTCAACGAATGTTTGTCATACAATATACTTATAAAAAGGATACGATTGTTGTGGATAAAAAAATACTTTAACTTGACGCAGATTAGAGCTTTCATATCCGTGGTCAGCTCAAATTTTATATGTTTATGTATATTTTAAATTTGGACCTGAGGAAGAGGTTTATCACGGCTTTTATTTTCTGATATTATATTTCTATCGCTGTTCTATATGACTAATTTTTCTTTCTCGTTTATATTGTACACTCTTTACCTGCTGGTGAGCGTGATCCGACCCTCCCTTCTTCATGTAATTCTTCCTCGCCATTTCTTCCCGTTCATATTTCTTGTTTCCTACATTGTTGTTTAATGGTGCTTTTAATTTGTTTATATTTCCTGCATGCCTCTTCATTCTTATTGTTTCTTCACCTGTTATGCTGTTGCATTAGCCTAATATTTCCAGTATTTTTCCGCAGCTACCTTTTTACCATTTTTTATGTTTATACACGCGGATATTCCTTCGTTGAAATTCACCTAGCCACTTTCTTCTTGAAACTTTTTCAGTTCCTCTGCATCTTTTAGTTTGATCACATTTCATTTGTTTCTTGTATTTCAGCTTCCAATAGTTAACAGGTTTTTTCACTTTGCCAGTACCAGATAATGGCCACTGTTTCAATTTATACCAGAATTTGAACTGAACCTAAATAAATTTCTCTGACACATCCTCCTAGTCTCCAAGTGCTTTGCCTGTAAATCAGCTTTTTGGGTAATCTAAACATTGTGTTCGGTATAATTAGATCTTGGTGTTTACTAAAAACCATTAACTTCGCTTCCCTTTTATACATTTCTTCTGATTCAAATTTTAAACCTACGGCACTTTCCAATTGTTCGCCTACTGCCGCACTAATCCTCTTTCTATTATATATCTTGTATATTGGAATGCATATCTTTGACTTCCTGGTTCTTGCTTTACGATGTCGTAAAGTACATTTTTATTATCGAGATATTGTAGGGTTCTACTTTAATTTTCACCATAATTGTCCCATCGCTCAAATGATATGTATTCCATTTTTTTTCATAATAAAATTAAGAATCCCTTCCTTTCAGACTCTTCTCTTTAACTATATATAATTTCATAATTTTCGGCCACCTTACTTTCGATGTGTCAAGTATATCTTTTTCCAATATTTGCATTAGGTTCTTTATTTATTCCAGTTGTTCTACACGTAACAAGTTTGTAACATGCCATGAACCAGTATTAAATAATTGCTTGATTTCTTTCTTCTTTACAGATTTTCTAACAATTTCCTTACCTGATGTTATAGCTTCTGAACAACTGCGGACAGGGTTTTGCATAATAATACGGTCGTAGATGCCCGGGTTTTACATCTTTTCCTACCGGGTATTGAGTTCTGAATTATAAGCCCTATGACTCGTAACAAAATTGGTTGGGCTTTGTCTACTGCGATGATTGCTGGTAAATAAGTTTATTGGTTTCCCGTTGCCTTTCGCCTCATTGAAAAATATATATTTTTAGATAGAAAAGTGAGCTTATAATGTGTAAATGAATTCTAGGTAGTTCAAGAACATAACAGAAATAGGTTTGTTAAACATCGACATCACCGGCTCCTGTTAGTCGCTTCTAACGACAAGCTGGAGATTCCTTGGGCCTTTTCTTTTTTTTAAGTTCCCAGATCATAGGGGACTATTCGCAATGTGTTTTTGTAAAAACTACCTAATAACGAGACTTACGTTTTCAGCGTCCTTGAGCTATTATCCTTGAAGAAACAAATAGTCAGTTCAGAACGTTGAACGGGGTGAATAGGCTAAAAGTGAGAATAAAAGTATTGTGTAAACAAAGCCAGCACAACAGAACCTTTGTTTTCTAATGTTTGCCTAACAAATATTAAAAGGCTTAAAAATTCAGCATGCTACACTGTTTTACCGAACATAACAAATGTTAATAACGCATGATTGATGAGACTACCTTGTAACGCTAAGGATCCGTTTTATTTCCATGTATTTAGTGGGAAATATTTATGAAAATGTAAGAATGTATTAAGATTATTACAGATTAATGAAATGTATTCGAGAATTTTTATTTGCGTGTCGAATACGGAAACATTGTTGCACCAAGGTTATAAGGAGAAAATAGACACAATCCGACTGCCGTACCCTTTAGGGTTGGGTTTAATAATGAAAAAGGATATTGAAGGCAATGTTGTAATTCAGGTTTATATTTTTGTAAAAGTAAAGGCATATAGTTGTAAGTTTAGCACCCCCGCCCACGTATCGTGAATTATGCTTAGCTTTCAGGAACATAAGGCGTAGGGAAGTGTTTTGCTACAGTCGTTTATGTGATATAATTCCGCTACCGAGATTTTCCCAGTTATTTATGTGCAATATAGGGCTGATTATACTTTATATACTCTGTTTCATGAGTGAATTTCTTTTACTCAATTACCAGGCTAAATATATTTCTACATCCTAGTACTTTACAACTTCGTTTAGGAGAAAAGTTGAGATCAATAACTCCATTATATGTGTAAATCAAGTTTCTTCCAGGAAAGTTCTCATCAAAAAATTACTCTACTTTCAAAAAGAGTATAATAATTCTTAAAATATTAGAAAGGAAATTTCTTGTGGCATCAACATAATTTCATAACTCTTTTCGTTATATTTTTACAAGCACAAAACTGGCATCTAAAAGAAATATGTTGTTAACCTGGTGTCTTTGTTTCTATAAATTAAACCACGTTAAAAATATCGGGCGCAGCTAGTGCGTGCGTATTTTCATAAAGCATTTAAAAGTTTAATAACCCTATTTACCGTTAACCAAGAAACTTCAATTATGATTAAAGATCTATCAACGCAATATATGTAACAGATTTTATCAAAATAACTCTATTATTTTCATAAATACAAAAATTACTTGAAAAAATAGATAACAGAAAACCTGGTCCGATTGGGGTGTCCAAGAAACTTATCCAAGCTGTTGACAAAAGGCGAACATTTGCCAAGTTTGATTACAATCAGTTGTGATCACTCAAATCCATACATACATACGTACAATCATACATCCCTTATTATATACATAAATATAGAGGGTGAGTTTTTTCGATGGATAGTGAAGGGATCTCGGAAACTGTAAGAGATAAAACGTTGGTCAAATTAAATAGCAATTGCAGAATTTGGAGCTGAGTTTAAATCAGTTTTCAGATTTAGAAAATTCCGAGTAGTTCCGGCGATAATCGAGGAAAACCGAATTTTGGAAAAATCGATTTTTTTCTCATATCTCCGTTACTTGTGGTGCGCTTTTGAAAATCTAAACGTACTTGTACACCAAAGGATGTGACGAATCGAGTGGTGCTATTAGTTTTGTCGATTTCCGTCTAATTTCTGATGGACCATAATCAATTTTTTTCTTATGGCCGTCATATTGGATTTTTCAATCAGCGGATAAAACATTTTCTTATGAATATTTTGGTATATCACATGTCACACTTCATGTGAAAAATTGCATGAAAAGGCAAATTTGTATTATGGACCTAAAATCAATTATCCATGATATCCCAATCGTATCTCATTATAACCGCATTAGATGCGGCATTTTATAACGATTCCAGGAATAAAGCGCACGATAAGATTAACTGAAAGAATAAACTTGTTTCGGCAATTATTATTAATTTAATAAGTACTTAGATAACAGAAAGCAGATGTACTTAAAAAAACATAAGAACTAACTTCATTTAAAGCAGGTTTTTGAAAATACCTCCATTATTATGAATACTGTTGCGTTTTCGCCTGGTTCTGGATAAGTGAGACTTTAAATTTTAACAAAACAACTTGATTTACTCTCCATATATGGATAGAATAAAAGTTCTAGAATGTCTCTCTCACAAAATACTTTGTTTATCTGGCCTTACAATCACTAATCTGTACACAAGTCACTACATTGGAACTACAGTCGCTACTCTCTAACACTTCACACTGGTTACTGCTTCTTCGAGTCACTTCAACATTCTCTAATTCAACTCCCTGAACTGGCTTACTTCCACCTTTCCACAAAAAAATTAAAAAGCTATTATAACTAAATTTGGTAGGTAGGTTTGCGATATAAAAAGTAAACTATACACCAAAATCTAGACTTATACATTACAAGAAAAAAAGTTATAATAAAAGATTTGATGCCAGATCATTTCTATGAAAATTCACTACCATAACGCACTTGCTGCGTCCAGACTTTTATTATACACTGAGCTTTTACGCATCCTCAGAAAACTCGACCGTTTCTGCCAACCCAAACATCAGGAAATCTCTGATTTAAATAAATTTGCACTTGTTGAAAATTATGAGGAGGAGCACCGTGATGCTGAAACCACTTCAAATATTGTCTTTTCTTCAGATTTAAACTATCTAGGATATCTTTTAGGCTGTTTCGAAGAAATTTCAGATACAAATCACCATTTCAATTTTCTTCACAGATAAAGAGACCAAGAACTTTTGATCCAATTACACCACACCAAACATTAAACCCAAATTTAGCTTGTATCCTTCTTTGCTCTGCGTAACGGGAAATTTGCTGTTGCCGAAGGTGTTCGTTGTGTCAATTAAACACACCACAATTGGTAAAGCGTGTTTAGTCGGTCCATAAAATTTTATATGGAAATTGTTCCTCTTTTTGGCATTTGTTTTTAAACCATGTGAAAAATTCTACACGCTTTTCATCGTCCCTTAAATGTAAAGTTGAGAGACCGGTAGTTTCTAAGGATGAAATTTGGGTTTTCTTAAAACCCTTACCACGGTGCGCTGGGAAACACTGGCTTCTTCGGCAATTTCTCGAGTTGAAATTTTTGAATTTTGACTTATCAGGGCCAAAGCGTTTACCTCTGCAGCTTCATTTATTATTCCATTTCCTTGTTTTGGCTTAGGAAAACTTCCGTACATACCCAAATTATCGTACAATCTCTTAAAACTGTTTACGGATGGTTGGTGACGGTCAAAATACTTTTCAAAATAATATGCGCGAGCGTGTGTAACGTTTTTATCACATTTTATGTACGAATCAATGATATCACGCTTTTCTTTATTATAAAAATACATTGTTCCAAAAATACTACCTTAAGTGTCGAACGTAATAAATGAAGATGATGTTGCTCGTTACCATGGTAACCATATTCTTATGTCTTATAATTGGCAACTATGATTAAGTAAGAACCAACAGAAATAATAGCCGAAACAAGCTTATTCTTCCAGTTAACCTTATCGTAAGCTATATTCCTGGAATCGTTATAAAATGCCGCATCTAATGCGGTTATAACGAGATAAGATTGGGATATCATGGATACTTGATTATAGGTCCATAATACAAATTTGCTTTTCAGGCAATTTTTCACATGAAGTCTGACAAAATATTCCAAAAAAACTCTATCCGCTGATTGAAAAATCCAATACGGCGGCCATAAGAAAAAAACTGTCGTCTTTTTAAAAATGTGGAAGAAATCGACAAAACTAATAGCAGCCAGCACTCGATTCGTCACATTATTTTGTGTAAAACTGCGTTTAGATTTTCAAAAACGCACCACAAGTAACGGAGATATGAGAAAAAATCGATTTTTCCAAAATTCGTTTTTTCTCAATTATTTCCGGAACTACTCGGAATTTTCTAAATCTGAAAACTGATTTGAACGCAGCTCTAAATTTTACAAGTGTTGTTTAGTTTGACCAACTTTGTATCTCTTATAGTTTCAGAGATCCCCTCACTATCCATCGAAAAAAACTCACCCTGTATATATATATATATATATATATATATATATATATATATATATATATATATATATATATATATATATATATATATATATATATATATATATATAAAATAAACAGATAAAAATTATAACGATCCATGAATTTAATGCTTTAGTGCGTACTGATTGAGACATTTTTCAAAATTCACAAGCGTGGTAACTAAAGCAAACCCTGAATATTTGATAAAAACCGAAAACTAAATAAAAGAGCTTATACAGGGGGTTGTCAATTCTCAAATTTTTCAGCCTTAATTAGTATCTCTGCCTTGGTATGTTATATTGAAATTCGGCGAGACAACTCTGTTTTATTATAGCGGGGGAATTTTTATGGTACCTACCTCATCGCTAGGTAAACTGCCAAGGGAGGTAGGCTATAATCTTATTAGGCAAGAGGGTTGAGTAGCACCTCTTTATAATGCAATTTCAATTACTTTTACAACGGTGTTTTTTAAATAACGAATAAGTAGTGTTCAAAAATTTGTTATCAAAGCTCACGAATTATATCTACATATTATGGATATTTTTTCAAGAATCCTTATCATTTAATTTTCATTGAAAAAATTCACTAATGACGAAATCGAAAATTTTGAATTTTGAAACTTTTTTTGCGCCAACTAGCATCCCTGGAATCCAAATTCGATTTCAATTTTAAACATTTTAACCGTCAAATTCTATAACTAATTTATGCGCATTGTGAATGTAAATATCACATAAAATGTCCAGCAAGTTCTTATATCTAATTTCAACTGTTACTTTTCCTTAATTGATTAAAATATTTTCAAAAAATCTATTTGAAATACAAATTATTTACTATAAATGATAAGGACAATAGAAAATTTTCATACAAGCTTATATACCTGCTATCACACTGCGTCTGTCATGTTAAGCGTAGCCCAGTGTTCTTGAGTAAATGACCATATGACACATGACACATGACTCATAACAGATATTGACAAAACAAAAGCAATAGCTGAGCATTTGGAAAAGGTTTACCTATTAAACCAAACTACAACTAATCACCAACAACAATCTATTGTCGATGAGGTAAACAAATTCCCTAATAATACGGACACTGATAATACATGACTCAAAGAATTAACGACACCTAAGCAGCCAAAAGCGGCTATTAATAAAGCGAGAAGCTCTAGGCACCAGGAGCCGATAAGATTTTAAACAAAGCTTTGAAAAATTTTCCAAGAAGAGGAATTGTAAAAGTGACAACCATACTAAACAGCATCATTAAGATTGAATATTTCTTTGAACAATGAAAGATTGCAAACACTCTACCCATCCATAGGTAAGGAAAACTTGCCAATATAATTAATAATCATCCACGACAAACATTTAAAATCAACAACGGAATGTGCCAGCACTCTTAACAAAATTCATAGAGCATTACAAAATGACTACAGACCAATGTGGAAGAGGATTAGTGAATACTGGTAATAAAATCTGACCAACAGATACTGGAGTTGGGTACATAGTTTGATCGACAAGCGCTTGCTTCCGAACTACATCGTGCCATATACCAGGAGGCAGGTCATTTAACACAGCTACAATGAAAGGAAAAACGTCAATGCACTGATCAAAACGAACTGAAATCCTAGATGTAGAAGCGTCTCCATATGCGACACCTAAATGAGACATCACATGCACATCTCGACAAATTGGCGCTGCTGGTTCGTGCCGGAACAGGTGTTTCCAAAAATAGAAATGTTTTTCTGGCTATACAAGATCGGGTTATTTTAACAAGATACTACTTTATTAGGTAGTTGAAGGTCCTTGTGTCCAAGATGACAAATGTATATGTAGGTTTTAGGCGTTACAAACTATCCAGCACGTCACTAAAGTTAGTCAAGCGTTTGCAGCAACGAAGTACAAAGAGCCACAGTCGCAAAAATAATTGAGTAAGAACTGGCCCTGAAAATGGTACTTTAAATCTTTGTACGTCTTCCTACTATAGATAAACACATGGGCATGTCATTTAAAACTCCACTTACAGGTAGTAATAAGATTGGACCGTGCTTAGAGATCAATGAGTTACCCACAATAGGCCAGATATAATAAGAGTAGATAAGTCCTGCAAACAGGTGACAGATAATATAGCCATTCTGAATGCCCACTATTTAAAGACAAATTAGGACGAGAAGATAAGGTTTCAGTGATCACGACAGTCATGTCGTCAAATGGTGTGATTCCAAATAATCTTCTAGAGCACTTTAAGAGACTGGGTCTTGGGGAACACTTTTATAAGCTTATGTAGAAAGCAGTAATCCTCTCAAATTCCCACACTGTGCACAAATTTCTGAAGAGTGACGGTGTGACGCGTTGTTGCTCACGACTTGGCAGTAACTTAGGAAGTGTCCCATCTGAGCTCAAAAATTGGGTTATTGAAGTAAGTGAAACAAGTAAATAAATAAAATAATTAATATCTTGTTCTAATATTTTAAGTGATCCGACCGCCACTAAATTTATTTAATATGTCTGTCCCAGGTGCAGACAATCCTCAAGTTGATGCTTTTTCATAAAAATTCGTTGTACATCTCGCTTATAACTGCTTTCCATATGTAATGTTTTATTTCAGTATCTGCTAACCCACAGCCATAATTTCTGACAGGATTTTAATCTTGTACCCCTAATTGTCTTTCCGCTAGTCGTCTAAACTAAAGGGAAGCAACTTGTGTCAACAGAATTTGAATATATTTGTGAATAATGTAACGGTGTTAATTAAAAGCTGTCGCTGTCAACAATTATCCCGCGAAGCATGTTAAAATTTTGTGTACTAAATATAATAGTACTGTAGGAAGAGAATTAGGTTATCTCAAGAGCATGAATTACAAGACCAAGTTGTAGAACAATATGTTATATCTACACTAATTTGCAAGCCATATTTCCTGTTTCCATTTCCATGCCTCCATAATGTGTTGTCTGTCAATTAGAACATGAAAGAGATAGATGTAATTAATGACATGGCTGTCTATCTTTAATGTAAATAGTATAATGTTTGTGTTCACTATATAAGGTTTTTGAATTACTAGTATTTTTTATTTATTTTTATAACACGAACAGAGATTGCTTTATACAACATAACAAGGCAAGTATTAAAGAACAAAACCTCATTTAAGCAGTTACGATGGAACAAACAACTCAAACAAGGTTCGAGAAAATTTAAGTAACTTGGAAGCCTAATTCGGGCGATAAACCAAAGAAAAACATAAGCTGATTTTAACGTAAGTGAAATCTATTATCATCACATTTTAAGGGCGATGTCGCCCTATCGTCTCAACCGTTATCTCTGTCTCTGGCAGCTCTCTTCATTTCATTATAACTTCCACACTTCATCAGTTGTACCAGATTTTTCAGAAGTTTTCCTCTTGTTCTACCTCTTCCATTTGTCCATGAATGTGTCATTTAATTAATGATGTCAGAAAATTATTATGTCTCAGAATATAACTAATAAATTTTGCCTCCATCCTTTAAATTGCAGTTAGCAAGCACCTCTCTTCTCTCACCTCTTCTGGCATAAGTTTATTTGTCTCTATCGATGTATCGCGTCGCTGTCATTTCTCCCCATGATCCCATGTCAAAGGCTTATATTCTCTTTAATCCTGTTTAGCCATCATGTTTGCGCCCCATACACTCCCACGCTCTATACGTACAACTTGATGAACGTTTTCTTCATGTACAAATTAAAATGTTTATTAGTGCGAAGAGTGCTTTGTCTATTAAATGCATGTTGTGCCATCGGGATCCTCTTCCCTAAATATTTTCTGCATTTAGCATCATCTGTAATAATACTCGCAGGGCACGTAAACATTTCTAATTGTTCAAGTTGTTGACCGTTTAGCTCTACATATATGTTCGTAGTCCTATCCTTACCTAGCTTTATAACTTTTGTTCTCGTTATATTGATCTTTACCTTGATTCATTTTAGCACACTATCCAGCATCCAGCAAAATTTTATTTTGTATTTTTTACCTTTTGCTCCTATCTTATCTGCGTAACTTATACAATGAATTCGTTGTCCATTTATTTTGATTTCTGCTGCATTTCCCTCTCCCATATTTATTTTATCTTCTATGAATAAACTGAACTAACATAAATCAAAATACTTGAAATAATGATAACAAATACTTGTTTATTGTAGATTGTTTAATGAGTCGTATAGCCCTTTGGCCTCTCAGCGCTGCGACCCCAATGGTTTTTTTTCTGCCTGACTCTTTTTCCTTATAGTTGCCCGAGAAATTCAACTTTGTATGTCGTCTACTATCTTTTTCGGAGCTATTTTACCATGGGGTGTGAAGGTCTCCCCTCCAAAGTATTTGAGCCTTTTGCAGAACTGAGACATGCAGTTGCACAGCAAGTGTTGTATCTGCTGCTCCAGTGCCATATTTGCGGTCTCCACTGTCCGCCTTGGAGCCTCGGTGGTCCAGGAGTAAGAACGTATGCCTCTAATCCGAAGGGTACTGGTTTCGATCCCCTGGATTCCCTTTCACTTTTTTAGTACGAACTGTAATAAATTAACATCAAACAGGGTTCTAGCATTGTATTTGAGCAAGTTGAAGGTTTGCACGTTCCGCCCTTCGAAGGGGGCGTAGAGCCGTCGGTCCCGTGTCCGTGCAATGTTGGGCACGTTAAATATACCTACCATCCTTACAGAAAAGCAGGTATTCGGCAAAATTTCCAGGATAGTAGGGTGAAATTGCTCCCTGGCGTCGGTGAGTGGCCATAGTCGGGAAAATAGACCGAGGTTAAAATTTTAAAAAAACTCTGCGCCTTTCCCATATTCATAAGGTGATACCTTACTGAAAAGAAAGTCAAAAGTTATGTGACTATTCTTAAGTCATTCCTGTTCTATTCAAAAGCAGTTCAGACTTCTCTGTTGATGTATTAATGAACCGTATTGCCTGGCGTTTGCCTCCACTTAACAGCAGCAAATTTGTTCATACAAACCTTTACAATCGATATAAAAAGCTGATACCTGTATGTGTTTCAAAACTCCACAATAATGAGACTGTTAAAAAAAATTTACCCTGTAACGCGTCTGTGTAATGCGATCGTAAATGTCGAGTTACTGCTTGTTAATTCACAGCAAATACCACAGTGTCGCAAATTAGACCAGATCACATAAGCGACTAGGGCATACAAAAAATTGTTGTTCTCCAAAACAAAGGCGCATTAGATGCCAAGTTAATCAAATGTAATTAAAAAAAGCCATGTGTGTCAAATGTAAAGAACAGCATCCTACTTATTACAGGGGTTACAAGTATAAAATATACTTTAGAACTAAGGAATCTAGAAACGTGAGGACCTCGTTAACCCAGGCATCATAGGTGGCGAATGCTACCACAATATACTCAATACCATCTTTTGCTGACAGACTTGAAACACATAAATGGGATAGTATCCCACAAAATCATTTAAAATCCCGGCTTCCGAAAACTCCGAAGAAGACTTTTTCATTGATAATTTATAGTCAATATTATTAACCCTTTAACACGACAAACGAGGTATTTTGTCTTATCACATATATTACCACAATTGATGAGTGTCTAATAGTAGCCAAATAAACCTTAACATGAAATTTCGCAACTATAATTTAAATGGTATAGATAGCCAAAGAGAGCTTTATTGGTAGAATATTTAGCTGGATGCGGAGTAGGTATTCTCTGTATGTTAGAAACTGATCTGTCTGAGATTAAAAGTTTGAAGTTACATGATACATAATCTACAGAAAGGACAGATTCTCTAAAGTAGCGTGTGATTGGGTAGCTATCTGCATTGGATGAAACATTATTTATTACCCAATATCAACGACAATAGACATGGGTGCAAAATAATAATGTTTTGTATCCTCCTACTATGTCGAAAAGCATAACTATTGGACAATTGATAGTCCCTTTATTAATATTATTTTTAAAGGGGTAGACATTGATACAATCCAATCCACAGCAGGTGGTAGTGGAATTTTCCTTTGCGTAATAGTAAAGGATTTTGTCACGCCCGAGGAGGTACCACCCCATACATCAAGAGGCCGGTGAAGTCCCAACGGACGTTTCCGGTTCTGGTGTATGAGTCGGTTTCCCTTATAAGCAAAAATGATGATGGCTCCTCCTTGTACTCTAAAGATTCCGGAGACAAAATACCCCTCCACTCGGATCTCCGGGAGATGGGTGTATAGGGGGCGCCAACATCAAGATTTAACATATCCTTTTCAAATATATGTGGCCTAAATTCTAACCTGAACTCCGTCCACCATTTCATCCACGCTAACAGGCCCCAACTCCTCTTCCTCACCGAAACCTAAATCAGTGCCAAAACAGCCACTAATCACCTTAATTTCCCGGGGTATGAGCTCGTTACTTTCTTTAGATTGCATGGAGGCGTGTGCGCCTACGTCCGTAACAATCTACCCTGCACCAGACTCCCCAATTTAGAAGCTGGAAGATAAGACATACTATGGATAAAACTCTCTCTCTCTCTCTCTCTCAGGGCTGCAACTAAATTCATCGGTTGCATTTACCGGTCACCTTCTGACAACATTTTTGTACAGCTCTTTGACTACCTTTCTGAAAAAACCGACTATCTGATTTCTGAATATCCTTCCTTCGAGGTCACTATTCTTGGTGACTTCAATGTCCATAATAAGGAATGGCTAGGATCTTCAAAAACCGATCCACAAGGGAGAGCAGCAGAAGCCTTTGCAGTCAGCAATTCTTTAGCCAATATGGTTCAGCAACCTACTTACTTTCCTCGTATCCCAACACACAGCTCAAATCCCTTGGATCTCCTTCTTACTACAAAACCTGAATGCTATAAGATATCAGTCATCGCCCCCCTTGGCCGCTCAGACCACGGCATGGTCACTGCTTCCTGCGCAATGCAACCCGAAGTCACACAGTCATCACACCCACGTATCGTTTGGCACTACAACTCCGCACCAGAACTTGCTCCTGTCTTGACCCGTCTATTTCAGATATCTTACAATAAAGGCATATTCCCTAGTAACTGGAAAACTGTTCGAGTACAACCCATCCCCAAGAAAGGATCCAAAGCGCTTCCTAGCAACTACAGGCCTATTTCTCTCCTTTCAGTCGTCTCTAAAGTGATGGAAAAGTATATAAACCCTGAATTACTTAAATTTCTGGAAAAACACAGTCTAATCCACGACAGGCAGTATGGATTCCGTCAGCGCAGATCGACTGCCGACCTCCTTTCTTTTGTCACCAATTCTTGGAACAAGTCTATGGAACTACACGGTGAATCCCAGATTGTCGCTCTAGACATATCCAAAGCATTCGACCAGGTCTGGCACGCAGCGCTGCTTAATAAACTTTCGGCCTATGGCCTACCACCAAAACTTTGTACCTGGACAGCAAATTTTCTCTCCAACAGGAGCATTTCTGTTGTTGTGGATTGCCATTACTCTAAACTGTATCCAATTAATGCAGGAGTTCCTCAAGGTTCAGCTTTAGCCCCTCCTTTGTTTCTTCTCCACATCAATGACCTCCTCTCTAGCACATCCAACCCACTTCACAGTTACGCGGACGACAGTACCCTCCACTCAAATATACAATATTCTAAGCCTGTCTCTTTAGCCCAATTAGATGAGGATCGCAGTCTCATGAAGAGTTCTGTCTCCGTAGATCTCCAAAAAATATTAGACTGGGGAAGTAGAAATCTTGTACAATCCAATCCCACCAAATCTCAGTCTTGCTTTCTTTCTCATAAGAAATACACCAGCCCTAGACCCATCACAATGAACAACCAAGTTATTCAAAGTAATGAGTCCTTTTCTCTTGTTGGCATTTCTGTGGATCGAAATCTTAATTGGCACCAACATGTCACATCAATTGCAGAAGCGGCTGCTAAGAAATTAGGTTTCTTCTTCCGGGCTCGCAAATACTTTTCACCAGCTAATCTCTATACCTTATATACTTCACAAATAAGGCCAAACCTCGAATACTGCTCCCACATCTGGGGTGCAGCTGTCGCTTCTACACTCGCTATCCTGGACTCCATTCAAAAGAGAGCTATACGTCTCATCGGTGACTCTACCCTCACCCAAAGGCTGCCATCTCTTGCCCACCGACGTGCCGTTGGTGACCTCTCTCTATTTTATAGATATCTGCACGAGCACTGCTCAGAGGAGCTTTCCTCCATAGTTCCCCCACCTGCTGCCCCCAACAGATCTACCAGGGGAACAGAGCGAATGCACCCTTTTACTGTCCAGGTCACCAGACATAGAACTTCTTGTTATGCCCGCTCTTTTGTCCCGAGGACTTCCAAGTTGTGGAATTCCTTGCCGGCACATGTGTTTCCTTCTCCTCCGAGCCTCCAAACCTTCAAGTCCAGAATTAACAAGTTGCCTCTTTCCTCCCTGTCAACACCCACGGTACGATAGTATTTAGGCTGTAAGCCCTCGTGGTGTGTTGTTGAAATTAAAAAAAAATAAACCTAAACCTCACAACACTAGAAACAACATACAAACTAACATATCTATAAACAAATAAGTACGAATGAGCTACCGGATAAGAAAATAATTGAAGATGACATTAGATTATTATTTGGTAAGAATAAAAACATTAATAATAAGGGATGTGAATTATCAAAGTAAAACTTGGTGCTGTAGTGCTTAGAATCCAAACGGCTGCAAGCTACAATCTTGGGAGCTCCATCAGAATACGCGTATTCTCTTTACCAGTAAAATTTTCAACAAGGCATTTTTGATATGGTCGTCCAAAAAATACATCACAGTCTATTTACCAAATCATAACCCCCACGCTGGACTCTGATTATAGACCTGTGCTAATTCACTTTGCAGATGCAGTCTAGGTGACAAATTGTCTATCAACACTTATTAACGGGCAGGTAAATTAAGGCCCTTTTGAGATTTTCGCGGCTTTTAGTAGCTGGTTGCCTCCCGACTAAAAACTACATCTTAAAGTCTATCTCCGAAAAACAGAGATATTATCGAATATGGAAAAACAAGAGAGCCACTAATTAAAACCATACTAAGTTAAAAGGAGATTAGATCAACATCGCATATTTCTGTATCAGAGGCATATCCAACCGTTGGAGGTAACATTCCCAGGATTGTGAAGACCTATGAAGCGTATTATAAATCTCCCAGAGGTAGTATCACCATAGTTACACCAATGAAAAATAATAACGCTAAGGAACAAACGTGCATATTTTTCGCCGAATATTTGGAACATTTATCTACACCTACCTTGACTGAAAACAGAAAACTGGATTAACAAATAGCTACGTTTGTTGAATAAATCACTTCTATTACATATCGAATAGATCCAGTCGCTATAAGAAAAATGAAGAGGCACATAAAATTTTTCAGAACCGTCCTAAAAAAACCTTACTAAAAATATGTTGCAGCTCGCACATCTATGAGAACTTCTGCAAGAGTACCACAAGGCAGTATCTCAGGCGCTACGTCATTCAGCGTGCTCGAGCATCACATTGACCTAAAAATACAACGTTAGCGTTATATGCCGACGACATGGCTTAAATAACGCAAGAACTTAAATCAACAATTCAGTCGCGTTAAAAATATAATTTCCACATGGTGCAAGAAATGTAGCGTCACCAAAGATGTCGCCAATTGTGAAACAAAAATATTTACGCTCAGAAAAGTATGTGCAGCATAAGTAGTCAACAAATAGTTTGAAAAACATACCAAGAGCCAACTAAATATCTAAGTATCCTGCTAGACACAATACTGACATGGAGCTTTCATATTAACAAAAAAGCCTGGACGCACCAAGTGCGTTATGGTAGTGAATTTTCATAGAAATGATGTGGCACAAAATATTTTATTATAACTTTTTTTTCTTGTAACATAGAAATCTAAATTTTTGTGTATAGTTTACTTTTTATATGGTTAACCTACCTACCTAATTTAGTTATCATAGCTTTTTTTTATTTTTTGAGATAAAATTTTTTTTTGAATGAAAACCCAAAATTTTCCCAGAAAACCTCGTCTGATTTTCCTGACTAACGAACTTATTAAAGTCATTTACAAGACGAAGGTACATGCCAAATTTTATCAAAATCGGCCTATTATTTTTGAGTTAACGGTGTGATATATATATATATATATATATATATATATATATATATATATATATATATATATATATATATATATATATATATATATATATATATATACATATAAAAATGGAAAGTGACCCCAGGTATGGGTCTAGGGGTTCTAGTTCGCGCTCATTTGCAAAATTTTTTTCAAAATTCAAAAGTCGGGATCTCCCCATTAATGAATTGTTTCTACGAAAATTCACTAAAAGAGCGAATAAGGAGCAAGGCCAGCGCTGCTTTATACACTATTGAACAGAGTCTCATATCTTAAAACAGAGTGCTCTTCTGCTATATATAAGCTTGATAAGACTTTTAATATCCAAGCGTGTGAAGTGTGATGTAATACATCTAAAACAAGCCATCTTAAAACGGCTACAAAACAAGATTCTTCGGAAGCGGTTGACGCACAATGGTTTGTGACAAAGGTACAATTACATAATGAGCTCGGTGTACTAATAGCTACGTATTTCCTCAGGAAAGTAGGAAGAAACTTTATGAATAATATTTAAAAATCTCTGGACGCAACAAGTGCATTATGATAGCGAATTTTCTTTAAAATATTTTTTATAGCAAATGTCTTTCTTTGATGAAAGCAGGCATCAAACTTCGTTGCCTATATAGTAGAAACAATGTATCATATTTCATCTAAATAAATTTATTGTTTGAAAATATATAAACAATTTTCAAAAGTCGAGGGGCAGCAAATGTGGTATGGAAGTGAATTTCCATTAAAATGTTTTTAATAGCAAATGCGAGCAGGCATCAATCTGATTATCGGCATAGCCTATGTAGTAGAAACAATGTACTATATTTTATCAAAATTACTTATGGTTTAAAAATATACAAAAATTTTCCGAAAACAAACTTAAATGTTGGTTTCCTAACCAACAAAGCTTACGTTAATACCAAATTGAGTTATTGAAATTTGAAGGATTTAATGAAAATTCGATAAATTTGCAGATTAACTCCCGAACGCTTTTCAAAAAATTGTTTTTAGAAATATTACTAAGACCCCACCTGGATGCCCAAACCACAAGAAAAATTTCTGGTTCACACCCCCCAAAGAAGTTACGGGACTGGAAGTGAATAGGGATGCTGGGCGGGGTAGGTAGTAAAAAGGAAATATGAGCAGAAAAAGCGAAGAAAACTGCTTAAAAGCTGTCTATTTAAAGCCATGTCCCCATTAAACCCCGCCTACACGACGGCGGAAGGAAAATGCCTACGTTGAAGCAGACCCTCCCCCTAGCTAATCTGCAAATTTACCGAAAATTCGCTACCAAAACGCACTTACTGCATCCCGATTTTTTCTTATAAACGCAACATATTTCGATAAAAATGCAAAAATGGATTAATGAATTTGTTCTACGAAAATTAGCTAAAAAAATTATAGACCGTTAAACCGTAAACTTCACTAAACCTACAAATAAATATCCAAAAAAGCATCAACTTAACTTAACTGACAGCCAAAGCATCAAAGAAAGGGTCTATTTGAAATGAATATTTTGTAAATATTTTAGTAAAATGAAGGGCAATGACGGTTGAATATGAAACTTAAGGGTTTGCAGAACACTCTTGCAACATTTTCTTTTCACAATCGGTATTTGTTTCACGTTCTTTGCCTAAACATTGCCAATTTTGACGTTTAAAATCGTGAGTTTGACGTTTTGAAGAAAACTCCAAAATTTGTTTCTTTAACTGCCCATAACTTCGTTATCTTTAAAGCTAGAGGCGTAAATTTTGGTACAGAGTTCACTCTTTATAATACAAATACGCGTACCAAATTTGGTTGCCCTTACTTTGTTATTTACGGAAATCTGAATTTTTTTAGAAAGAAAACACAAAATTTTTCAGGAAAACCTGGTCCGATTTTCCTGGCTAACAAACTTATCCAAACCACTTGCAAGAGTAACGTACTCAAAAAAGTGAATCAAAATCGGCCGATTATGTTTTGAGTTATTGGTGATATATATATATATATATATATATATATATATATATATATATATATATATATATATATATATATATATATATATATATATATATATATATATATATATATATATATATATATAGATAGATAGATAAACATAGAGAAAATGAGACTGACCCTGGATATGGGTTGTAGGGGGCCTAGTTCGCGCTCATTTGAAGAAATTTTTTCAAAATTCAAAAGTCGGGATCTCCTCATCATTGTTTTTTTAAAAGAAAATTCACTAAAAGAGAAGAAACTAGTTACACATATAAATGAATTCACCCAAAAAGAGAACAATGCTTGAAAATAAGGCAGTGACGCAAACACTCACAGCCATACGGACTGAAGAAAAAACAACTGGAAAATCCAAGGAAATTAATTAAGTAATACACTCCACCATCGTCTCTTTCGCTAGCACAATACATGGAATATATACCAACAGAAGAAACACCGCAGTGTATTGCAGGAAAACATATAGCAGCATGAAACAGGAAACACAGAAGTCGGCTGTCAAAAGAAAAGGACAGAATTATAGCAATACTAAAGACAAAACTTAATAATTATAGAGTTAAATATCATCACGTTCTTTGCCTAAACATTGCCAATTTTGACGTTTAAAATTGCGAGTTTGACGTTTTGAGGGAAACTCCAAAAATTATTTCTTTAACTGCCCATAACTTTAAATGTCTTTAAAGCTGGAGACGAAAATTTTGGTGCAGAGTTCACTCTTTATAATACAAACACGCGTACCAAATTTGGTTGCCCTTACTTTGTTATTTACGGAGATATGATTTTTTTTAGAAAGAAAACACAATATTTTGCAGGAAAACCTGATCCGATTATCCTGGCTAACGAACCTATCCAAGCCACTTGCAAAATGAAGGTACTCACCAAATTTGATCAAGATCGGTCCATTACTTTTTGAGTTATCGGTCGGATATATATATATATATATATATATATATATATATATATATATATATATATATAAACACAGGTCTCCTCGTTAATGAATTTTCTTTTAATTCGCTAGTATAACCCAGTGCAAGTCATCACCTCCTTGGAGACACGCAAATTTACAAGAAACAAAAACGCAAGCTTTCACAAGTCATACTTTTTGTAAGCAGCCATGAGGCCTGTAAATAGTTGTATTCTCTTGTTTTAACACTGCCTTATACAACAGAGTTTGTTTTGTTGAACAGATGTAAATAATCTAACAAAAATATTCTACCAAAATAATTTTTTAAGCTTGTGACGACAATTGTTTAACAAGATACATATTATTATGGTTAACATGTAGAGAATAAATACGTTGCTTCAGGAGTGTGACAAGTTTTGTAAGAGACGCGTGTTATATGATTGTGAATTGTATTCATACGTATGCAGATTGGATGTGCAGTGTAGTGTAACTTTGGCCCTAGGGAAGTTACTTCCACGATATACCTACTCCTTCATTAAGAAATATTCAGCGCAGAAACACAGAGTCCGCTGAGGTATAAGCTACATCCAGACATACGTGAAGTGAAACTTTTGGTGGGTTCTATGGCAATTAAACTTATCATATTACGCTTGATATTATTATCTGCATAACGTAACAAACAGGTATATTAATTATTGACTTCTGAAGGTTCGGTACACACCTTGCACCTCGACATATATGTATTAATTGAGAAATTCTATAAATCATGCAAGTAACGATTATATCAAATGTATTATGTGTATCGACCTCTACCTTCTTCATTAGTAATGCATTAACGTTGATATTAAAGTTCTAAAAGAAAAAAGCCTGGTGTAGAAAATGCGATATTATAGCGAAGTTTGATTTGTTTTTCAATTATAATAATTTTAGCTTCCTTTTACGCATTTTAGAAACTCCAAATTTAGTACGCGGAATGACCACCATAACAACCACTTTAGAGTTTTGTGGTAAATTCTATTTAAACAACGTACCTATTTTTGAAAATACAAAATACGCACATACACACTTGAGCAATTATATAAATCATACAAGTAACGATTACGTCAAATGTATTAAGTGTGTCCACCTCTACCTTCTTCATTAGTCATGCATTAACGTTGTCATTAGAGTTTTAAAAGAAAAAAGTTTGGACGCAGCAAGTCCGTTATGGAAGTGAATGTTTATAAAAATGCTTTGAATAGCAAATATGTCTTTTTAATGCAAGCAGTCATCAGTTTGGTTACCGGTATAACCTATATAGTAGAAACAATGTGCCATATTTTATTTAAATAACTTATTGTTTGAAAATGTACAAAAAATTTTCGACAATAAACTTTAAATGTTGGTTTCCTAGCCAACAAACCTTAGGTTAATAGCTATTGAGTTATTGAATTTTGAAACATTTAATGAAAATTTGCTACCAAAATACACTTACTGCGTCTCGAGTTTTTTCTTACAAACATATTTCGATAAAAAATGCAATAAAATAAGGGTGTTCGAAAAGAAATTGTAGGGATCACCAACGACTTATGGACCAGCCTGTGATTGTCAAAATAATTTTATAAGATGCAGTTCAAGACACCCTATAATTAACTTATATAGTTTTTTCTCGTCTCTTGTGTAATAATAATTATATTGAGCTTTACCGTAGAAATGCGTCACTCTGTATATATGTAAACAGATAAAAACTGAACGTAAACCTAGTTTGCGCTCATTTGAAGAAATCTTTTAAAAATTCTAAAGTCGCGGTCTCCTCATTGACGAATTTTTGGACGAAAATTAGCTAAAAATTATGGACCGTTAAACCATAAACTTAACTAAAACTACCGCCAAAGCATCCGAGAGAAAATAACTAACCTGTTGCATATCAGCCCTTATTGTAAAACTTCGATCCTTTATATGTGTTGACAAAACATAACAAACACTATTTAGTGCACCCACTAACATTAATAAAATCGTAAAGGAATAATTTACACTTGTATATAAAAATTCCCAAATAACACCAATAATTTTTGATAAACAATCTAATACCATACGATAAACGTCAGTTACAGCGTGTAACAGCCCTGCGCAATAATATCAAATGATCCGTTGCCAGGTAACGACTCAGACATACTAGATCTCATATAGCAAGTCAGGTTTGCCATTGTCAATGAAACGCGGCGATATTAAAAATAAATGCTTCAAATTTTCAATAGCTCAATTTTCTGTAAATATAGAAAGCTGAATTTTGGTACAAAGTTAGGTATTTCCCAAAGCAGCATGCACACCAAATTTCATTGAAATATCTTTGTAATTTTCGGAGAAAACATTTTTTTCGAAAGAAAACTCATAATTTTCCCGGAAAACCTTGCCGATTTTCCTGGATAACGAACTCATCCAAGCTATTAATAAAAGAAAGGCACTTGCCGAGTTTCATCAAAATCGGTTAATTATTTTTGAGTTATCGGTTGGATACCAAACTCAAGTTATCTCGAAATGGCTTCACCTTTCTCATAAAGGGTTTATTCCTGTCGTTACAAGAACAAAAATTGCTAAAGTGGACTTTTAACGCGTCAAGATAATCAGATATATATATATATATATATATATATATATATATATATATATATATATATATATATATATATATATATATATATATATATATATATATATATATTTGTGTGTGTATACATATTCTCTTTTTTTTTAAATCTGCACAATTGGTATATTTTCAATCCTTTTTTGATATAGTATACCTATATTTCGCTATAATTCCTGTTTTGTGATCTTTTGCTTCTCTACTTATTTTTTAATGACTGCTCTTTCTCCAAAAATTATGTTATTAGCTACTAGCTCACATAACAAGGTTTACGTGAAACGAGCCTTTAGTCAAATGGGCATCTACTATTCGGCAATGCTCAACGCTTCCTCTATATTTCGTTATAGTAAAATGCCAGTCAAAAAAGTCAGAATCGATTGTAAGAAATTACAGTTATCCAGAAACGTCACTGAACATTTAGAGTAGATTTTTTGAAAAGTTTAAGTTTCATCAAAAACTAAAAGTAACAGATTTAAAATTCCTGGTATTTGTTTTGATATATATATATATATATATATATATATATATATATATATATATATATATATATATATATATATATATATATATATATATATAGATATATATATATATATATATATATATATATATATATATATATATTAACCCTGTTTTGCAAGTAACTACAACCACAACTTTAAATTTCATCGTACAACACACTGTGAAATTATGTCCCATAATTGCTGTTTTCTAAAAAGGCTAATTTTAAAATTGAATTCCTAACCGGTCAATCAGAAGCAAGCGAATCCTGATTGCTACTGCAATCTCATTAACGATTTTTTGTGCTGTTCAATAAAACTGCACTTTGGTGATAAATAGGGAGCTCTTGCGCAATATAGCAGAGTTTGTTAATTTCAGTTAGAAATTCCTATGGGGCTTATGTAAATGTTTGCTTTAGTTCTTCCAAATTTGGCAAGTTTTTACCAATATCGCCTTTTAAAATAATGAGTAGAAAGATTGATTAAGTTTTCTATAATCGGTTCTCTCTTGCATTGTGAAGTCAAAACTAGTTGACGTTTTAAAAACATATCTATGTGTTTCAGCTTTTTAATAGTGGAGGTTTGCAGAGATTTTTTTCTCTCCAAGTCCATGTCAAGCTTATGTTTACATTAAGATCAGATCATTCTCAGTTTATAAATTTGATTTTAGAGTACTGATATGGTTGTGCATTTATTATTTCCAAATGGATGTATTTCTTTAACCTCATTTGGTAATTTTTCATTTATGAATTTGTCCCACTGGCACTTCTGGCTCACATCTCACTCATGTTGTAATTAGTTGAATGATCTGCTGCATTTCGTTGATATATATATATATATATATATATATATATATATATATATATATATATATATATATATATATATATATATATATAATTACCGTATAAATTATGTGTTTTTATATTTTATTAAGATACTTTTGTCTCTCAGTGGGAGTTCAGGCACTATTCAAATTTGTTGCCAATGAAGTTGGCAAACAAAAATTTAAATGAAATAATTTCTTTCTTGAAAAAGGACTGATCTGCTAATTGATGACTGAGTGAATGAAATGAAAACGCAGTTTTTACAATGTTAAATATAATGAAACATAAGTTCAAATATAAACACAATAAAAGAAAATGAACTGAATACGTTAACACTAAAACCATATATCTAGTTAAACTGTCTCTAATCTAATTATAAATATTTAAGTAAACTCTAATTTAAATTATTACAAGACTTGTTTTTCTAAAGTGATGTTTCTGAAAATCTTTCTAATTTTATATTGTCTTTTGTTAGGTTATTTTGATATCACAAAAAATGTATATATTTCTGGGGTCTTCTTGTTTGTATGAAATTGTCAATTAGCTGTTTATGTATATAGCGTTTTGGTGCAACAAGGTATATCTCACCACAATTCCTCCTTGTAAATTCCGATTGTCCGTCGCTCCAAATATATATGCAACGTCTTCTCAATACTATTTTAATCTTCTAGTACTCTGTATATTTTGTTGATGGTGATTTTGTAGGCAATGATGTGAAATATTTTATTTTTCTGTCTTCGGACCATCTAAAAAAAAAATTTTGGAACCATGTCTTTTTAATCTGTCATCTCATTTTCTGACAAATTGTCATTCCTCTTCCTCCTTGATTTTATTTTTTTAACTAATCATTTTCTGATTGATCGTTATGGATACACAGTTAGTCAATAATATGTTAAAAAAAACTTTGCTTTCATTTCATTCTTATAACTATTGGAATTGATAATTGAAAACTAAATAGTGATTTTATTCATACTACATGATTTTCTCAACTCTAAAGGCACACCAATTTACTTATGTATTTATATTTTTTTTAATTTTCAAACGATTTCATTTATGTGTAGTTACAAATTTTACATTGTTGTTACCTGTCTTGTAGCAACAGAGTCTACCTCAACAAATTTATTTTACAAGGTATCATCCACCAAATATTTTTTTAATATTATTTATTGTTTGAACTATCTTGAGAATGAATAATCGACGAACATTTTTCAAAAACTATGATATCATAGCAATATATATATATATATATATATATATATATATATATATATATATATATATATATATATATATGTATATATATATATATATATATATATATATATATATTTGTGTGTGTGTGTGTGTGTATGTATGTATATAATTCACAAATTTTTGATTTTGATGCTTGGCTCTTTCTGCCTTGAGAAGCTTCATATAAGCTCCCAGTCAGGGTTATTTGCAATCCTACTTCCCAATATTTGTTACAATGGTGGATTTTCTTACTACTTTTGTAACGCTTGCTTTTTAATTCAAGAGCGGCCATTTAAAAATTAGTGATAAACAAATGGCATTATTAGGGTTAAAATCGCAATAAATATTTAGCAACGAAAAATTATCTTGATGCGCAGCAGATATTTTAGGTCCTCTTAATGACCTGGTATAAATAAGTCTTAGAATTCTGAGACCTTTTTGGGGATGATTTAACGTACAAAATTCCTTCTAGAATATACCAATGTCACCCTTACGCAAATAGAGCCAAGGCTAACTTCTGCCGACTAACAAGAACCAAAATCAATAAATTTAAGGTCAGTTCCTACAGAAAGATTTTTAAGGGTACTAGTCGGACGATTAAGAAAGGCTTAGGCCAATCACAAGACGAAATACCGCGCCAGTACTGTCGTGGTAGAAGGGAAACGGCGCAAGCTGGAGCGTTTTCAAGAGGCAGTGACGGGGAAACAATCAATCGTTGGGGAGATGATCCTCGTTATTAAAACACCTTAATTTTTATGCACCGGGCAAGTTCTCTACTATGTTTTAACACCAGCATCACCAGCGTTTCATTCTTAGGTCTTAAACCTATTTAAGTTATCGGTGTGATACATACATACACACACACACACACACACACACACACACACACACACACACACACACACACACATATATATATATATATATATATATATATATATATATATATATATATATATATATATATATATATATATATATATATATATATTGAAATTGTGTTGGGGGCCTAGTTCGGGCTCATTTAAAGAATTTGTTTATATTCAAATATCAATGTTTCCGGTTTCCGCATTAGTAGATATTTTCTAGAAAACAACAATTAGAACAAAGTGGTATACCAGTATTATAAATAAAACCTCACATTAAGTTGCGTCGCATATCTTTGCGTCTAGAAAAAATGACGTTCTACAGCACAAATTTTTCGCTTTCTGATCTGTCCGTTAATGTTGAAACTAGAAGTTAAAAATTTAAGGTGGAATGAAAATTACTGTCAACGAACCCTTATGTAATTATCTGCTCAAAAGTTAACGTTTTCAAAATAAAGTCAAATATATTGTTTAGCAACACAGTTATGGAGCTACAGTTTGAAGAAGAAAAAAAGCCTGAAATTTTGTGTGTTATTTCAAAAGTAATTTAAAGTAAACTAAAATTTTATCCTGTAGTAGGCACACGATTTATTTTCGCGTATCAAGAAAGCGGAATAAATTGCTGTCGTTGGTCTCTCTTCGTATTGGTAATTGATCAAGCAATCAATCCAGTTGTAAATTAAATTAGCTTTAGCTGGCCGAGAATAAAATAAATAATACTCCCGGCAGACTCTTTCTTGATTGAGACCTTTTAGTCCTGTACCGATCCCATTTATTGACTATTCCCATTGGCGTAACAAAATACTTCATAGCAAACCTATTCAAAAATCCAGGCATTAAAGAGGCAATTAAACTGAAAGCATTTGTTTATAAACAAGCTGAGTACAATGTTATTCATCATTATTCTGCAACAGATTAGATAACACTAAGAATCCTACTGTCTCTCCTTGTGTTTACCAAATCCAGTAAAGGTGTTCTTATGTGTCTATTAAGTTGCCATTACCGACCACATGGCACGAATATATGTGTCACTTTTGTTAATACTTTAGAAATAAGTTAGTAAATAAATAAATAAGTACCATAACAAAAACATTAACAAGAAGCACATTTGGAGAACCCAAGTCACCACAACACATTTTAAAAAACCTGACGATCGTTTCGCTAACCAAATTAGCGTCATCGGAGGATGAAAATTCTGAGAGAACTTGGTTAGTGAAACGATCGTCAGGTTTTTTTAAATGTGTTGTAGTGATTTTGCTTCTCCAAGTGTGCTTATCTGTGCTCATCACAGGTTCCAATCTTCACTTAGTGAAAGACATTAACCACAATAATATGGAGAAAGACTCAATTAATTTGAATGCGTATAACAGCGATTTTTATTAAGGTGTGATATACTCATAAGTGATCGGAGAAATGTTCGTTACACAAGCAAATTCTATATTGGACCTGGAACTAATATTTTTAAAAAAAGTGAAAAATGAGCTAATGGCTTGGAGTCACTGCCATCTATTTTCAAAAACATCTACAACAATTATTCCGACACTAAGTTCTAGTATGTTTCGATCTTTAGACGTTACTCAGAACTCAAAGTAAAGAACACAATGGTAGGTATTTGATAATATCCTGGGCAGTTAATAAAACGAGTTGTCAAATTTGTATTTGATTGGTTATAAAGCAATTTTTAACTTTGACACCAAACAAACCTTAAGTTAAATGTGGCACCTACTATTTATTGCTTAACACTAAAACGTCAGCCTGTTTGTTGTTTAATAAAGGACTGCTTTACATAGATTAGGTTATTGAGATATATTAAACATTTTGGTAATATCAGTTTTAGTATATGCGACATCGTTTTTTTCAAAATAATAATAAATTCATCTTTTTGGTTGTATGAGTAGTCCATATCATTTTAATTCATTTTCCGACCATTTTTTTTGCCTTAGGTTTCCTGATCCAATCTATTAGACTCTTGATGGGGAAGTTAACGGGATACACGCAGTGTATTACACTTCATAAGGATACCAGTGATCCGATGTATTGCAAAAAAGGAATAAATTATATCACCGACGTTATTTGCTCAAGCCTGGTGAAGTGTACTTAAGAATCTAAACATTTTTAAGAAGCAGTGCTTAACTTATCAGATGAGAAACTAAATAGCTTGAAAATCACTGACGATATCGCTGTCGTTGCTATTACAAAACCAAACTTGCAAAAAATATTCAATGAGCTGCAAGTAGATGTAAGAAGAGATTTTCCTGGAATCGCCAGCACGAGAAAAAAAATTGTTTGATTTAGGTCATCTTAATTTACCTGTAATCTATCAATAATAAATTTTGGCAGTGAAACATGGGTTTCAACAAAACTATACTTCAAAAACTTCATGCTCAACAAAGATTCATTAAAAATATGTTGGAAATAGGAACCGTAAGGCAAACCAAAATAGAGGGTCGGTCACGAGAACCGCATGTTTTAAATTTGACTATTGCAGGCGACCGGTGGTTCATTCATAGGCGATGGGGACTCTTTTTGTTCGTGCTGAACATATATTTAGTAGTGCTGCCGTTCTAGTACAATTTTACTATTCACAGTCTATTTTTGCTCTAATATAATATGATTTGTAGTACATCTTCAAATATTTTTCTCAATGATACATTTTGCTACATAATGCAATACACAATTTTTTTCTTCTATTCTTCTAGATGACCTTTAAAAATAAGAAAGTTAGAAATTTACATGCCAATCAAAAACCCGTAAATATTTTTTTAATTTTTTGCTGGTAGCCAGCTGGAAAATATTTAATTATTGTTTACCCCCGCTACTCAGTTAAACTATCTGCGGTGATCTTTCTCTTAAAAAATATGACTTTTGAAGTTTTCTTAAACTGAGTTACAGTACCATACAATACATTTTCACTAAATTAAATAGTACATTTATAAGACTAGATGCATTCTCACAACAATTAGAACGGTAGACCGGTTTCGCTCTAATTAGAGCTCGTCAGTACGGCATACTAATTGCTGCGAAAATACACCTATTAAGCAATACGGCTTTGGTAGCCAGCCTTCCAACACTAAGTGAGTGGTGAACGTGTCGCCACCTAGTTGCGGAACCAAGTTGTCACGCCAGCTCCAAATAACACAAAGTATTAAAAAATAGAGACTGTATACAACCAACTAACAATTTAGCAAATTGTCAGCACTGGCCCATTTCAACCCTAATATAGGGACAAAGTATGTAAGGCTAGCTGCATTCTCACAACAATTAGAACCGTAGACCGGTTTCGCTCTAATTAGAGCTCTTCAGTCAACCGGTCTACGGTTCTGATTGTTGTGAGAATGCATCCAGCCTTACATACTTTGTCCCTATATTAGGGTAGAAATGAGCCAGGGCTGACAATTTGCTAAATTTTTAGTTGGTTGTATACAGTCTATATTTTGTTAACACTTTGTGTTATTTGGGGCTGGCGTAACAACATACTACTTGGTTCCGCAACTAGGTAGCGACACGTTCACCACTCACTTAGTGTTGGAAGGCTGGCTACCATAGGCGTTTTGCTTTATAGGTGTATTTTCGCAGCAATTAGTATGCCGTACTGCTTGGTGCAGTGATAAAGAATATGTTAAGCATAATTGAGGGATTTAGGCTTGTGTTCCTTGATATTCAATTAGATATAAATGGCCTTATCATGTAGTTATAAACACCGAAACTGGAGTAGCAGAATAACTAACAACAGACAATTAAAAAAGGAAAGCTGATACTGCACCATTAGCACGACTTAGTTAAATAAACTATAGGACTCAAATGGTAAAAGAAGACAAGGAACCTGATAAAAATTAGAGTGGCCTATATGGAAACGGAAAGGCAGCAGTGAAAAAGAAATTTGCTGATAGCAGTACAAATTACTTAGTTCCAAGATTGGCATGACATCGACCACACCGCGTTGAACAGATCTATACAATCAACGGAGTTAAGCAACGTAGCGCACGGTCAGTGCTTGGGTGGGAACACCTTATGCTGTTGACTGCCTTCGGAAAGCAATGCCTATCAAGCGAGCATATTTTCCACTTGAAAGACAAAGGCACCGGTTTAATTAGAGTATTTAATTTTTTGGTTGCAAAATTACTTATAAATTTTAACCGTCTTTTCGCTATTTTAAACTAGTTGGCTTTCTCTAAGCCTTTATATGCGATGCATGTCTGCTACTTTACAACAAATTTTCTATAAACGAGACAGTTTAAAATTCGTAAACAAATCTCGTTCCATGTGCATCTCATTGATGCAATTATTAGTACGAAATATAATGTTTAAAAGATTGTAACACATTTCCCACTGCAAACTTCATAATATATTTCAATCGAAAACTTTATAAGTTATTGAGACTGATTCATTTTTGTTCTACTATTTGCATTTTTCAAGCTACTTTATCCCCTAAACGGGGTAACTACCATATTTAGTTCTTAAAATAGCAAATGTGGTTGAGTAACAAATTGTTGGAAAAGCTACTCACTCATATATCTATTCAATCGTGAAGTCGGTTTAAAAATTCTTGGGAACAAAATTCAAAATCCAAATTGAAAATTATGACCTTAAAAAAAATGGTGTTGTGGGAACAAAAAGATATAATTGAAAAATGTGGCGCAAGAGCATACAGATTTTGTTCACATCTATTTCTCAAATTCTTAATTTCGGGTGTTATCAGACAATTTATTGGCGACACTTCGCTGATGTTGATCCTACAGGTTTCGGCTGAATTGCATAGATTTTTTTGTTTTACATAAAAATCTAATGGTGCTACACCCGGTGACCTCGGGGGCCATGATATCTGGCTACGTATTCCTATCTATCTGTTTGTAAATATTTCATCAACATAAAGTCAAACTGCCTAAGCCTAATGTGGATGAGCCCCGTTTTATTGGAATATCACGGAGTCGTCTCCTACGATATCTGTCAGCATGAAATCAATGTTTTCTTGCAGTCATTCTAAATTCATTTTGGCGGTCAAGTTTCTCGGTAAGATGCAGGTACCAACGAGATGGTTACCGAAAATCCCAGTCCAAACATTCAGGTTCCATGGATGTGTATGTGTACTTTCCAGAATACTCTTGGATTGTAATCTGATCACTAGCTGCAATCATGGCGACTTACAGTACCTTTTAGAAATAGGAGTATTTATCATAAAATCAAATATTGTACAAAAAACTCAGATTATCTATAGCAAGTTCAGTTACTGTTTCACAAAATCATCCTCGTTATTCTTCCTGGAGCAGCTTAATATTACATGAATGGAATCTGTTTTCTTTTAAAATGATGGGTGTACATGTAAGATTTATGCCTGAAACACTTCCTGGCATTATAATGCTTAAGGTGAAATCCACCGTCACGGGTCCCAAAACTGCAACCTCTACAGTTTTATTTCTTACTTGCCACTCTCTAACGTGTTTTTAGTTACAACAAAATCAATATTGCTTAATTTTTCGACTAGATCTAAAACCTACTTCCGAGTTTTTACTTTGTCATGATGTTGCTGATTAAATAAATGCGTCATTTCATTCGCTCACTGCCCATTTCCCAAAAATGACGCCTAAATTTCAACACGTTCCTGAATCGAATACACCATGATTTTAATACAGTGAACGAGTAAAAATGTCAAATTATACACCGTAATAAATCAACACCTTGCCGAATACTCACTGAATTTAAGTTTCTTAGTTTCTATTTTAACTTGTCTAAAGTGATATGTTCAAAATACTGAGAAAATGCTCTCGTTAACAAAATTTTGTAGCGAAAAATAATCGCAATAATGTAAAATGTATTGAAACAAACGGTTTGGCCAAAGAATGAGATTGTTGAAAACGATTTTAATTTTGAGCTTTTTCCGCAAGGTTTTTAAACTGAGTACACAACAGAATAGAGAATTCAGTAACGTTTCCAATGATGTGCTACTCGAACCCATTTGCTGTTTAACATTTTGAAGAGCGTAGCTTCCCCGTTCATGGGAATGACTTTCGCAAGAAAATGTGCCCCCCTCGAAAACAAAATCAATTCGTCTCAGAGTTTTTGACTTCAGTAACTCGGAAAGCCGCTTGTATTGTTTTTGATGGGTTAGCCTGTATGTTATGGCTATCCCGGTATAATAAATAAAAAAACGTAACACGTATTAACCCAAAACCCTTGGTTCCAGATATTACTTTTTTAATGCCAAAATTGTTTAAAAAATACAACCTTGTTTATAAAAGGTGGCAAAAGTCTCAAGGTATTGGGGGTAAAATATATTTAGAAAAGAATATTTATGGTCAAACGAGTCTTGTGTGTGTTCTGTTCCTTTAACGTGGATGTATTTCCGCGAATATACTAATCACCTACCGTAGGGAGCAGTTTTATCTAGATGCATTTTAAGCAAGGCAGTGATATTTTACGTGCCCGACATCGCATGTTATACGAGATCCACAGCTCAGCGTCTTCTTCAAAGAGCTAAATATGCAGGCATCTTCGTTACTTAGATACAATACCATGACCTCATTAGTTTTAACTTTTCAATATGTTCTGAATTAATTATTAATAATATTGGAAATGTGACAAGCTACGGTAGAATGTAAACCCGGGACCTCTGCGAAGAATAGAGTCTACGTTTTACCCACTGTGATAACTAAGACCACTTAAATCAGTCGCTGAAAATATACGTTCAACATAACACCAACCTAATCACCTATGTCAAGCACATAAATTCTGCCTAAATATATTTTTCTTTTATTTGTTTCTATTTAGATAAAAGCATCAACCTCAAGGGTTATTAGCAGTAATCAACATTACAATATCTTTACAAAATTAAGTATTATAAATACACTTATATACACACTTACATACACATAGTTGTCCTTATATTTATCCATAATTTTAAAGCTGTTAAAAATTCTAAAGTTTTCATAACATGTTGTTACCTACTGCTTCTTCTATAACCGATGGAATGTTGTATATACGTCTTTCTTCTGTGAAACTAGGATGCTCTATTATGATGTGTTTTAGGTTGGATATTACATAACTGACACAAGGGTTGCTCTTTCTGGCGTATTTGGGGTTGGTGTGTTAGTTCTGTTCTTAATCCTGCAACCACAACTTGGTGTCTCCTATTATTCTTTTAGTTTAGTAACAGATATGGTATAAAGTCAACCTACTCACATATACCATTATGTTAAACTAAAGGATACATTGGCAACATTTTTAAAAATAATTCTGTACCCCATGTTACGCTACTGTTTATTTCACCAATTTAACTTGCATATCACTCAAAGTATTTTGTTCGCGAATTCAATATAATTGAAGAAGCTCCTTTTCATTCCCGTTCTCTTTAAGCAATTGCAAATATATTTCAGTATTTCAGCTATTGATTTAGCTCCTAATCTCCCTATAAAATGAAACCGGAACATTCAGTTGTTTCACTATTTCCTCTTTGTAATTATGTATAGCTAGCTGAACAAAAAAACTTTTTTACGCCTGGGCCTAAATAATCCTCACTGCTTGTATTAACCTTCATTTGTTTGTGATTTTAATCAAACTGCCAGACTGAGATTGTTTTACGTTGAATCCCTGAATTTCTGTACTTTGTATAATCAACAATTCTACAAGATCGTTATCATAATGGGTTGGAAGAAAAATTGTAGCTGTTTTATGCGAAAATAATAGCTATCATCACGGGTTCATTTGATACAATTACATCTGTTATTTTCAGCATTTAGCTTAATATCCTACACCATGTTGGCAGCAGAAAAAACAATGATCATGTCGACTTTTATTATGCATGAACAGCATTAGTATGGGTAATTGAAAATAAATTAGGAACAAAATTTTATTTTAGTTTACACCAATCTATTTTAATGGCCATTTTATTATAATGTTCTTCTCAAGAGTTTGGAGGTATTTTTATCTGTAGTTTCAGGCTTGTTCAGGAAATATTGGAAATGCAGAATTAGATTACGGCTCTTGAATAAAATTTGTATAAACACATATTTTAATCGCATGATATATTTTTGGGAGTAAATGCTTTCATAATTTCACGCTTATACTGAAAAAACATGTAACATCAGAATTGAGGAAGAAAACCTGATCTGACAGCGTATGTTGTTAAGAATAAGTTTTTTCATACGTAATGATTGCACAAAACCTATAAAAAGCAATTCGGGACGCAGCAAGTGCGTTATCGTAGTGAATTTTCATAAGAATTGTACAATATAAGGACTGCATATCACTAAAATTAATACTTTAAACTTTAGAGACCTTGCATTTTAAGGGTCCTAATACACGCTCATTTGAAGATTTTTTTGTGTTACCATCGATATCTCCATTATCAACAAATTATTTTAATCTTGTGTTCTGGCTCCTTTTGGGAAAAATGCCCACAACTCAAAAGAGATCTTGGTCTAAATATATGAAATGTGGATACTATTGCTTCTACCAAATATTAAAGTTCGTAAAACAAAACAAAACGTTACATGTGCATTGGCAAGAAACGAACCCGGGCAGCTCGCGTGTCATGCGAATACTCTACCACTTGTCCAAGAAAAATAAGTAACAAATTGCGTTTATATTGTACTTATAAAGACGACTTGCTGCCACAGGAAATTTTATATTTTATCCTAAGTGTATTAAGTAAACAGCTAATTACACAATTAACAAACTGTTCTAAAATCACTCTTTATAGAGACGTAAGCCGATTTTGTTTCCAACATTTAGTTCATTCTTTCGTATCTTCTCATATTCCTATAATATGAAACTTACCAAATTATGGTTTAGAAAAAACGTCATATCTTCTTTATAAAAGAGACAGTTCGGTAACAATTTCTTTATTGTCTTTCTTAAATCTTGATCTTTCCACTACATGCTACATTTTCAATCTAAACATCTGTCGTCCTAACGCCGTAATTGTTGACAACAATTTTCGGGATTTTAGTGACCGTGATTACTCGTTCGTTATTTCGGGTAGTATGTTTTAACCGTTTTATTTGTATTGTTTGGTCCTATAGTAAGTATCAATCTACGCATGGCAGCTAACTACTGTCTTTGTCAGCCAATGGACGTTAACCAGTTAGGTCGTGTCAATTGAAGCCTTTCAGATTTAATTTTTAATCTGGAAAAATTTTTGAACCAAATTACTAAGAATTAACAACAGAGGTTTATTTACACGACATCTAGCTACGCGTAACGTCTGACTCCAGTTACTCTAATACTTTCAAAGATACAGGGTATGTAAAAATATGTTTGCCCATTCTTGGAACAAGTCTATTGAACTACACGGTGAATCCCAGATTGTAGCTCTAGACATATCTAAAGCATTCGACCAGGTCTGGCACGCAGCGCTGCTTAATAAACTTTCGGCCTTTGGTCTGCCACCAAAACTCTGTACCTGGACACCAAATTTCCTCTCCAACCGGAGCATTTCTTTTATCGAGGATGGCCATTCCTCTCAACTATATCCCATTAATGCAGGAGTTCCTCAAGGTTCAGCTTTAGCCCATACATTGTTTCTTCTCCACATCAATGACCTCCCCTCTAGCACATCCAACCCAGTTCGCAGTTACGCGGACAACAGCACCCGCCACTCAAATATACAATATTCTAAGCCTGTCTCTTTGGCCCAATTAGATGAGGATCGCTGACTCATGGAGGGTTCTGTGTCTGTGGATCTCCAAAAAATATTAGACGGGAAGTAGAAATCTTGTACAATTTAACCCCACCAAATCTCAATCTTGCCTTCTTTCTCATAAAAGATACACCAGCCCTAGACCCATCACAATGAACAACCAAGTTATTCAAAGTAATGAGTCCTTTTCACTTGTTGGCATTTCTGTGGATCGAAATCTCAATTAGCACCAACATGTCACATTAATTGCAGAAGCGGCTGCTAAGAAATTAGGTTTCCTCTTCCGGGATCGCAAATACTTTTCACCAGCTAATCTCTATACCTTATATACTTCGCAAATAAGGGCAAACCTCGAATACTGCTCCCACATCTGGGGTGCTGCTGCGGCTTCTACACTCGCTATCCTGGACTTAATTCAGAAGAGAGCTATACGTCTCATTGGTGACCCTACCCTCACCCAAAGGCTGCCATCCTTTGCCCACCGACGTGCCGTTGGTGACCGCTCTCTCTCTCTCTCTCTTTTATAGATATCTGCACGGGCACTGCTCAGAGGAGCTTTCTTCCATAGTTCCTCCACCTGCTGCCCCCAACAGATCTACCAGGGGAACAGAGCAAATGCACCTTTTTACTGTCCAGGTCACCAAACATAGAACATCTTGTTATGGCCGCTCTTTTGTCCCGAAGACTACCAAGTTGTGGAATTCCTTGCCGGCGCATGTTTTTCCTTCTCCTCCGAACCTCCAAACCTTCAAGTCCAGTATTAACAAGTTGCCTCTTTCCTCCTTGTCGACACCCACGGTACTTTAGTATTTAGGCTGTAAGCCCTCGTGGTGTGTTGTTGAAATGTATATATATATATATATATATATATATATATATATATATATATATATATATATATATATATATATATATATATATATATATATATATTTCTTAATGAAAATTCACTAAAAAAGTGTATATTGTAGTTTGGCCTAGGACGAAAGTTCTTCTCCAAAAAAATAGGAAATGATTAAATCGTTCGCTTTTGCACTACGCTATTGATTAATTGTTGTTGCTCTCACCTGGTGGATCCGTTCCATACTAAATACAGACATAGAGACTTTTTCTTTGGCTTTACAATTACTTATTTTCTTCTCAGTAACTGGTTCCACCGCTTTAACGCATCATCAGACAGGAGAAAATTTTGTTTATTTATATAATATAATATAATATATATATATATATATATATATATATATATATATATATATATATATATATATATATATATATATTGTACCTTCTAAAAAACTACGTTATAGGAACTTGCTGCGTCAGAACTTATTTTTCTAATTGTATAGAAACGACTGGAGAATTGATCTTTGTACCTATATATAAATAGGCAATTTAATTTGCCAGGCGGTTAATTAATTTGTTACTTCAGCGCTGCGTCCTCTGAAATAAATTGTGTATAGGACATAAAAATGGAAGAGTCCCTTTAGTGTAGTACGGTAACAAAGCAACGATCGTCAGATTGATCCTAATTATCTTGTATAAATGAACTGTTATCTCGTTCTAATCTAGTTGATTGTACTTTTAATCTAAAGGAGTGCAATCGGAGTTTACTTTTGAGGATGAAGGTTTTTTGGAGTTTCTAACATGCTTGGCCGTTGGTATACTCTAGATACAACAATTATACAGCTTTTCCTATTGTCTGTCTGGAGAGTTAATTTACTTTGTATTGAAATACGACTAGGGAATCTGATACCGAAGTATTCGGGAATGCCAGCATGTCCCTACATCGCGTACAGTTGTCTAAGCAAACACATCCTAGTATGTTCTACCAAAACCACTTCAACTTGTAATCTAATCCCCTACAGTTGGCTATAATGCAGATCTGTTACGCTCTCTGAAATTATATTTTTGGAGACATTTCTCTTCGTAATGAAAAGGGACTATTTATTTTGTAATAACTGATTTTAAAGTGAAACATTTAGGATACAAAAATCTAAATTAATCTGAGTAAACAATTATCTTCTAAAGGTGCACTTTACAACAACAACAAAAAGTAATAAGATTAAGTTTTTAGCCACTTACATTGCAAATATATTTGCATGTATTCTTTAGTGCTATTTAAATACCATAGAAACGTCAAAGGAAAAGTCTGGTATATACTTTTTTTCAATGTCGTAAAGTTACGCACAAAATCTGGTTACCATAGCTTTTCTATTTTTTCCATGTGATATATATATATATATATATATATATATATATATATATATATATATATATATATATATATATATATCTTTTGAAATGTTGCACTACACTTGATTTGTTTGCTGTAATTTCAGTGATTTGTTGTTTGGTTACGTGGACTGCAGTTTCGAACCGAAGATGAACCGGGAAAGGTTCGAACCTGCAGGCCACGTAACCAAATAACAAATCACTGAAAGAGCATCAAACAAATCAAGATATATATATATATATATATATATATATATATATATATATATATATATATATATATATATATATATATATATATATATATATATATATATATATATATATATATATATATATATATATATATATATATATATATATATATATATAAGCCCCAGAAAGATATCTGGATCATCTTTTGATATTATACTGCTACTAATGAGATACGTCGATCCTGCAAGTTTAAAACCTCGATCTATTTTGGTTTTTGAATAAATAAAAAACAGAAATTCAGAAAATATGTTTTTTCTCAAAAATGGCTCAACCGATTTAAATTAAATTTGGACACGTTATATATATATATATATATATATATATATATATATATATATATATATATATATATATATATATATATATAAGCTATAGTCGGAAAAAATAACAGCTCATATTCTTCATAACAATGATTAGAAACAGGCGATTTTTTCTCTATGATAACGTTCTAGAATAATTTTGATTCTAGCTTTTTTCATGTCTTTTTTATGTAGAATAACCTCTTAAATCCTTAGAATAATTAAAAAGGTACGCCATATTTAAAAAAGAAAACTGACTTTTTGATACGAAAATCGATTTATTTCGTGGTTTATACCCTTGAAGCAACATAAACAAAACTAATTTGATTGACTTATAAGTGCAAATGACATTAAATATTGAAAACAATAATGTGAAAACATTTTGTTTTAAATTAAAGTATCTATATGTTCAGAAATTAATTAAAAACTATATCTAGATGTTAATAGTTTTACTCAAAATATCGGTTTGCATTTTAAAACATCAATATAGATATTATATATCAATATATTGATTTAATCAGATGGAATTTTCATTTTTTATATGATAAATCTACTTTTTAATCTTCGTGGGTAATCAGATCGCGATTCTATACCTATCTAATTATATCTGAGCCTACTTCAACAACCGCCAGGCTAAATAATTAATTAATAACGACAATAATTTTCTTATTTTACTTAAATGCGCGAATATTCTAACAACTATTTACACGTTCTCTATAAACACGATCGACCCTTCCTGCCTGCGTTTGTCCAGCCGCTCAGCCTGTAAAACTCAAACAGTACAATGTCTTTCAATCTACCAAGTATGGCCTGACTTGAGAGGCGAGAGTAAGCCTTTAGGTGTTGTCACAAACACACCTCATACCGCGAGTGACCAAATGAGAAGTTATCTGACTTGACTGCCAGACAGGTCAGGTCAGGTCACCTGCATAGTTACCATAGCGACCATAGATGCGCGCGCAACGATGTTATTAAAAATAAGTACAACAGCGCTCGATGAAACTTTTATATAAATAAAATATTATGTTTTGAATTACCTATTCTGTCCATATAGATCCGTTAGAAAATATTAAAGAAATATCCCCATTTATTACACTGTCTAAATTTAAAAGTAATAATCCGAGGTGTTCGTTTGTTCAAAATTGTTAAAAAAAAATATCGGTTTCTCCAAAAAATATAGAAACAGAGGGAGATGCTGAAGAGCTTTCGGCTGTGTTTGAACACGCAATTGTAGTTGGTGATGTCGTGTATTCGAACTGCCGTGTACTGAAATATAAAAAAAATGAAAATTGATGATTAGGGGCAGGAAAAATCTTTAGGAGATGAATCACCCCGGGTACATGTAAGTTATTGAAAAAAGTAAATGAATCCTATCATTGATGACTTTGCTCAGTCAAGCTCTGATGATCCGTCGTTTAATCTGTTTGATAGAATGATACTGAGGAGTGTAATGAGGTTCAAAAGAACTGTTATAACTCATAAATATTGTTGTGTGTATTTTGTTCCAAATAGAAATCTGGTAGTTCCTCAAAATGCTCATATGAAATCCATGATTAGGCGATGGACTTTCATTCCGGATGGAATTCGATGCTGTTAAGACCATTTTGATCTAATATGATTTTATGAAGATGACCTCTACCTATTACAAATATAATGTAATCGAAGCATTTTGAGATCGTCATAGTGAACTAAAATTATGTGAAAGGTTTGCTGCTGAATGTGGCTCTAAACTGCCCTATAAGATGGATGATTTCCGTATTCCTGATAAAACGATGATTTTCAATATTAGGTAGTTGTCAGAAATATAAAAATATGTATGACTAAATTTTAAGCTATATAATGTCCTTCCACTGCCTTTTTAATAACATAATATCCAACATAACAAACTACTGGTAAATAAAAGAATATGCTATGGAGAAATAGAAACAAAAAACTTACCTAACCAAGGTTTGTACTGGATGCATCTGTAAATAAATTCATAATTAAGGCAGTTGACTTTTTTGTTTAAAGTTTTTACTTCTGTCAGTTAGTCATGTACGAGGGTGATACAGAATTTTAAAAATCATTACACACTTGTTATACATCTTACACTCATCAATAATGGTCGCGATACTGAAACAGTATCCAAGTTACAAACAATGTGCGATTAATACAGTGTGGAACGATTAATTGGAATAGATCCAGTATCTCATTTATTGTGAATATTTCCAAAAAAAATCTCGAAACATGGATGGCAATTTTAGATTGAAAAATGGCATCCTGCAACATGAAAAATTTACCCCTACAAAGTATCGGCTTCTGATACTTTATTTCTCATATCTCGTCAATCTGTCTTGAAAAATGCTATGGTTTCAAATTTATTGTAAAAATTAACAGTGGAGAAAAGTTTACCTCTTTGAGGAACAGTACACTAAAAATTTATAACTAATCTCATTTCTTTCTTGATAATGAGAGAGCAAGCAAAAAGATTCTCAGAGTCTTTTTTGTGACGGTATCAGTTAGAAAGCTTACATATAAAGTTACCGATATTCTTCATAGTTGTCAATGTTAGTTTTGTCTATAACGCCTTAGCAATTTGCTGTGTGATTGTAACCGCATAACAGTAGTTGCCAGTTGTTAACTGCAAATCATAGACATTAATGTAACAGAAAGGCATAAAATAACACTTCGCCAGATGATTGGTTACGGAGATAAAGCACGATCACGGATCAAAGTTGCTCGCCTATGTCAAGAAAAAAATTTCATTGTGCCGCCTGTATTCCAAGGGACAATTTGTGAGATGAGAAAGCAATTTCGCAAGTCTGGACATGTAAAACAGATACAAAAAACCTTTTAATGTAATAAGTAGTGATACCAAATTAGACGTAATCCTTGAGCTTGAGGAAAAACCACATACTTCGAGTCGATAAGCAGCCAAAACATTGGATGTTAACCATTCATCGATTATTCGAATATTAAAATAAAATAAAATGCATCCCTATAAATTGGTACAAACTCAGGAACTCATGGAAGACGATTTTGATAGAAGAGGGTCCTTTTTTGAACAATTGATGGAAACGCTAGATAACAATGTTATGCAACTAGAACCTATGTTGATGTCTGGTGAGTGCGGTTTTACCCTTCGCGGTCATGCTAATCGTCAAAGTTGTCGCTACTGGTCTAAAGAAGGTTCACACTGGATGAGAGTACATACGCGATACTCTGAAAAGATGATACCAAATTGGACGTAATCCTTGAGTTTGAGGAAAAACCACATACTTCGAGTCGATAAGCAGCCAAAACATTGGATGTTAACCATTCATCGATTATTCGAATATTAAAATAAAATAAAATGCATCCCTATAAATTGGTACAAACTCAGGAACTCATGGAAGACGATTTTGATAGTAGAGGGTCCTTTTTTGAACAATTGATGGAAATGCTAGATAACAATGTTATGCAACTAGAACATATTTTGTTGTCTGGTGAGTGCGGTTTTACCCTTCGCAGTCATGCTAATCGTCAAAGTTGTCGCTACTGGTCTAAAGAAGATTCACACTGGATGAGAGTACATATACAATACTCTGAAAAGGTGAATGTTTGGGCAGGAATAGTAAGAAACCATATTATTGGCCCCTTTTTCATTGATGGCAATTTGAGTGGAGATAATTATTTAGCACTGCTCCTAAATGATGACGTTCCAACTTTGGCAAACTTATATCCTGCACCAGCGGACCCACAAGTGCCAGCGGACGTGATATGGTTCTAGCAAGATGGAGCATCAGCACATTACCAATGAAATGTTCGACAGTATCTCGACTTAATATTTCCAAATCGGTGAATAGGGAGGCAAGGATCGTTAGAATGGCCAGCACGATCACCCGATCTTACGCTATAAAATTTCGTGGGAATATGTGAAAAGTATAGTATACAAAACTATAAACAATACAATTTAATTGACTTAAGAAGAATATCTATTTCGATAAGGTCGGTCGCACCTCGGATGTTGATTAACTTTATAAGACATTTTTATTTACAAAAAAAAAATTGTCAAAGTTAGTTAAATTCAAAATTAACGATTTGGATTAAAATATCGGCTATAAACAAAGAATTTTAGTTTGGAAGGTAGTGGAAAAGAATTAAAATCAATGAAGAGTAAAGGCAAAAACTGGTTCATTAGATGGAACAAGTAGAAGCTCAACAAACTTGATATGTCAACATTAGAAGTATGTTACATTTGGATGGAGTTTTCAAGCAGTTTTTGGTGGAATTTTATTAAATTCTGTTAATATACAGCACAAGCCTCAGGATTATTGTGTAGACATGTTGTACGATTTATGATAATAAGTAAATAAATTAATAAATAAATAAATTAGAATGCTGACAAGACGTTCGAGGCATGCATTTTGAACATCGCCTAGATTAAGATTGATGTGTTTTTTTTTTCTTTATCAAGAATGAAACGCGATGTTATTAATTTTTAGTGTTTTATAGCGAAATTTGTCTATCAGATGAATTAATTTGTGTACTCACAATTTTTGAAATAAGTGTTGAAACCATAGCATTTTTGAAATGAGAATGAAAATATCTTTCAAATGAAATCTCAAGCCCTTACTTCCTATTTAAAAATTTGGTGATTGCAACTGTCATTGAAACACATCTGTGTTTAGTATTAAACGGTTTCGCCAAACAAAGGCAACAACAGTTAATGAAATAAATCCCTAAATTTACTTGCGTGAACCTTTGACGTCTGCTTGTATGTTGTCGGTTTTCCATATCGTCAGAAGCAGAATATCGGTATTTTTGCTACATAATTTGATTGCAAATCTGTTCGCTTTACGGTAGATCGAAAGAATTCCACTTGAAACAACAAAATTCAAATTTCAATGCGAAATAAACGTGCAGGTGACTTGCAGTTTTAGCCAAATGTACGAACAATAAAGGAATAATCAAAATTTCAATAAAATTCGCTCTAAACGTTAATATGAAAATCTGGTATGTATGTGGGTAATGCACAAGCGGGAAAAATAAAACACCGTTGTTCAGTTTTAATTCCGTTTCGGCAAAATAATTCGCTGAAGATTCATCAAATAATTTAATAAAGCTTAAATTGTGTTAAATCTCTGTCTCTCTTTTTCTCTTTCTATCTTTCTCTCTTTTTCCCTGTGAGCCAAATTCTCACATATTTACCATTTTAGGACTGTGGCCGGCGGCCTGCGTCCGCCTAATCGTCTGTTTTCGCTTCATAAAATAAACAAGTTTCATTCGTTTGTGTGTTTTGCTGTTTAACACTTAATTAATAATAGACAGTAATTACAAAACAACTTTTCATATATTTATTTTTAATGCGTAGACCATTTTCTGCTCGTTAAGGAATATTCATACTAATTATAAAACTTTTCAATCAACCCATGGCCTTTTATCAAATATGAAATTTTTCAACAGGCATTTGTATTTAACACTGCCTCTCCAGTTTTATTGTTAAAACTTTCTGGCAAAAAGTTGTTAGTCTATATACACACACACACACACACACACACACATATATATATATATATATATATATATATATATATATATATATATATATATATATATATATATATATATATGATTGAAGGGAGGAGTAACAGTCGTTACACGATAGCGTGTTAATATTTGTATACTTTTAAGGGCATTTACGACCAACAATAGAGGGCTATATTTTAAAGTAAGTCACTCTGTACTAAATACTCGATATATTTCGCTTGGGGTCCCAAGCATCTTCAGGAGCAAGCACTGCAACTAATTGGAAAGCAAAACCAAAACCAATTCTGCCACAAGGACATGCAAAAAACAGGAATGTAACAACCATCTTTAAAAACTACATGTAAATTTACGCAAAGATTTGTACGTTAAAAACATTCAAAATTAGTAATGAAAAAGCATAAAAAAGAGTCAATAAGGTTAAAATATTTAAAAAAAACTTTTAAAATTGACGTACAAGAATTTGGACAGCTAATCCCATTTTATTCACGTTAGAATGCCCTTAGGGCATTCTAACGTAAATAAAATGGGGTCAGATGTCCAAATTCTTGTACGTGAATTTTCAAAGTTTGTTTAATATTTTAACCTTATTGACTCTTTTTATGCTTTTTCATGACTGGCTTTAAATGTTTTCAACGTACAAATGTTTGCGTAAAGTTACATGTAGTTTTTAAAGATGGTTGTTACATTCCTGTTTTTTGCATGTCCTTGTGGCAGAATTTATCTGTTTTGATGCTTTCGGCTTTGATTTTCAATTAGTTGCAGTGCTTGCTCCTGAAGATGCTTGGGACCCCAAGCGAAATATATCGAGTATTTAGTACAGAGCGACTTTCTTAAAAATATAGCCCTCTATTGTTGGTCGTAAATGCCCTTAAATATATATATATATATATATATATATATATATATATATATATATATATATATATATATATATATATATATATATATATATATATATATATGTATGTATGTATGTATGTATGTATGTATGTATGTATGTATCCGATAACTCAAAAAATAATTAACCGATAAGTACAGTTGGAGAACACCCAAATCACCACAACACATATTTCAGAGACCTTACGATCGTTTCGTTGACAAAGTCAACATCTTCAGAGGAAGAAAATTCTTTGGGTGTTCTCCAAGTGTACTTATTAGTGCTCATCACAGGTTCCAGTTTTCACATAGTGTAATTAACCGATTTTGATGAAACTCGGCAAGTGCCTTTCTTTCATTAATGGCTTGGATGAGTTCGTTATCCAAGAAAATCGAACAGGATTTTCTGGGAAAATTTGAGTTTTCTTTAGAAAAAAAAATTTCTCCGAAAATTACAAATCTGCTCTAATGAAATTTAGTATGTATGTTGTCTTGGAAGAGGACTTACTGCGTACCAAAATTCAACTTTCTAAGTTCATAGAAAATTGAGTTATTCACATTTTGATGGTTCTTACGAGAAAAAAAAAATCTCCGAATATTACAAAGTTATTTTAATGAAATTTGGTGGATATCTTGCCTTAGGAAAGACCTTACAACTTTCTCAGTTTATAGAAAATTAAGTTATTCAAGTTTGAGCATTTAATAAAAATTCACTACCATAACGCACTTGCTGCGTCCCGAACTTTTTTCTTTTCCAGATTCAAAAATATCTTTTTTATCTTGTGAGAAAGAAAAACAATGAATCATTTGCATGCATTTAATGCTTTAATAAGTGTCACGTAAAATAAATATCATCTGTTACAGCATTCCTGCATACATAACATTTGTATTTGATTTTATTTATTATTTGAATCTAAGATATTCTGTTACAAGGTATGGATGCCGATACAGTTATGCTAAAAGATATTAAATATCTTGCTTTGATGGATCAATTGAATAAATTCCCGATCTTAATATACTCAATGTGAATGCAATGATTAATATCAGAAACGCTTTTACAAAAAAAACCGGCTTAGGAAATATCACCTTGTATTTGACCTTTTTCCACTTCACGGAGTTTTATTAAATTCTTATAAAAATGTAGGGTATGTGTATTTCTCTTAAAAAAAACATGTAAAAATTGACTTGGATTGAATCCGCGTCATATAAGCTACTTGGAATTTTGTTGTTTGTGTAAAAAGATTTTATTTTCATGTAAAATGAGATGACTTTCCTTTCATGGATTCATGAATGTGTATGTATGTGCACAAACAATAACAAAGACTTTGCATTTTAGATAACAACAGTCTCGTGTGTATAGCAAGATTTGTAGAGAACATTTTAAATTATAAAACATTTTATTCAAGGGTTGGTCTAACCGCGAGTTGTATACCAGCATGATCCATCTTTCTAAATTTTGTTTCATATTTCAACTGTTATTCATTCAATTACTTTAAATATTTTCAACATGTATTTGTCCACCGCTGCAATTTTCTTTTGAAGAATATTTTCATTTAGTATTTACACTATTCAAGATTCCATGCACAAAGTTCCCTTTATACCCTTAAGAAATATTTTACAGCAACTGCAAAGTGGTATAAATTACAAATATATTATAAAATAAAATATATAAAAAACCTTTGAAAGCAACGCTTTTATAAATATACTAAAAAATTTTAAAAAGATCTGTCCTTATATATATTTTTAGTGAATTTTCATTTTAAAAAATTCACTATTAGAGAGGTATCGATGGTGAGACTTTGCAAAAATTTTTTCAAATGAGCGCGAACTAGGACCCCTAGAAGCCATATCCGGGGTCAGTTTCAATTTTTATATGTTTATATATATATATATATATATATATATATATATATATATATATATATATATATATATATATATATATATATATATATATATATATATATATATATATATATATATATATATATGTATGTATCCGATAACTCAACAAATAATTAACCGATTTCGATAAAACTCGGCGAGTGCCTTTCTTTTATTAATGGCTTCGATAAGTTCGTTATCCAGGAAAATCAGATGGGGTTTTCCGGGAAAATTTTTAGTTTTCTTTCAAAAAAAAAATTTTTCTCCGAAAATTACAGCTTTTTAATGAAATTTGATGTATATATTGCCTTAGGAGAGACCTTATAACGTACCAAAATTGAACTTTCTAAGTTTATAGAAAGTTGAGTTATTCAAATTTTACATTTTCTTTCGAAAAAAACTTTTTCTCCGAAAATTACAAAGTTATTTTAATAAAATTCGGTGAATATCTTGCCTTAAGTAAGACCTTACTACGTGCCAAAATTAAACTTTCTAAGTTAATAAAAAATTGAGTTATTCAAATTTGAAGCATTTAATGAAAATTCACTACCATAACGCACTTGCTGCGTCCCAAACGTTTTTTTATTTACATAGATTACTAAAACTGAAAGCGTTGAGCGCGACAAGATGCTGCAGAAGTGGCTTCTGTAGTTCTTGGGTAATATTTTTTTCTTTTGTACATTTAACGTCGATCTTTTTCCGCGACTATGGCCAATCACCGACGCCAGGAAGCAGTTTCACCTCACTATCCTAAAAATTTTGCCGAATCCCTGCCTTTCTGTGAAGGGGTTGGGATCTTTAGCGTGGCCAACATCCCATGGGCACGGAACCGACAGCTATACGTCCCCTCCGAGGGGCGGAACGTGCTCGGTTGATGTTCATTTTACAGTATAAGCTTAAAAAGTGAACTCTTATTTTGCTAATGGCTTGGATGAGTTTATTCATCAAAGCTTAGCGGCCAATTCTTCTTAGTGAAAAGTTAAAAAATAAAAAATATGTTTTAAATCGCAATATCTCTCAAATTGTCCAAGTGATTGAAACGAATATTTATAACGTAAAAGAACATAGAGATACGTGGTCGTGTACCAATTTTTAAGTCGTTTAATGGAAGGAAAATAAAGTTATTCGAAATTCAAATTAAAACATTTAATGAAAATTCGCTACGATAACGCACTTGCTGCGTCCCGAATTTTTATACAATGTGGAAGGGCCAGATGGAATAAATATCAGTATCTCAATTATTATGCATATTTATAAACAATCCTGAAACTATTTAATTTTAGATGAAAAAATAACATCCTGCATCGCGAAAACTTCACCCCTACACTCAACCTCCTTGGAGTGACAGTTGCAACCCCCAAATTTTTAAATAGGAAGTAGGGGCTTGTGATACCTTATTTAAAAGATATTTTCATTTTTTATTCAAAAATGCTATGGTTTTATAATTTATTCCAAAAGTTAACAGTAAAAAAAGAAAATCATCTGAATGACGAAGTTCGCTACAATACACTAAAAATTTATTAATTCGATAATGTAAATTAAAATCTCGTTCTCTATTCCCTCGAAATTTCAAATCGACTCTAATGTGATTTGTCATATTAGTTTGAGAGTTTACATCACCTGAAAGGTAACCAGAATCAGTAAAAGAGTGAAAGGAATATTGGCAGAATTTTGAAAATTGCTTGGAGAAACGTATGAAATTGTATATATTTCACAGATTGTTGACGAGAACATTGTTTCAAGTTTTGTTGTGATAGTTTTTGAACTTAGAATCGTTCATCAGTGCGCCATATTTAGATCAGTTCATTTGATTGATTACTAGCTCAAAATTTAAAAACATTCGGTTGTTATGTCTTCTTAGAAACCTGGGGAAGTAGCCGGAGGGGCAAGTAGTACATTCTAGCTGTATTTTAAACACAAGTAACATTGCTCTTCTCCTCACTGTGTGATGGATAAAGATAGCATTCTGTAGTCAATAGTTGAAAATTGATATTTAATCTATGATATCTAATCACAATCATTTAATCACATTCGTTATTCTTCCCCTTAAGTCAGTTAAATCGCGTGGTTTACTTTTCTTTACCATACTTTTTACATAGCACCATAAGAAAAAGTCCAATAGCCTAAGATCGGTGGATCGTGCTGGCAATACCGACGATATTCGCCTCCCTATCCACTGATTTAGAAATATTAAGTCGCGGTATTGCCGGACATTAATTTGGTAATATACTCAAACATGTGGGTTTGCTCGATCAGGATGTAAGTTTGCCAAAGTTGGCACGGCATGATTTTGGAGCAGTGCTAAATAATTATCTCTATTTAAATTTCCATCAGTGAAGAAGGGACCAACGACATGTTTTCCAATTCATCTTCAAACATTAACCTTTTCAGAGTCTTGCTGATGTTCTGTCATCCAGTATAGATTTTCTTAAGGCCAGTAGCGAAAATTTTGAAAGTTGGCCTGGCCGTAAAGTGTAAAACTGCATTCACCATAAAACAGAACATGTTCTAGTTAGACATCATTCTTATCTTAGATTTCCATCATTTGTTCACAAAAAGACGTTCTACGATCATAATCCTTTGCCATGAGCTTCTGAGTGTGTATCAATTTACAGGGATGCATTTTATTTTCTTTTAATATTCGAATAATAATACTGGAAATATTACTGATTCCCTGCCCTTATGTAAGGAGGATAGTGATCTTTAACGTGCCCATGGAGACAGGACCGACGGCTTTGCGCGCCCTCATAAGGACAGAACGTGCCGACATTCAACTTTCTCAAATACAACGCCACAACATCGGTTGATGTTAATGTTACAGTATATACTAAACAAAAGTGAAAAGATAACCCTGGGATTGAGCCCAGTACCCTTAGGTTCATAGGCATACTGAACGACCGAGGCTCTAACGCAACAAGCCAAATAAAGAAGTCAACGCTTCTAAAAATAAAGAAAGACATATATTTTATACCATACATAAGCCTCTCCGCCGGCCAAGAAATTCAGTTTTAATTGAGAGCCAGAATTAAGAAGTCAGCCTTAAGAAGTAGATCTCCATACATCTTTAATATATCCATTTAAAACAAGTACCGTTAACCGCTATAGTCACATCTAGTAAAATGCGTAGTTATTTTGATGACAATTTTTTGTTATTCATTTTTGATATTTATACTGTCCGATTTGTTTGCAAACCATATACAGTTTAAAAAGTCTAAAAGTTTCTCAAAAATCATCTTTATTGATTTTATTTAACAATTTGTCTTTGTAGTATTTCCTATAGACAGGTGTCCCTGACATTAAGGTTTTCTTCTTAGAGAAAATTGACAGAGTTTCGTTGGTCTGGCTATTTTATTTTATTTCTTTAATTTTACCCAGACACGCATCGAATAACCGAGAGAGTTGATACCATTTAGATTACATCTCCGTTCGGACTGTATGCCATAATACAATGTAGTAATAAATAAGGTTTTGAATTACAGGTGAGACTTCAGCCGCATAGTTAATGTAGCCTAATAGAAGCCCGCTATGTGGCCATACCTGTCAAAATAACTTTGGAGGGCGATAAATATTTTCCGATGTTTTATCACTCATGGGTTGTGTCCGAATGTTACGACATTATAGAATATCGATACCTATTTGTTACCATCACATAGCAAAACTTTCCCTAAAACTTGGGGACCCAATCAGCTAAAACCGAGAGTAACACCACGACTAGATTTTACGGGAGACTTCGTGTTTGAGCAAAACTGAAACAAGAATCCGATATGTGTGTGTGTTTCATTTCTTTAACGACGGCCTATTTCCGAGACTATCACCGAAGCCAGGGCGCAGTTTCACTTCACTATCCTGGAAAATTTTCCGAACCCCTGCCTTTCTATACGGAGGGTAGGGATCTTTAACGTGCCCAACATAGCATAGATACCGGACCGACGGCTTTACGCCCTTTCCGGAGGGCGGAACGTGTAGACATTCAACTTACTCAAATAATAAGACACAACCTCGGTTGATGTTAATGTTACAGTATGTACTGAAAAAATGGAAGGAGAACCCTAGAATCGAACCCAGCACCCCTCGCTTTAGAGGCACACGTTCTTACCACTGAACCACCTAGTCTCTAGGAATCCGATATTTTCGTCACTTATTTTTCATGTACCTTGTATACCGGTCAGCCCTGGTGAGAACCATATTCGAAGTTACCAGTTTTGTATTTTCACTTTTCTCTACGGTGTTTATTCAATTTTGTATATATGTCTAGATTTTAAAATAAATTAGTATTTATTTTAAACTAAAATATATATTTCCTATTTTTGCAAAACTGTCCTGATAGACCTTAGCAAAATCTGCCCCTGTGAATAACTATCTCCACGAGAGTTTTTCTGCCTACTTTCACAGGGTGGTTCCGCTACCGTTTCATCCGTCACTTTGGGACTTCCACTTTCCCCTAAGATCTTAAACGTTCCAATAAAGTGGTGGCGCTCCAATTGACTCCTTTTTCCGACCTGCCTGCTTCACCTTTTAGAAGTACACTGTCACAAGACCGCTCTACTTTTTAAATAAGCTATTGGTATCATAAGTTATATAGCAATATTTATGTTATAAGCTTTCATATATACTTGCTTTTAAGATTTTTTGCAGTCAATATGAAGAAAATTTATTTAAAAACGACACAAGGCTGTTATTTACGACTGTTTGTTTTATTTGGAATGTAGACTATTTTTTACAATGTCTTGAGGGCTACTGATTCTCTATTTTCTCTTATTACGCAGATGAATCTAATTTTTATTCTATATGTGGCAAAACAAGATCAAATGGTTTTGTAAATTTTAATTTTACGTATCAGGCTAAAAAATAGTTCAAATCAGTTACATAAACCGTCTAAATTTTTAACGGATAGCGCTTCTTTTAAGTAATCTGATTTGAGATAACAATGCAATATTAAAAAAATAATGAAAGGAAAAGCTGATAAAGGTGTAATTTGTTACTTGTAATAAATTCGAGCTTTTACTGTAGCATAACATTCTACCGGTATTTCTATTAGGAGCGGTCACACGAAGATTGTCATTTCTGAGGTTATATAAATAGCACGAAGCGACAGTATATGCCTTAAGGTGTTGTAAACTAATCTTGCAGGGTTTATTTGTTCGAAGATCACTGGTATAATTGATGGTCAAATGTCGCAGCCCGGTTCGAATTGGGATCACAGTGCGAAACTGAAATGTCCCAGAGGGCCGCCTTAAGCATACCGTCCTAGTAGAAATTCCGCAGGACATGGAGTGAGCTATTGGCTGTAGCAGGAGTAGCGGGAGGAATCCCAGGAACTACAAGGAACACTCTCCCTCACAACTAATGTCGCCTGTCGCGAGAATTTACCGCTACAACCAGCCACCCCACCCACTCTTTTCAAATGGACACACACAATGCTAAACCTTTTAACTTACAGGAATAAACAAACGGCACTAAAACACCGGATCCCTGATCCCTTTTTTACTGAAGATTTTCAAGTAACCCTTTTTCTAATAAAAGGGGACGCATCTGCTTTTCGGATACTGTCCACGAGACCATTTCGGATCACTGGTTGTGTTTATTTATATATTAAGTAAATAAAAGTCCCGTCCCTCGATTAGCGAGCTCTCCTTTTGATAACTCTAATCCACCCTTGCATAAGATTTCCAATTTCCTGTTTCGAGTTAAAGGTGTTTTTGACACAAAATAATTTATAAAAGACTATTTTCCTATCTAACTATGTAACTTTAATTTTGGTCGGTTTTATACACATTATTCTACATACACAGTTGTCATTGTGTATGTGTTCTGTGGTTAATTCAGAAACATTACGAGAAATATTAAGTTTTTCAACTATAACTTATTACTTTGTTATTAATTTCCAATTGTTTTTGAGTATCTTGTGAAGGCGGCACAAAAGTGTAATATTTTAAAGATTAAAATATATATATTGAAGGTTGGTATCTTCACACGATCATGCGGTTTTGTTTTTAAACAAAAGATTTTGTTTGATATTTGTGATTTCTACTAATAGCAATATTATCAGTTAGTGTTTATTATTACAACCCACATTTTAATTTAACATGTAGGTCCACGATGAGCGTTTCCAATTGATTAAAAATTCGGGACGCAGCAAGTGCGTTATGGTAGTGAATTTTCATTAAAATGTTTTTATTGCAAATATGTGTGTTTTCTTTTTAAGAAAGCAGGCATCAATTTTGGTTACCAGTATAACCTATATAGTAAAAACAATGTGCCATCTTTCATAAAAATAACTTTATTGTGTGAAAATGTACAAAAATTTCCAAAAGTAAACTTAAAGTGTTCCCTGAAAAACTCGTTTCTTGGTCAACCTTATGGGTTAATAGCAAATTGAGCTATTCAAATTTGAAGGCTTTAATGAAAATTCGCTACCATAACGCACTTGCTGCGTCCAGAATTTTTTTCTTACAAAGATGTATTATATTTCGATGTAAAATGCAAAAATGCAATAACATAAGGCGTGTTTGATCAAAAAAAAAGAAAATTTGTATCACCGACGACTTATGGGCCACCTATGATTGTCGAAATATTTTTTTAAGATATAGCTCAAGACACCCTATAATTAATATACACAATTTTTTTTCAATAACGGATATATTGAGCTTTATTGATTTTTTACGCAAATTCGACAAAAATTATATACTATTAAACGATAAACTCTATAGCTAAAACTACTGCCAAGCATCAGAGAAAGGGTCTATTTGAAATGAATTTTCTGGAAACACTTTAGTAAAATGAAGGACAATGACGGTTGAAACTAAGACTTCAGGGTTTTTAAAACATCCTTCTTGAGACATTTGATTTCCATAGCCCGTATTAGATTCAAGTTATTTGCCTAAATGCTGCCGATTTTGACGTTTTAAATCGCAACTTTGACGTTTTGAGGAAAACCCCAATTTATTTTTGTTTAAATGCCTATAACTTTTTGTCTTTTGACGTGCATAGCATAGCATATCATAATTTTGGTACGTGACTTACCTATAAGGATATAAACCCGCGTACGAAATTTGGTTGCCCTTACTTTGTTAATTCCGGAGATATAAAATTTTTTCGAAAGAAAACACTAAATTTTCCGATGAAACCTGGGCAGATTTTCCTGACTAACGAACTTGTCCAAGCCATTTGCAAAAGGAATTTATTCACTAAATTTAATCAAAATCGGCCCATTATTTTTTGAGTTATCGGCGTGATATATATATATATATATATATATATATATATATATATATATATATATATATATATATATATATATATATATATATATATATATATATATATACATACAAAAATTGAAACTGACCCCGGATATGTGTTCTGGGGGGCCTAATTAGCGCTCATTTGAAGAAATTTTTTCAAAATTCAAAAGTCGGGATCTCTTTATTAGTTAATTTTCTTAAGAAAATTCACTAAAAAGGTGCAAAGTGGTGGTACATTTTCGTAAAATGTTTCAAATTTGAATAATATAACTTTTCATTCGGATGCTTTTGGTACATAGTAGAGTATCTATTGCAGCAACATATCTACCGAATCTCATCTAAGTAAGTTTGTTGTTTTGGAAAGTAACAAGTATTGTTGGAAAAAAATGCTTTTTCAGAAAAGTTGGGCTGGCTAACTAATTTATGCAAGCTACTAATAAAAGAAGGGTACTTAGGTGCCAACTTTCATCTGAAGCGTTCAACTATTTTTCAAGTTATATGTGGAGAATATATAAAAATAAAAGTGTCCTAACCTTCCTGACAAAATAAAGGAAGTGTATCCTCACCTAATTTTAAGACGAAAATGTGGTATAAATGTTTTTCATTTTCTTGTTTTAGAAATACTGGGTATTAAAACACTTTGTTTATTTCATTATTTTTATTAATTACCTAATTGGTAAAGCATTAATAGTTATATGAATAAATTATTTCAAAACTTTGAATAATGAGCTCATATGAACAAAGGTCAAATACATTGCTGAAAGTATCCTCCATGAGCCAGTAAACATGCATCTAATCGACCTGCTAAATTGCGTCTTACGCGTTGAAAAATGTCGAGACTGGCGCAAATCGTATGAAAACCGTAAATCATCAGCACTTTTAATACTAGTAGTATAAACAAGTTGTGTTTAAGGTGATCTCAGAAATAAAAGTCCAAAGGATTAAGATCCGGCGAACGGGATGATCATGGATGAGGTCCTCCTCTACCTATCCAGCGATCAGGATGTTTTTGATCCAAATACTACAAAGTGAGTCATCATGCATGAACGACATTAAAACTCTCGTTCTTAATGGCTTTGCTTTCATCAATTTTGTCAATTCATCTCCACTTAAATTTTAATAGACATCACCATTGAATCTTTTTTTTAAATCTACTGAGCTCCAAGAATACCTGCCCAAACATGAAATGAAAATGCAAGCTGGTGATGTCCTTTGATGATAGCATGAGGATTATCTTCCGAGCAAATATAGTTATTATAAAAATTGGTAATGCCATCTCTCGAAGAATTCGCTTCATAGGATATTTTTTTCGGATAATTTGTCACTCTTAAAGAATTTTCTTTAAACCAGCTACAAAAGTCAACTCGACCTGGACAGTCTCGAGGCAACAAAAGGTGCCCTCTTTGTAATTAATGAGGATAAAGTAAATAGTCCTTTAAGATATTCCAAACTGTTTTGTGATTCACATTCAACTCGCTTTTGACTTTCCTCGTCCTCGTGCCTGGAGATTCTTTCAACATCTATAAAACATTTTCCTCAGGTTGTGGTGTTCTGTAAATGGTCGTCCGCTTATATTACTTTTTGAAAAGCTACCTGTGTCCTTCACCCTGAGATGTGATCTTGTAAATGTCTCTAGGAATGGTATTCATCTATTAGGAAACCGTTATGCATATAAACATTTTCCCCTCGCGCATTTTCGTGTGCTTCACCGTACATAAAATGAATTTGAGCCATTTTTTGGTAAACCCAGCCATTAAAAAGAGTATGTAGCAGAAATAAATTAGAAAACACTTGAAAAGGATATATAATAACGGGTAGAAATAGTGCTGAAAATTGAATCATTCTTCCACATAACTGTGATAATCTGCTCTCCTAAGAAAGATATTCTCATGAATAAATTTAAGGTCCATGACTTGACCACAGAGAAAATATTTGTAGCAATACTTCTGAACCGTTATGTTACTCGAGTTTTAACGAAAAAATGTCAGGTTTCACCAAATCACCCCTCATTTACCCCCTACCCCCTGAAGCGATCTTACCCAAAAACAATTCTAAGCGTTGACTTGTCGGGTGTTAACTGGATACCAAATTCGTTTAAAAGTTATTGCGCCTACTAACAGATAGAAGTACAGGCCGACAGACGGACAGACAAAAAAATTTGTTACAGATTCAAGTTTTCTGGTTTGAGACTTTTTACACCGTTTTAGCAAAACAAAAAATGTCTAAATTTCTAGCACCGATTATCCACCCCCACACCTCCAACGCCGAATTTCACTTCAGCACAGAATACCAAATGTTTGATGAAATTAAAGTTTTTCTAATAAACAAACAGTAAAACGCTATATTACTCGAGTTTTAATGAAAAAAATGTCAATTTTCACCAAATCACCCACCATTCCATCGATACAAGATTAAGCTGCTAAAGAAATACACGATGACGATTTCATCGCCGTGTACATTTTTTTAAAAGCGTAACGCATCGTGCTATAGATTATAATTTTTGTGTGCAATATTTGCTTTCTGATCAATGCTGATTCCTCCGTCATGGTACCGTAAATCGCCTAATGGCCGCTACTGGTCAGATTCCAATGCAAGTATATTTTGCGAAGTAGGCACGCAGCATGAAACTTAACCCCCCAAAGTTTATTTAGAGTTACTGCAAGAAAACATTGCTCCCATGCTGACAGATATCATTGAAAAATGAGCAAGCTATGATGCAGTCTTTGGTATTCCAACAAGACGGAGCTCCCACATATTATTACGCCGAGACAGTGCGGCTGCATATTGATTAAAAATTTCCAGACAGATGAATAGCAAGATGTGCTCAAACTAAATGGCTCCAAAGCTCGCGGACCTAGCATCATTGGACTGTTTTATGGAGTCATCTAAAACCAATGTATATGCAACTCAGTGGATGAACCTCCAGGAGTTGGGTCTGCACATTGTGGCTAAATGCAGTTTGAAAACTCCCAAAATGCATCATACCGTGAGAGATCGATTTGAACCGAGTTTGTATCTTTGCATATATTCTTTCTAAAAAAATATCCCTGAGATATATGTTTTTTTTAAGGGACCATTTATTTATTTATATCTTATTAGTCAATTTTCTATTTAAAAAAAATCATTAATAAGGAGATCGCCACTTTTAGATTTCGAAATTTTGTTCAAATGAACGTTAACTAGGCCCCCCAGAATACATATCCGGGGTCAGTTTCAATTTTGATATGTTTATTTATATATATATATATATATATATATATATATATATATATATATATATATATATATATATATATATATGTTTATTTATATATATATATATATATATATATATATATATATATATATATATATATATATATATATATATATATATTACATCCCTGTATATTCTCAACATCATACAAAATACGACGAATCCGGAAACCCTGCATCATCAGTTTAGTGACCTGTGTAAGAGTGCTGATGCAGACGTTTGCATTTATGTTAGTTCTGTAGAACATTATTTCATTCAATCGCTGTAACTCTAGTTGTTCACATGTTGTTTTGAATCACATATTTTATAATAAATTTTAAGACTGTAATAATTGTACCACTTAAATAAATAAATTACTTTTTTCGGACAATCGCTACGAAAAAACCTAATTGGCGCTGCATAGAACAGTATTGCACATCGAAACCTAATTTTGGCAAGCTTTAAATCTTCGTAAAATTAGTTTCGGTCTTTTTTCTAAAAGTTTATGTGCAACATCGAACATCCACACCGGTGCAAGTCAGTCCACACTGCCAGAGGGAAATCAGCGAGAAACCAATAGCAGAAGTACCAATGAGCTTCCTGTAAGTTTCCTCCAATATTTTTATCTGTGCATTCATATCGTATCTATTTTTACACCTTATATAATTTTGTTCAATAATTCCTATTCGCGCTCTATTTTTCAATTCACCCTGTAATACTTAACAACCATTACTTGTTCATGTATGTTGTGTAATGATAAGAGATAGATCGCCTATTAGGAAAAGAGAACCTATATTAGAATTAGAGGAAGACAATTTTAATCAATTAAGTTTAAATAATTTACAAATGGCAAATAATCACATTGCCGAATTTTCACAAGCTGCTATCATGATCCCCGAATATTCCGGTGGACAGAAGCATCTTGCTTATTTTATTAAACAATGCGAACTTTATATTACTAGTTATAGAAGGCCAGAAGCCGAAACACACGCAAATCGAATGTTACTTGAATTTATAAAAGCTAAAATCACTGGTAACGCTCGTGACGTGTTAATTAGTTTAGAAAACCATACATGGGAAAATATAAAATTTGCTTTAAAAAATCAGTTTTCAGACCCCCGTTCAGAAAATCTTTTATTTAATGATTTAAATACTAGCTTTATGACTAAATCACAAACTATTCAGGAATATTTCAATGTAATTAAAGAAAAGCTAAAGATTTTAATTGAACATGTAGATATACAAGATTTAGTAAACGATGTAAAAACATACAAGAAAGAATTTTATCAAGAAAATGCAGTTGCAGCATTTAAAGCGGGTGTAATAGAACCTTACTTCTCACATCTTAGATTAGTTAGTGTTAATACTCTTGATTCACTTATGTTGGAATGTAATAGGATAGATAACGAGATTATACAGTCGAATTTCATTAATAGCCTGAGAAACAAAAATAATACGAAAACAAATCATAACACACCTGTACAACATAGACAGACGTATACCCAAAAACCAATATTTCCAGCATTTCCCCAAATTTACAACAAACCACAACAAATCACACAACAAATGCAACCGTTTCCTTCTCGACCAATTTCTAACATAAGACCCGTTCAAAATTTTAATAGAAATATACAACACGTTCCAACTCAATTAAGTAGAGGAACGACACCCATGTCAATAAGCAACCAAACTCCCTTAAGAAATACACGACAAATGCCCCAAAGAAACCACTTGATACCCCAATCTAGGCCCACGTTTCAACATCAAGAACTCTTTAACCAAGAAGACCTACCACTAGATCATTCTGACGAATACCCTTATGACGACCGACCCTCTGACGAAAATATAGAGCCACTAGAATTTCCTGAACCAACTGAAACTTTTACAAATTACAACACCAATCCAAATCGGGATTTTCACGAAACAGCCTCGGAAAACTAATCTATTTAGATATAAATAATATTGTTAATACCCCTAAATTACCGTTTTTTGTCATACCAAGTCTAAATTTAAAAGTATTGATTGATTCCGGAGCGTCAGATAGTATCATAAATCCAGGACCCGCTTACGAGTTATTTAAAAAATTTATTTATAAGGAACCATTTTCAATGAAATCAGTTAACCAGATAACCCATGGTGAAGACAACGTAAGGTATCCTATCTTACAAGAATTTAATATTAATTACCAATTTCCGATGCGTGTCATGCAATGGCACCATCGATTTGACGCGCTTATAGGGTCAGCTCATCTTACAAAATTAAAGGGAAATATTGATTATAATAAACAAATTTTAACTCTAGGAAACCAAAAAATACCATTTTACCTTGAAATTAATCCACTGAATTTTACACCTTTCAAACAAATTTGTGAAAACTATGTATCAGTCCCTGTAAATATAGAAAAAGGCACAGTAGTTTTACCACGTATTGAAGAAACAAATGTTTTAATTCACGAGTCAATAGCCGAAGCAAAAGATGGATATTGTAGAGTGCCCATAATAAACAAAAATCCAAATTCAAAATTTGTAGAAATACATTTTCAGGAACAAATAGATGTCGATCCATTACAAAATTACTCTGACGAACTACCTAAAATTTCAAAACATTTTGATGTAACAAAAGTTTTAAGAACAGATCATTTAAATACAGAAGAATATGAAAAACTTATTAATTTGTGTCGAAAGTATAATGATATTTTTTATCATGAAGACTCAGATCTCTCTTTCACCAATGCAATTAAACATAAAATAAGAACTAAAGACGATGAAGTTGTTCACACCAAATCATACCGGTACCCTTTTCATTTACGTGAAGAAGTCCAAAACCAAATTCAAAAACTCTTAGACAACAAAATAATTAGACCCTCAATATCACCCTACTCAAGTCCGATATGGATTGTCCCGAAGCGTCAAGACGCTTCTGGAAAAAAGAAATGGCGCTTAGTGATCGATTATCGTAAACTTAACGAGAAAACGATCGATGACAAGTACCCATTACCTCGTATCGAAGAAATTTTAGATAATTTGGGACGCTGCTCCTATTTCACGACTCTCGATCTAGCACAAGGATTCCATCAAATTGAAATGGATCCTGGCAGTGTCGAAAAAACAGCATTCTCTGTAAATAATACCCATTATGAATGGATCCGAATGCCGTTCGGGTTGAAGGGGGCTCCTAGTACCTTTTCACGCCTAATGGATAATGTATTAAGACCATATTTATACAAGTTTTGTTTCGTATATATGGACGATATTGTTATCTTCTCGAAATCCCTTCAGGAACACCTTTGTCACGTGAAAAATATATTTGATAAGTTAAAAGAGTGTAATCTAAAAATTCAGTTAGATAAGTCAGAATTTTTGCGTAAAGAGGTCGAATTTCTAGGCCATCTGGTCACTGTCCGTGGGATCAAACCGAACCCATTAAAAATAACTGCCATTCAGAATTATCCAATACCAAAGACAAGTAAGGAAATAAGAGCATTTTTAGGATTAACAGGCTATTATAGACGCTTTATTCCAAATTACGCTAAAGTAGTATTCCCCATCAATAAATATTTAAAAAAGGATACCAAGATAAATATTCACGACCCGGAATACGTTGACGCATTTCAAAAAATAAAAGAATTAATTACAAATTCTCCTGTCCTGACCTACCCCGATTTTTCTAAACAATTTCATTTAACCACTGACGCAAGCAATATAGCTATAGGTGGAGTATTGTCACAAAATAATAAACCAATTGCGTTTTACTCAAGAACACTAAATTCAGCCGAGAGAAATTATTCGACCATTGAAAAAGAGTTATTATCCATAGTAGAAAATACAAAACATTTTAGACCATATCTCTTTGGACAAAAATTTGTTATAGAAACTGACCACAAACCGCTTGTTTGGCTATTTTCAATTAAGGAACCAAACTCACGGCTAGTTAAATGGCGACTAAGATTAGAGGAATTTAATTACGAGATAAAATACAAGAAATGCAAAGATAACGTAGTAGCTGATGCCTTATCGCGAATCGAAATTAACGCGATTGAAGACGACTTTGACCTGGAATCAATAATTAATAACGTAGACCCTGACGAAGACAGAGAAAGAGAAATAATTAACGAACTAGAAAACGACGCAAACAATGCCTCTACTAGCACGACTAATAACCTACCTGAAAGCAATGACTCAGAGACACAACACTCGTCTGCAGAAAATCCAATTTTCAAAATACCTATATCAGAAAATCCAGTCAATTATTTTTCCAGACGAATAATTTTAGATTACGGACCAAAATATGACACACGCAAATTAAAAATATTTAAGTTTGAAACAATACATGTAAAGGTTCAACTCAATTACGAATTGAGACAAATAAATGACTTCTTGAAACAATTTATTGATCCAAAATTCACTTACGGAATTTTCTGTAAACATGATAGACTATTCAAATATTTCACTGCTGTTTCTTCAACATTATTTAATAGTTCTGTTAAAATAATAAAATCTAACGAATTTTTACAAGACGGTGAAAAACAAGAAACTCAACAACAAATTATAGACGAATATCACACACGAAACCACAATGGCATTAACGAGACTTATCAACATTTAAAACAAAAATATTTTTGGCCTAATATGAAAAATTATATAAACGCTTTTATTAATAAATGCTCAATTTGCCTTCAGACAAAATACGAAAGAAATCCGTACAAACCACCATTTTCAGGTCCCCTTCTAGCTAAACGCCCTTTTGAAGTGATACACATTGACACCTTCAGTTTCGATAATTGTAAATTCCTAACTATCATAGATTTATTCTCCAAATATGCGCAGGCGTATTATATAACTGATGGATCCGCAATTACCGTGTTAAATAAACTTAGACACTATTTTTCCCATCATAATCATCCCCTAAAAATAGTAGCTGACGCTGGCAAAGAATTTTCGAATACTACCCTTAAAGAATACTGTAATTTATTTAATATTAATCTTCACATAACAACCCCCCAAAATCCTAACTCAAATTCACCAGTAGAGCGACTGCACTCAACTCTTGTAGAAAAATTGCGAATTCTTAAATTACAAAACCCACAAGAGAGGCCTGCAACCCTAATGATAACAGCAACCCTTATTTACAACCAGTCCATTCATTCGACAACTGGGTATTCACCTTTTACATTACTATACGGCCCCTACGACGACTTACCAACAGTCACACCTGAAACTACCCTTTACGAAGAATACAATAACAATAGGCTCAAAGAAATAATGCCTTTCTTCGACAGTGTATATCAGAAGCAAAAAGTAAGTGGAGACAAAAGAATTTCTAAAGCAAATGCGGACAGACAAACGACACCAGATTTACAAGAAACGACACAACTAGCTATTAGAATACCGAAAGTAAGAAAAACAAATCCTCTTTATAAATTACGATCACATCCTAAACAAAAAGAAAACATTGTGACATTTTCTAAACCAAAAGCAAAAGCTCATGTTTCTAACATAAAAAGAGTAAGAAAGACTTTTTCGTTACAGGACAAAACTACTACTACTACAAACAACGATGACCCTCAACCTGGTCCATCCACTTCAAATAACACCGATAAAAACTAACGGATATTTTAAAGAGTATTTAGGCATAGCAAAAATACTCAAACATTATCATAAATTTTATTTTTATTTTTATATTACCGATATAGAAATTAATTATAACATATTATTAAAAAATTCTAAATTTTTAAACATTGGACAAATGTCTGCAAGTAACGAACGATATTTACTAATTTTAGATGACCATTTGTCACGATTAAGTAACGAACTACAAAAACTATCAATGCACAGAACTAAACGCGGATTAATAAACGGAGCAGGCTCTTTAATTAAAATGATAACAAGAAATCTCGACCAAGAAGACTTGAAAGAAATCAATAAAAATTTAGATAACCTTTTCCAAAATCAAGAAGATATAATTACCCAAATTGATAATTTAAATTCATTTGCTAATATAATCACACAAAGGTACGAAAAGGACCAAAAAAATATTAATCAAAATCTAGATCATATTTATCAGACTTTTTCCACTTTAGATAGCGAAAGAGAATTGTCGAGTAAAATTCATTTCCAAATTCACGTAGCTGTTAAATTACTCCATAATATAGAGATAATTCAAAGAACTATTTCCTTAAGTTTTAACGAAATTACTAATATAGAGCTCTTTACCACTAGTGATCTGTTAAATATTATTGATCACTTAAAGTTAAGTCATGACAGAAATGAATTGATCGACTTTGACAAAAATGATGTTTTTAAGGTTGTAGAATTTACCAAATTTCATATATTATCGGTTAAGGATACGATTGTATGCCTTTTAAAAGTTCCTATCCTACATCCCAATCCTGGTTCTTATTTTCGTGTTTATCCTATACCACAAAATTATATTCTCCTGGTACCACCCAGCTCATACTATTTAGAAACACCCTCTTCAAATTTATGGACCCAAGAGAAGTGCCCCTCTATAGAAGACGTGGTTATATGCAATAATCGCCCACGAGAAGAACATGTCAGCTTGACACCTTACAAAATTGCACTTCTGCCAAAGTAATGAACCCCTACGAAATATCAACTCAGCTGCAGAATGGTCAGATCTTAATATCCACTAGCTCAGCAACCACTATTGTCGAAAATTGCGAAACATCGTTAGAACGAAAAATCTTCCAGGGAAACGGTCTAGTAACATCCCTCAATTCCTGCAAAGTCAAGATCAATGAGGAAATGTATGAAGACGTTGCTACCAATTTGACGCTACAACCCATAGAAGTCGAAGAATTGCAACCGACACCTCAACATCATATCCATTTTAAGCCAATTCATCTAAAAGAAAACAAAAGGATAAAAGAAGCATTGTCTCAAATACAACAGCATCCATTTCATCTCCGACCGTCCATGCAGTATTCCCACTTAGGCATTACCATTGGTATATCCATCGCTGTTACCATTGTACTTCTGTTTCTTTTAAGAAGAAAAATTCAGAGCATCCTATACAAGTCCAACAGGCAAACACAAACAGAAGAAGTGTCCGAACACGAGGACGTGTTAAAGATTTAAGGGTGGAGGAGTTACATCCCTGTATATTCTCAACATCATACAAAATACGACGAATCCGGAGTCCGGGGTCAGTTTCAATTTTGATATGTTTATTTATATATATATATATATATATATATATATATATATATATATATATATATATATATATATATATATGTTTATTTATATATATATATATATATATATATATATATATATATATATATATATATATATATATATATATATATATATTACATCCCTGTATATTCTCAACATCATACAAAATACGACGAATCCGGAAACCCTGCATCATCAGTTTAGTGACCTGTGTAAGAGTGCTGATGCAGACGTTTGCATTTATGTTAGTTCTGTAGAACATTATTTCATTCAATCGCTGTAACTCTAGTTGTTCACATGTTGTTTTGAATCACATATTTTATAATAAATTTTAAGACTGTAATAATTGTACCACTTAAATAAATAAATTACTTTTTTCGGACAATCGCTACGAAAAAACCTAATTATATATATATATATATATATATATATATATATATATATATATATATATATATATATGTATGTATGTGTCATACCGATAACTCAAAAAATAATGAGGTGACTTTAATCAAATTTGGTACCTTTCTTTTGCAAGTGGCTTGGATAAGTTCGTTAGCCAAAAAAATCGGCCCGATTTTTCCTAGAAAATTTTATAATTTCCTAAGAAAATTTTTATATCTTCGGAAATAACAAAGTTAGAGCAGCCAAATTTGGTGCGCGGGTTTATATCATAAAAAGTAAATTACGTACCCAAAATTGTATGTATCTGAATGTTGAAAGACAAAGCTTTGGCATATAAAAAAATTGGGATTTTTCTCTTAAAACATCAAAGTCTCGATTTTAAATATCAAAATTGTCAACATTTAGGCAAAGGATCTGTAGCAAACACGAGCTATCTGGAGAAAAACTAGCAAGAAGAGTTTCAACCGTCATTGTCCTTCGTTTTACTAAAATATTTCCAGAAAATTCATTTAAATAGACCCTTTCTCTGATGCTTTGGCAGTAGTTTTAGTTATAAAGTTTATCGTTTAATAATCTACATTTTCTAGCCAATTTTTGTAGAAAAAATTTGCTCTTCAGGAGACCGCCACTTTTACGTTTTTAAAAGATTTCTTCAGATTAGCCCGAACTAGGCCCCCTGGAACTCATAACCGGGGCTAGTTTCAGTTTTTATCTGCTTTCATATAAACAGGGTGACGCAATTCGACGGTAAAACTCAATATATTTGTTATTATAGAAGATACTAGAACAAAAGAAAAGTAGGATACAGATGGGATCCAAACCAAGAAGCCCGAAAAAATGTGCGAATGGTCTGACGACCGCAGCCATGAACAAAGACAACACACACAAGATACGAGAAAAAATTGTAAATGTTAACTATATTGTCTCTTGAGCTGATCTTATAAAATTATTTCTACAATCACAGGGGCCATAAGTTGTTGGTGATACAAATTTTCTTGTTTTTTTAATCGAGCATGCCTTATATCATTGCGTGTTTTACATTTTCGATCGAAATATAATGCATATTTGTAAGAAAAGGAATTCGGGAAGCAGCAAGTGCGTTATGGTAACGAACTTTCATTAAATGCTTCTAATTCCAATAGCTTAATTTGCAAATAACCTAAGGTTCGTTGACCAGGAAGCCAGTTTTTTCGGGAGCATTTTAAGTTCATTTTCGGACAATTTTTGGACATGTTCAAACAATAAAGCTATCTTAATGAAACATGGTATATTTTTCTACTATATACTACTACAATACTGGTAACAAAATTTGATCTCTGTCTTGTTAAAAAAAAAGACATAAGACGTAAATCCCCCCCATGCGATATTGGGTACGTTAAATATCACTACGCCCCTTACAGAAAGGCAAGGGTTTGGCAAAATCTCCAGGATAGTGAGATGAAACTGCTCCCTAACGTCGGTTATTGACCATAGTCGCGGAAATATACCGACGTTAACCTACAAAAAAAACATATTTCCTATTAAAAACACTCTTATGAAAATTCACGGCGTTCAGACCTTTGATTTATTGATTTACTTGTTTACTTGGTTAAAGACTTATTTATTCATTTATTAAATGATTTTTGCTAAAAATATACTTCTAAAGTTATGACAGATTATATATGTATACCTACATTTTAATATAAAACCAGGCGTTATTACTTTGTGCATCGAATGAATTTCAGTAAGGTGTTTTTTTTAGAAATCATCTTCCAGTGCAATTTATGGGTTAAATGAGTTTGTTTTTACTGTTTTAAGCTGGATATATTTAGATAACGACGCAACAAAGTAGCTTTTTAAAATGAGGGCCTCCTACGTAGTGCAGAATAAATCGAAAGAAAATCAACATTCAGTTCTCGTCGGAGGACAATTTTCATAAACTCCTACGTAAAATATTATATGCAAATTGAAATTACCGTTCCTTCTTTGATGTAAAACATTCGTAGACTATGTGGAAATATTTGTAGTGTGCTCTGAAACAAAGAATTCCTGTTTGTAGACTTCCCTTCTGTTTTACTTTTATCTCGGCTGGGGAAGGTAGATAATTTTAAGCTAAGAAAAGTCAGTAGACACAACTTTAGATTGAAATGTTTCCAAATGTCAAGTTCGGGTATCCCTCAGCTTAATCTTAATTTATTTCCTTTATAAAATTAGAACAATCTGTTACAATATTCGACGTTACAATTACATCCTGTGTAAAATACAAAACTTCTTTCTATGAAGGAAATTGGATTCAATTTCGTTCGAACTTCCTTCTGCTTCAGGTAATTCATTTTTAATCAGTATTGCATCCAATCGAATCGAATTCTTATTTAGATGAATGTGCCAAAAATTTGTTCAGCGCCAACCAGTTAATGGATTTTCTTTAGCGAACATTTATTTTAATGCGCTCCATTGCTAGAGAATGACTTTTACACTTAAATCAAAAGTATGTATTATGCAATAGACTATTTATGAAGATCAGGAATTGAAAATGTTATATCTAATTTGCTTCTGGGGGTTAAACGGAAACTCCTTGTTGATTTATTGTGTAATACCTTGAATTTAAATTAAATAAAAAGCATTTGATTTGTAAACGACACAAAGTAATATATATATATATATATATATATATATATATATATATATATATATATATATATATATATATATATATATATATATATATATGGCGGCCATTTCAAAAAGTTTCATCAGGGTTTACCCAATAACTGCTGAGAATTTCGAAAAACCCAAAAACACGTTTATTTTCTTTACTTGCTTACGTAGTGGACATTTTTTAAGCCATAATATAATTTGTAGCATTAAACCCCTGACGGTATTGACGTTCACGCCCAATATTTGAGTAAAGAAGGTAGGTCGAGTATCAACTTTTTGGAGAGCTCTTTTGATTCTCTGTCTAAAGCTGCAACTTTACAAACTAACGATTAGCTTTATATATTTTGCTGCATATCGATTGCGCACCAGCAGTTTTTAACTTAAAAGTCCCGACATAGCCAGTGCACTATGATAGTGAATGTTTATAAAAATTTGGCTCATTCCAAGAAAAATATGTATGTATCTAAATATATATATATATATATATATATATATATATATATATATATATATATATATATATATATATATATATATATATACATTAAGATTATTACTAGAAACGCAAACTAGTTTCGTTCTTATTTGAGCTCATCAGTGCGTTATACCAATGATAAGCATAATATACCTAGGTTAATTGGCTTAACGTAGCCAAAGTCTAAAGAAACCGTCAGATGTCAGCAGCTCTCTCTCTTTCTATATATATATATATATATATATATATATATATATATATATATATATATATATATATATATATATATATATATATATATATATATATATATATATATATATATATTGCTATGATTCCCTACTATTAACTAACTGGAAGGTGTAAATCATTACAATTCCCTCAATAAGCAGCGGAGGCCTAAGCAAAGTTTGAGCATAGAGACATCTCAGAGGGGTTTAAGTACTTGGTAACACTCTGAGTTTTATACAAGTCTCGGCGACTTGTTCTAATAGGCGCCAGCAAATATTCTGCAACCCGTTGCAAGGTTCAGGATGTAATTAGTACCTAAGAAGGTAATTATGATAACTCGATGACTCAAGATTACTGTCAGAACAAACGCACCAGGTGCCAGTTCACTAAACAACGTAATGTTCACAAAACTGTATAACCAGAAGCGTTATTAGTGCTAACCTGTATCTATATTCAACCCGTTATGAGCTTAAACAAAGTCGTTACTTTATAGCGACTCTATAACGTAATAAGTCAATGGTACGTTAACAAATGATAATGCCGGTTATAATATTGACCCATATAATAACATAACCAATACCGCAATAGCAGAAGTATTATGCGTTAATGAAACGATGCGCTGTATAATAACACTGACCTTCATAACACAGTTAGGTCTATTTGATACATGGGCAATCAATGGTGGTTAATAACGTCAACTGTTAACTACTGGTTCATGAGCTCATCAACCGTGTACATACGGTATAACAATATAATCGGGTCTTAAAAGGCTTGCTTGAAAAGCTTAAACAATGAAATGGTGTTACCTACGTAACAAGTAAACCAAATCTCCAGAAATAAATTGAAAGACCCGTGAAGCGGCTCTTGCAAGTTAAACAATAGCAAAATCACTGGCCAATCTGAGTTTACTGAATTAAACACTTGGAGGTTTAGCCTGCTCGTGGGGTAATGTCCTTATGACCAAAAGAGTAATACATACATGACCCTATAGGTCCGTAATCGTGAAGCAAATAGTTACTATTAGTGGAATTATATCTCCAGCAAAAAGTCACAGGTTCATACATTCATTTACATTGACCAAACTATGGTGATGTCAACCAGGTTCACCGACATTATAGGCAGGTCATGGCTCTCGATGACGGTATCAGTCATTATAAGTGAAGTAATTTTAATTAACTAAGCGCACAAACAAATATATGTGGCAGGCAATGGCACAACACTATATAGCACTAATAGCTGAAATACGACATATGAGATGGTTGTTGATTACTCATCTGATCGGCAACGTGGGGAGACAGTTCCACTAGCTTACTCTAGCCTGTCATCATGCCCTAGGCCGTGAACAATCGGCACATCTACTACAGCTCCTACATCCAAACTGAAGGATGACTTCACCGAATAGAAATAGTGTGACACAAAATGACTACTACTGCGCTACCTTAGCACGTTTTAGTATCACAGCCAGAGCTTACAGACAGCGTAGCAGCAGCTCGCTTGTTAGATGTTTCTCTCCACACACATGAGCTAGAAGTCAGTCATACCACACTACCGACATCGAACGTCTCTGTTACGACATCTGGGTCATAACAGGCCCCCTATAATTCAAGAAATTATCTCAATAAAAGTTACTGAGAGCTCTTGTAAGTAACGATGACAGGATGCAAGTCTGACTTCCCACAGTCTCCCAAGTATGCCAGCGTGGAGTGAAAGGCTCATGACGAAGTTCAGCAGACGTAAAAATATATCTCTTCATCCTAGATGTTCTTCAGAACGACCTTCAATTCGACCTAACCTCGATAAAATATTAGCATTCGCATCCTTAGAATTTTCCACACTGATCCGACTAAGCCTCGCATACCTCAGCTTAGTGTGCACAAATTACCCAGCTGACTTATCCAAGCCTCGATAATTTTTGGGTTCAATCTCGACTTGATAGTAGCCACTTTTCACGTCCAATGTTAAAAAGCATCTTGCACCTGCCAACGTATCAAGTCTATAGTCAATTCTGGAAAGTGAATAGCTGTCTTTCTTAGTGACGTCATTCAACCGGCGATAATCTACACACAACGTTGTGGAGCCATCTTTCTTTTTCTCATTTCTTCTATTGCTTCGTCATCTCCTTTTCTCATCATTCTCTTGCTTGTCCATCTCTTATTCTAGCTTATTCTTTCATTTCTTTAATCAATTCAAATAGCTAGGTGTCCATATTGGCTGTTGCCGTACGTGTCTTAGGCATAAATGTACTTAAATCTGGTACGCAGTTTGTTCTGTCTCAAGAATACAACCAACTTCTGACACTAATCTCCCAGATATCTTTTAAATGTCCACGTTGCTCAACGAATATTCTAGAAAATGTCTTCTTTGGCAGCTTGAAAATCCTACTTCGGTTACCAGTTGTTACGTTATTAGCGGTTCTTTATTTGTTGATTAACACAACACAGTTTTCAAACCACTAATTTATTATAACTGACTATAGACCTGTTTTTCACTTGTCGCCTTCTATTATCTTCGCACAAACACTTACTCACTTATTGACTGACTGCTCTATCTGCGGCGCATTTCTGTATACCATCTATAGAGTGGTTCTAGACATTTCTACATTATTCCATATCTGTTATTTCCAGTCGCCTCTCGAATATAATTCCAGAGTGTTCATTGCTACCAACCCACTATACAAGCTGCCTGTGACTATAGAAGTAATGTAGTTCATAAACTTAACTCTCATGGAGACGGGTGTGACAATATATTTTAGTAAACGACATAAAATAAATGCAGTCAGATGATTAAAAAAGGGTACAACTCCAACGCAATCGAGGAATATGTTCCTCATACGCGCATTATAAATATTGTCCACGATTTAAATGTGTAAACTAAAGTAAAAAAATATTAGCTTCCGAATAAGAATCATGTTTCAGATATATATGGTAACATGGAAAACTTAAAAGATGTAAATGTTTTAAACATTACTTAAAACGTGTCAAACGTAAAACTAATGAAAATAAAATTGTCAAATCCATTTACAGTTTAACATCACGGTTGTAAAAGAGGAAATCGCAGGCTTTTACAGATCGTGCTGTATTATGTATCAATGAACATAAAAATTCCCGGGACCTTTGTAGGTCCCACGACCCACGTAATACTGAAAAATCCCGTGGCTTCCATACCGGGACTGGAGTAGTCCATATCATTTTTATCTCTAAACTTGAGCATTTTAAATGACATTCAATGTGTGAGTATCTACCGGTTTCGCAAACCCGACTGGTTGAATAGGTCTAAAGCTAGTGACTTTAGTTTTGGTACATAAACCTCTGTAGCTTTAAAATGTACTAGTCAAAAAACTAACCAAGTGGGACTACTTTGAGATGGTTTCTTTATTTGCTCAAAAATTAGTATATGACAAATACTTTGCAATAACTTTATAAATACACAATTATACTTTTCAAATTTTCTGCAACATGTATTTAATTCGTTACCACATCATCTCATGATCAGCTTAGAAAGGTTAAATAGATATACAGCATTCAGTAGTATTGAAACAACCCGTATCTTCTATTTTCTATTCGAGCAATAGATATAAAGCTGTAATTAACGAGTGTGGGAGGCATATTTGTTTTTGTGATTTTCTTAAAAATTATTTAATTACCTAAAAGATGGTTATCAGTACTTTTTTCACTTATAAAAATGCTTAGCTTATGTTGTTATACATTAGATTATATTAAATTATATTCACTGTGAGTAGGCCATTCCAGTCCCTCCACCGCGAACTTAGGTATATTATGGCTCACGTCTAATTGTTTAAATTTTACCCACAAATCCAGCTTCCCGAGTTGATTTTTTTAGGGTGAAAGTTGGTTTGACAGGCGTACTGCCATCTGAGTAAAGTTGCTTGCCCGCTTAGAAGCTGAAACAAAGATAACCTCTCTCCGAGTTTGTTTGTACCCGACATCCGTCAGTGTTTGACTCGAAGCGGTATCATGAAGTCCCGCTCTCGAACAGCATCCAAGCAGCGTCATTTCCGGTTTCGAAGCTCACAAATGAGGACTCAATCTCCAGGTTTGGTTTACGACTAAAGATTTCAGCTCTCCTCTGGGTTCGTGTAGACCCGATACCCGCCAGTGTTTGCCTTAATTTCATCCAACAAATCGGGCTTCCCGCGGAAGGCACTCTTTTTTAGGGTGACATGTGTACTGCCATCTGAGTGAAGTCGCTTACCCGTTTGTTAGCTCAAAGAGAGATAGCCTCTCTCCGAGATCGTCTGGACCCGGCATCAGTCAGTGTTCGACTCGAGGAGCACCCAGGCGAGATCATTTGCTCATTTCGAAGCTCACATAAGAGGCATCAATCTCCAGTTGTAATCTACCCCTAGAGATATCATCTTTTCTCCGGGTTCGTCTAGACCCGATACCCACTAGTGCTAAACTCAAGGCGACATCCTACCGAGTCCAGCTCCCGAGCATCACCCAAACGAGGTCGTTTATCTGTTGCGAAGCACACAGTGGCGGCCTCAAAATCCGAATGTATACCACTCCTCAGAGATCTCAACCTCCTCCGGGTCGGTTGGACACCCGACGCGCGCCAGCGCTAAACGCAAGGCGGTATCATCTGGAACCCCGCTTCCGAGTAACAATCAGGCGATGTCACTTGCCAATTTCGAAGCCAACACTGGATGCCTCAAAACCTGGGTGTATATCACTCCCCACAAATATCTGTCTCCCTCCAGGCTCATCTGGACCAGACCCTCGCCAGTTTTTTACTCCAATTACTCGCCTGTTACGACAGGCAGGAGCTACCTTGGGCGTATTATTTTTTAAGTTTTTCCGCAGACCCACAGGGGACACATTACGCAGTTGCTAATATTATCTTGTATATTTTCATTGTATTTTTTAATCAAAATACATTTAGAAAAATTACATTAAATCTGATGTGTGTACAAAATAATAAGTCTCCGTGTCGACAATCATTGTTGGTCATATAGAAAATAAAATTATTTTGTTAGCATTTTTTCGAAGAGATAAAAGCAACAAATAGTCGCATTTGCATAGCTCATAATAAATTCATTTCGGACAAAGTATTACACAGAGAAACGACTAAACTCATTTGTATTAACTACAGTGAGAACACAGTTTTCACACATGTTTCAGAATAAATTTAGATGATATAAATGAAAATAAAGTAACCGTTCCTACGCTCTCTCTGGTTTTGTACAGAATTTGGTTAAAATTTTAGTAATTATATGCCAGAGATAATGAAATCTTGAAGAGCAAGTATGTGCTTCTAACCAAATGACTTTCCTAACTGCTCGCTTTGGTCTGCCTAAAAAAGTTTACATGAAAAAACTAATTTTGTGTATATTCATAATCGGGGTCTACTTTTTAATTGCAGACATTTTCATACGGGCGAAATTTGCTGTAGCACAGCTTTAATTGTTTCAATTTAAATTCTTATTGCTGGTGAATATTATCGTTTGTGGTTATCTTTCCTCTTTTCTAAATAAACCAACGTGCGAAAATGGCGATAAAGCAAAGGAAAATGATAATGAATTCTGTGATATTTTACTTTTCACTCATTTTAAATTTAAATATTTTATAAGAATAAGCGTTTATTATTTGAGGTTATCATCGATTAATACCAAATAGCCGCTTTCTCTGAGGAAATAATAAATGATTTAATTAATGTGTAGTTAATAAGTTATCAACAAATCTCAGTTATTAAATTCTCAAATTAGACCATTTTATCATTTAATTAATTCCAGAATGAAACACAAAGAGGGTTTTCTGAAAGTCGCAAGTAGACACTGATTAAAACAGCAAGTATAAAGCTTTAGGCGCTAAGATAAAAACATTAATTTTAGATATTGATCAAAGCCAATTTTTTCACATCAAAAAACCCACTGACTAAAGTTAATGATAGTAGGTATTCCAAGAGGCTTAAATAGGCAATAATTAGTATTAGCAAGTCAACTCTTAATTAAAAAGAAAACATAAAATTACGAAAATCAATATTTATACAAAGGTATTATACTGTGTCCTTTTTATCAGGCTAATTAAATCAAAAACGCACAAAGCACGTGTAATTAAACACAATAAAAAGTAGACTGTAAAATAAATTACGTCCGTTGCTTTGCTAATTAACTTGATAGTCTTCCCTTACTTAATATCTACATCTTATGTAAACAAATTAAGAGATCTTTTGTTAAGCAAATCGTTCTTTCATCATCGGATAAAACTGGTTTTGCTAGGGAAACGATCCTCTGTTGTAAGAGACAGAAAATCTTTCATTTACTTCATCATCACAATCTAAAGGCGGTGTCACTTTGTCGTCTCAACCACGATTCTCTATCTTCAACGCTCTTTTCATTTAATTGTAAGTTTCACACTTCATCAGATGTATCAGGATTTCTAGAAGCTTTACCCCTAGTCTACCTGTTCCATTTTCTCCAGATATGTGTACTTTAAATACTGTGGTCAGAAATTCGTGATATCTCAGAATATGAGGATTGATCAACAAATACCCATGGTAGGAATGAAGACCCAAGTTTTTCACAGATCTTTTTTTTATTTTTCAACGTTTTAGTTAAGTACATGTTTCCCAACGTTTCTGCCATTTCTTTAACCCCTCCAAAAAATACAATTTTTCAAACTCTTCTGTTTCGGCGATAACCTCTTCTTTTGAGCAAAATGTTTCGCAGTCATGTTTTCATGTTGTGGAACAGAAAGAAGTCACAGGAAACCAGTTCCGGCGGGTACGGTGAGTGCGGCAGCAATTCGTGGTGCAGTTCATTTAATCTCGCCGCTACAATTATGGATAAATATGCTTGTGCATTATCGTCGTAAAACATCGCTTTTTTCTTGGCCAAGTAAGGTCGTGTCTCCTTTAATTTTTTATCTAATCGGTCCAAGAATTTACTGTAGTACTGCCCTGTGTTCGCTTCTTCTTTCTAAAAAAGTCCTCTGGATTATTTTCTTCGAATCCCAACAAATTTTGGTCATGATTTTTCCGCCAGATGGGACCATCTTTTAACTGTTGCTTGGTCTGTGGCGTATAGTAATATATCCGAGTTTCATCAACGGTGACAATTCGATGCGAAAACTCCTGCGAATTTGGCTTAAAAAGGTCCAAACACCGCTTTCACATTGACAGCCGTATCCGCTTGTTATCCACCATGAGCAATCCCGGCACCCATCGGGCCGACACCTTTTTCAACTTATGATTGCCGTTCCGGTCGACACGCCTACGGCCTCTGCTACATTGCGCGCTTTAGTTCCGCAATTAGCCAGAATCATGCCATGGCCCTTTTCAACCATTTCCTCGGTAAACACGTCTGCGGCTCGGCCTCGCCGCTCCTCATTAAAAATAGATGGTCGACCACGTTAAAATTTGTTAAGCCAATATTTAATGGTTGTCATAGAGTTATAAATGATAAAGGGTCCCCATAGACAGCATTCAACTTCGCTTTTATTTCTTCTTATGTTTTTTCATCCAAAAATAAAAATAAAATTACGGACCGATCTAGCGATTTTCTCATTTGATTTAGAAACCGCAAAAACATGTGATACAACTGGCTGCCAGATAAAACTGACCAATGAATTACTTTGAAACTTAGTATGGTGTCGTTTGACAGATGTACATGACGGTAATGCCAAACTTTTTCGGCAACGCCACCCTCATATGTCCAATAAAGTTTTTCTTCCTCCGTTTAATAATATATATATATATATATATATATATATATATATATATATATATATATATATATATATATATATATATATATATATATATATATATTGCTATGATATCATAGTTTTTGAAAAATGTTCGTCGTTAATTCATTATCAGCAGAGTAAAAACAAACAAATAATATAAAAAAGAAGTTTGGTGGATGTAAGGGATACCTGGTTAAATAAATTTGTTGAGGTAGAGTTTGTTGCTAGACGACAAGTAACAATAATATAAATTTTAAATACACACAAATGGAATCATTTGAAAATTATACAATATGAATCCATAGGTAAATTTGCGAGGGTTTAGATTTGGAAAAAATCAGTTTTATAAAAAGGAAGTTCGTTATAGTTTTCAATTATCAATTCCCATATTTATCATACGAAATGAAAGCAAAATTGTTTTAACGTTTTAACCAACTATGTATCCATAGCGATAAGACTTAGGAGTAAGATAAAAAATAAATCAAGTGAGGGGTATGACTAGTTGCCAGAAGGGAAAAAAGTTAGAAGATTTTTTTGAAGTAAAATATCAGCCAGAAAAGGCATATAAGATTGTACATACAACACATCGTCAGAAAACAGAAGCATAGAATTTAGAGAATCCAGAAGTAATAGATTATGAGAACATCAGCCCTTGAAATTATATAGGAGATTATATCAAATCACTAGAAAACAGGGATCACTATCGGCAGATAATTGGAACACAGCTAATTTGGCAGGGAGTGTTAATGCAGACACAAAAATTTGGATATTCTGCATTAGAGGTATCGAGAAAAAGCCCTGGTGAGATATTCAAGGAAATTTGTATAGTTTAGTCCAAACATCATGAACAGTGAATGATTGGTTTGACATGACACAGGAAGAGTAGCAAAACAAGGCATCCACTTTAAAATCAAGGAGAAATTCTTAAGTGCTATTGTTAAGTTAGAGAGGCAAGTAAGGTATTTATAGTTAGTTTTATTGTTTGATTGTTTAAGGTGTTATCATTTTCATTTTCATATCTATTAGTGCATTCATAGCTCATTTAATACTCAGTATTTTGAAAATTTTGTTTTCGTTTCATTTGTCCAGTTCTTTATAAGTTAACTAGTCCTTTTTTTTTATAAATAAATTATTTTATTTAAATTTTTGTCAACTTCATTGACAAGTTTTCATAGTGCCAGAACCCCCTCTGTGAAACAAAAATATCATAATAAATTATAAAAACACTATATATATATATATATATATATATATATATATATATATATATATATATATATATATATATATATATATATTTGTGTGTGTGTGTGTGTGTGTGTGTGTGTGTGTGTGTGTTTACTAAATCTTTATACTCGTTTATCTCGTCAATTTGTGATAAGTTTGTGACATCTTTTCGGGCTGATCAGCGATCTTTTTTCCGTTTCTCCCGGAGTGACTTTTATCCATAAAATTGATTGCTTTATGGTCCATATGTAGGCCATACACAAGCGTTTTAATGTCGCAAAATGTTTTGTTATTTACAAAGTCATAAGTTTTAAAGAATTAAGGCCGTGGTGGGCAAATATTGAGTCGGATAAGATAATTACTTTCCCTAAAGCATTATTATGTGCCCAAAGTAAGACATTTTCTATGGCAAAAGTCTCTGCTGCGAAAATTATACAACAATGCGAATTTTTACTTTGCTGCAATAACCAGTGAATTAAACATAAAATGCACTGCCAGTGGCATTGTTACTTTTTGAACTATTCTGCTGTTTACATGTTCATTCGGTATGGTTTCCAGTATGGTCTTATTATATGATAATGATGTAAACTTCTATTTTACTAGTTCTGTAAATGATACTCAAAAGAACCTAGGACAAACTGGAACTTTAGAATTTTAAGCAATATGTGAGTTTAGTAGTGAATTTCAAAAAAATATATATTTCTACAGTTAGACTTCCTAGCTCTGTATTAAACTGATTTATTTTTCTATCCTATTTTTATCACATTTTTATGGCTGCATATCTAACTAAAAGCTCGACTCCCATTTACATTTATCTGCTACTGTAATGCACTTTGTCTCTAAGGGTTTTTGGTTTTTACCCAGATTACTTTAGTTTGTGTCACAACGGACGTTGGACAACTGAAACACAGTAGGCGTGTTAAACGATGAATGATTTTATGCTTAAAACTGAATTCAACCTAGACTCTGATAAATTATCATGGTGTAGTCAAAAGGATACTTTAATAATAAGATCAGCGAAAATTTCCCTAAACATTCATTTAATATCATATATCACATACAGAAGCATTCAGGGAAATGAAAAAGAAAAATAATTATAATCCAGTCAGATTACTGCAGGAAATTGCGCCTGTGTTTTCATCCTATGTGTGATCTCTTGAAAGCACAGAAGTATTTCTGTATCTGTATGCATTTATTACACTATTGCTGAGAATCCAGTCCATTTGAAGCCTTTGATAAAGTGTTATCAAATACAAAGAACTCTTTATGAATATGGATTTACAGTGAATTTTAACCGGTTTTGTTTTCAGTTTTCATTCCGACTGTGTTTTACAAGTTTCCCCACACACAGCATTTACAGTCGAATTTTAACGCCCTCTGGCTATATGTGCATACGTTTATTTGTCATCATACGTTCTTATTGAGATAATGTGCTATTTCTAAACATCTCTTAATTAAACCGCTCGATTTCTTTGAGTAGCGTGTCTTTTTGGATATGCAAAAGAATCCTGCATCATTAAACATTGCATTGATTAATTGTTGTTGCCCTTACTTGGTGAAACAGTTCTATACTAAATACAGACGTGGAGACTATTTATCCAAAGCCAGAGAAATAGTCTCCACATCTGTATTCACTATTAAACATTCTGATGGTTATGGACAAATTATTCCTCTATAATATTGGTTTCCCAATATCTTTATAATTTTACAACATTTTGGGTTCAATCTTATTTCGGGCTTTGAATTATTTATGCAAGTAAAATTGTATATAAGCACACCATTTGCAAAATGATAGGACAAACAAATAGACACAGTGAGTAAAAAATTGGAGCCTGTGATAAGCCGTAGAAAATAAACTTTGATGAACCCAATTCACTACAACACGTTTTTAAGACCTAAATGATCGTTTCGCTTACAACGTTAGCGTCATCAGTGAAATGAATAATCTGAGGTTAGATAGGTGATAAATCAAGTGGTTTTTCAGCTTATGGAAGAGTGGTTAAGTCAAAAAGTCTCAAGAGATTTGCAGGAACTGTAGCTGTATGTGGACTGGTGTTATCTCGCCGGAGGAATGGGCTTTCTAATTGTTGTATGAAAAGCGGCGCGACATGTTGGATAAAGTTAACCTGATTTTAATTGCAATGACACTTCATACTATAATTTGTTTGGCAAGTATTATCTTGCACTTCATACAAAATTAACTTGACACCTTTTTCCACATCTTCAACGAATCAGGGTATTAAGTAACCTACGTCTTGCTTAATTCGTTAATAGTCCCATTTTCGAGATAGCTGTCTATCTCTATTGGCTGATAGCAGAAAAAGCAGAGATCGGTATGATTGTAGTCCTTAATTCATAAGTATTCGGTAAATCATCCGTATATCTAGCTACCCGAGTTAAGCTGCAATCCACACTTACTCGATTACCTCGATTATGCCAAAAAAGTGTCTAAAGTCATTGGGTCTTGGAAGCACTCCCTCGCTGTCTGTGATTCTTCTTAGTTCCAGTGCCTGTTCGGTGTGTATGACGACATTGTACAAACTACGCATTACTGTAGTAGCATTTGGATCAACCATAGTTACAATTTCCTGAAAGAATATCACAGTCTTCCAACGGGCCATTACCTTATCTTTCTCAAACTCTGCTAATTAACGACAAAAGGCATTGCCTTTTTAAAGAGCGCATTGCTTGGACATGTTCTGAATATCATAAAAGTAACAAAACTGGCTACCCTTGTGCGAAATTTTAAAAATTAAATTGCCAAAACTTGTTGAAAACTCTGATAACTTTATAAAAACGCTCATTGCTACACCAAAGCGCTTCCTATCAACTACAGGCCTATTTATCTCCTTTCAGTCGTCTCTAAAGTGATGGAAAAGTATATAGACGCCGAATTACTAAAATTTCTTGAAAAACACAGTCTGATCCACGACAGGCAGTATGGATTCCGTCAGCGCAGATAAACTGCCGACCTCCTTTTCTTTGTCACCCATTCTTGGAGCAAGTCTATGGAACTACACGGTGAATCCTAGATTGTCGCTCTAGCATTCGACCAGGTCTGGCACGTAGCGCCTATGGCCGACCACCAAAACTCTGTACCTGGACAGCAAATTTTCTCTCCAACTGGAGCATTATTGTTGTCGTGGATGGCCATTCCTCTAAACTGTATCCAATTAATGCAGGAGTTTCTCAAGGTTCAGCTTTAGCCCCTACTTTGTTTCTTCTCCACATAAATGACCTCCTCTCTAGCACATCCAACCCAGTTCACAGTTACGCGGACGACAGCACCCTCCACTCAAATATACAATATTCGAAGCCTGTCTCTTTAAACCAATTAGATGAAGATCGCAGACTCATGGAGGGTTCTGTCTCAGTGGATCTCTAAAAAATATTAGACTGGGGAAGTAGAAATCTTGTACAATTCAACCCCACCAAATCACAGTCTTGCTTTATTTCTCATAATAGATACAAGAGCCCTAGACCCATCACAATTAACAACCAAGTTATTCAAAGTATCGAGTCCTTTTCTCTTGTTGGCATTTCTGTGGAAATACTTTTCACCAGCTAATCTCTATGTCTTATATACTTCACAAATAAGACCAAACCTCGAATACTGCTCCCCTATCTCGGGTGCTGCTGCCGCTTCTACACTCGCTATCCTAGACTCCATTCAGAAGAGAGCTATACGTCTCATCGGTGACCCTACCCTCACCCAAAGGCTGCCATCCCTTGCCCACCGACGTGCCGTTGGTGACCTCTCCCTCTTTTATAGATATCTGCACGGGCACTGCTCAGAGGAGCCTTCTTCCATAGTACCTCCACCTGCTGCCCTCAACAGATATACCAGGGGAAAAGAACGAATGCATTTTTTTACTTCGATCTCACCAGACATATAACATCTTGTTATGCCCGATCTTTTGTCCCGAGGACTTCTATGTTGTGGAATTCCTTGCCGGCACATGTTTTTCCTTCTCCCCCGAACCTCCAAACCTTCAAGTCCAGAATTAACAACTTGCCTCTATCCTCCTTGTCGACACCCACGGTACGATAGTATTTAGGCTGTGAGCCCTCGTGGTGTGTTGTTAAAAATTAAATAAAAAAAACCGATAAGAATAATCGACTCGTGAAAAAAATATTTTGTATAGGATATAAAAACCTATATAGGGTATTACAATTTATATGCCAGACAGTATGTTTTCAGTCATAGAGAAAGGGAGCTTAAGTGTTTTAAAAAAGCTGGTTGAATGTACTATTCAATTTCAGTTTTTATGAAAAACTTAAGCTTTCCTTGTGTATGATGGTACAGTACATAGCCAGGTATACATGTTGTGTGAGTCACCTTATACGCGACGGTCTGTATACTGAGTTGGAATCTTCAAATTAATTTTTCATATACAACGTAGTGCAGCCTACCTAGTGTGTGAGAACACGGCATAGCAGCATCAGAACCATTCCAACCAAAGCCGACTGCGGAGATCTAAAAACATCAGTAACCAACCTCTATGTGAAGAAATTGCAAAATCGGTCCACTACATACATAAACTGTGGAAAAAAAGCTCCAGATTCCTGACACAACCTGGCATATATAAGCAGTTCTTACTTTATCTTCAATAACGTCTCTGTCTGAGGCGTGTGCGTCATATACTGGGTATGAAAGGAATTTCCAAATCAATGTCTGTTCAGCTTCACTCCACGTACTGCAGATACAGTAGCTGTTGTTGACGAAATTTTTAGCAACCTACTAAGCGACTTCGAACACATTCTAACAGCCCAGAAACAATTCAGGATTCCAATCGGAGGCAGCCGTAAAAGTCTAAAGTCACAATAACCAACCTCTACGGAAAGGAAGTCTCAAAAGCAGTTCGCTGTCCAGAGAATCTGAATAAGAAAATAATTCCAAAGGCCCTAGTAACAGGACACCAGCGGTTACGTGACATGTATCTGAATTTTTACAATGACGTTACTGTCAGGTGCGTGCGATATATATGGAGTATAAAGAGAGTTACCAAAATCAAAGTGTGCTCAGGTGCAAGCAAGTCTCTTCGCGGATATCTGTCGTTGCAATTTACCCCGAATTAATACTTGATGACGAATTGAAATTGTTACTTGAAATAGATTTAATTATAAAGTTAAATATAAATTAATGAAAAACGATCACATTAAGCTACTTCTGCTTAACATGGTGTGTTGAAATTTCTGTAATGTGACAGTGCGTCATTCCCAATATGAAATAAACACTTAGAGCTGGTAAAACTTCTTAAGACGATTGAAGGCATTCTGTAGCTTCTTGCGGCTGGTAAAACTTTTAAAGACGATTGAAGATATTCTGCAGCTTCATGGGGCTGGTAAAACTTCTTTAAACTATTGAAAGTATTCTGCAGCTTTATGGGGCTGGTAAAACTTCTTAAGACGATTCAAGGTATTCTGCAACTTCATGTGGTTGGTAGCATTAGCCTCCTTGCTCTGAACAGTACACTGGACGGTACACTGAACGGTACATTTAACAGGATGCTCCGGATGGAACTATAATATTCATTCTACGGCAGCATTCTGCTCGTTGTGCACACTCGGTGTTATAATTTTAATTAAATGCCAAAGAGGAAAATTGTGAATTTTCATCGTAACGGGTGAGTCAATTAAGATTTGGAATCTGAATCGGCTATAAAAGAAAACTGATGAATATTTTTTCAAAGTTATGAGTTTATTAGAAAGATTGAACCTTTCCATTTAGGAATGAAAGACAAAATCATTCAAATGACTGCCACGGCTAGCCTTACAATACCCCATTCGATCAGTCCATATTTTCAGTACATTTTCGATTGTTTGGGCCTCTATTCCGTCAATGGAAACTTCTATTTCATGTTTCAAGTCGTCAATCATCTCTGGATGGTTAGCGTGACACTTGTCCTTAACGGCTCCCCACAAAAAAAGGTCCAACGGAGTTAAATCGGAGCTTCACGGTGGCCAATTGACATCAGCATGTCGGCTGATTATGCGATTTTCGAAAACACTGCGCAAAAGATCGATTGTTACGTTGGCTGTGTGGCACGTTGCGCCGTCCTGTTGAAACCAAACGTCGTCTATGTCATACTCCTCAATTTTGGGAAACAAAAAATCTCTTAGCATGGCGCGGTAGCGACCGCCATTCACCGTAACGGCGTTTTCTCGCTCATTTTCGAAGGAAAATGGCCCAATAATGTCGCCAGACTAAAATCCGCAGCAGACAGTCAATCTTTGTGGATGCTTTGGTTTCTTCACGATGACGTGTGGATTTTGTGAGCCCCAGATACAACCATTTTACTTATTGACGTATCCTGCGAAGTGGAAATGAGCTTCATCTGAAAAGATGATTTTTTGGTAAAAATGCTCATCTTCGATCAAACGGTCTTCGGCCCATTGAGCAAACCGAAAACGCATCGGTCATGCGGTTTCAGCTCTTGCACTAATTGAACTTTGTACGCATTCATACCGAGATCTTTATGCAACATTCTTCTCAAAGAAGTCCATGAAATGTTCAATTCTTGAGAACGATTACGAGTTGATGTTGATGGTTGTTCACGCACACTTTGAGCAACAGCAGCGGTGTTTTCGGTTGAGCGCACTGGACGAGAACGTAGACGGGTTGTTTTATTCAACAGTGATCCAGTTTCACGAACTCGCTTCATAAATTAATCCACAAACTGCGTTTTTGGTACATCCTTTTTGTCAATTTTTTTTCGCAATTTTCTTACAGTTTGAGTAGTAGACTCACCACTTTGGAAATAAGTTTTTAATATTTCCCAACTTTGTTTAAGCGAAAAGGGACCCATTTCATAAATGTCAAACATAAAACTTTCTGTCACATCGGAAATGTCATCAAACCTTCCAACCTCAAAATAACCTATAGTTACAATTACAAACGTTAGATGGCCCACCCTGTATATATAGCCGTCAGTTATCAGAGATAAGTGACGTCAGTTGTCTTTAGAATAGTAGAATGACATTAAATTTTAGATTTCTGTATTAAATCATAAAGTATTTAGTTATTCGATCAACAAAAGTGGTGACGTCGTAGGTGACAATTCTGTCTCTGATTGGCAATATAAGGCGTTACAACGTAGTAGAAAAATTAGTCAATAAACATAAAACAAGAAAATGTTAGCGGAATCTACGGCTTTCTGAATAAAACAGGCAAAAACGTTGTCTGCTTACCATTTCAACCGAGAATTTCAAGAGGTTTCAGTAGCATTTTTAAGGAATTAAATTTACAGCTAACATTTCCGACAGAAAAACGCATTGAAAACTTGGTTAGGTAACCCAAACGATAAAACTACATATATGTGGGTAATCTATGAAATATGTTGTAATAACTTTGAACTTAAATGAGTTGGACAAACTAAAATATATATTGAAACTATATGTTACGAACATGAAGTGCAACTAAGATACAGCACTATGGATCAAGCATGCGTTACTCAGCATATTTGGGATGATAATCACCACGAAGATTAGGAAAATCTCAAGCTAATCAAAAGTGTCAGATAATCACGACAATTAGTACATTAGAAAGTATATATATATATATATATATATATATATATATATATATATATATATATATATATATATATATATATATATATATATACATATCGTGAGAAATATGAATGAAAAATTCTCCATGAATAGGACGAGCCCACTTCTGAGCAGTTATGGTTGTTATCGTCCTAATCAGTGTATCTTTCTATCTTTCTTAGAAAGAATACCGAAACTCAGTTTGGTCAATAGCTGGGAATCGAATATTAATCGGAAAACAGTTTTATCTGTATACCTTCGAATAGTTTGTTTATAGCTCTGATGATCCTAACGTTGTTAGTGAAACGATCGTTGGGTCTTAAAAATGTGTTGTGTTGAATTGGGTTGTTCGAAGTATACTTGCCAGTGCTCGTCTCAGGCTACAATCTGTACTCAGTGAAAAACATAAGTTTGATATGGATGTAATGGGCATCCCGCAAAATCAGAAGTATTCTTAAATGGTGCTTCTAAAGGTGCTGTATATTCCTGGAGAGAAAATAATTCGAAAATTTGAACAGGCTACCGTATAATAACCGTGGCGAACATAGTGCACCAGCCTGTATATATGATGTATCATAATACGTTCCAAATAAAATAATGCTGGGTAACAAACCGAAGAGATTGATGATATATAGAACACAATATTCTGTTATCACAAGGCACCCAAGCTGAATGATATAGTACGAATCGAAAGAGGTTTAGAGAAGGTATATTCCTTTTATATAACATTATTAGGATGATTCTTTCTAAAAATACGAACAGTGGCACAGGATTTGCAATAAAATTCGAAAATCCTGAATTCAGAATTAGGATGTAGTACAATCAGATGCCATGAAGCGTATCGAGGCTGTTTCTATAAATGTTTATGGTAGATTGTAAGCCATCTCTTTTTATTTCACATATATGTATACGTACATACGTCTAGCAGGCGAAACAGCGCTGCTTCTCGCTGTTTCTGGCGGCTTGTCACGCTGATTTATTTACAAGCCCTCTAAGATGCATGGCAGAAAGCAACAGGGTGTAATATCAACCTATATCAAACAATTTTCTGATTTTCCCTTCGGTTTGCTTTACTGTTCCGTTTACTTTTCATAGGAAATAATACGAAATGTGAAGTTGTTTACAAATTAGCAACCACCGAAGCTAAATGGCGTAGACATGCCACTTGTGTGTCAATACCTTTTCAAGCCTAGCTGATTCCGATTCTGCCTACCCATTAGAGATAGCATAAGTTATATTAGCAGAAATACAAATTATCTGATACGTATGGGTACATACATAGAGTACCATAAATTTAGCATCACTACTAAACTGTAGTTAGCTTTCGATTAATGATGCACTCTCCTGGGAAGGATAATTAATGCAAACCGACAAGAAAAAGCGACCCGAATTAGCAGTGTAGCCATCCATACCTAATATTAATCGGTTTTCATAAATCCTTGCTTAATAAAACGAAAACATTACTGTCGCTTATTAAGAGAAACTAGATAATTACGAGTGACGTAGCTTATTTCAAAGAACACTTAAGGGAAGATTGCCTATATTGTACTACTTTTCAGATGGTGGTGTCTTTAAGCCACAATTGTTACTTCATGGTTTCGAAATTACTTTTAGGAAAAACAAAGTATCTACTGGAACATTTGTAATGTTCAATTTTAAAAAAGTATTCTGGGAAACAAAAGAAATGCTTTTACCTACTAGCCGTAATCGGTAGCATTTAGGAAACAGTTAGTTCTTACGGCAGTATATGGCTGCGGCGGGTTGCCATTCGCACATTTTTATGTGATGATTTAAATATTTCCAGGATATATTTGTCTGTACAATACACAACGGCGTAATACAAATATATATGAATATGTATTATTTGTTTTTTCAAATAGCTATGTATTTCAATAAATAAATTACCTGTTTTTATTTTACATATGCGCGCGCACACAAACATGTTGTCTTAGATTATAATTGTTATTAATTTTGTTACTACTGTTCGGTGAACCTAATTTTATACTTCTTATTATTATACTTAACTGTAATAAGAGCGCCTCCGTGGCCGTGCGGGAAAGTCGATTAAGACTTTCCAATACGGACTCGGGGGACGAGGGTTCAAGACTCACCGGCGGCGGATGATTTTTCAAATCACTATCGTCGTTGAGATCGAGCTGAAGGTGGGGGGTAGGTTAGTTTAGATGAGCAAAAAGGGTCAGCAATGGCCTAATTGCCAGTAAGCATCTTACCTTTACCTTTTTAGTGAATTTTCTTAAAAAAAATTCACTAATGAGGAGATCCCGACTTTTGAATTTTGAAAAAATTTCTTCAAATGAGCGCTAATTAGGCCCCCCAGAACACATATCCGGGGTCGGTTTAAATTTTTATATGTTTATATATATATATATATTTATATATATATATATATATATATATATATATATATATATATATATATATATATATATATATATATATATATATATATATATATATATATATATATATATATATGTATCACACCGATAACTCAAAAAATAATGGGCCGATTTTGATTAAATTTGGTGAATAAATTCCTTTTGCAAATGGCTTGGATAAGTTCGTTAGCCAGGAAAATCGGTCCAGGTTTTCCCGGAAAATTTTGTGTTTCCTTTCGAAAAAAATTTATATCTCCGGAATTAACAAAGTAAGGGCAACCAAACTTCATTTGCGGATTTATTTCATTATAGGCAAGTTACCTACCAAAATTTAGCTCCGTAGATTAAAGGATAAAAAAGTTACAGGCATTCAAAGAAAGATAAATTTGGATTTTCCTCAAAACGTCAAAATTGCGATTTTAAACGTCAAAATTGGTGAGTGCATTCCTTTCGCAAGTCGCTTGGACAATTTTGTTAGCCAGGAAAATCCGCCGAGGTTTTCCCGGAAAAATTTGTGTTTTCTTTCGCAAAATATTTATATCTCCAAAATTAACAAAGTAAGGGCAACCAAATTTGGTAAGCTGGTTTATATCGTTATAGGTGCGCCACCTACCAAAATTTAGCTCTGTAGGTCAAAAGACAAAAAAGTTATGGGCATTTAAAGAAAAATAAATTGGGGGTTTCCTCAAAACGTCAAAGTGACAATTGAAAACGTCAAAATTCGCAACATTTAGGCAAATAACTTAAATCTAATACGATCTATGGAAAGAAAATGTCTCAAGAAGAATGTTTTACATACACCGAACTCTTAGTTTCAACCGTCATTGTCCTTCATTTTACTAAAATATTTCCAGAAAATTCATTTCTAATAGACCCTTTCTCTGATGCTTGGCAGTAGCCTTAGCTATAGAGTTTATTGTTTAATGGTATATAATTTTTGTCGAATTTTCGTAAAAAATCAATAAAGCTCAATATATTCGTTATTATACAAGATATGAAAAAATATTGTATACATTAATTATACGGTTTTTTGAGCTACATCTTAAAAAAATTATTGCGACAATCACAGGGTGGCCCATAAGTCGTTGGTGAAACAAATAATTTTTTTTGTCGAAAACGCCTTATTTTTTTGCATTTTCCATCGAAATATAATGCATGTTTGTAAGTTAAGAAATTCTGGAGGCAGCAAGTGCGTTGTGGTTGCGAATTTTGATCAAATGCTTCATATTTGAAAAGCTCAATTTGCTATTAACCTATAAGGTTGACCAGGAAACGGATTTTTTCAGTAACACTTTTGGTTTACTTTTGGAAATTTCTGTACGTTTTCAAACAATCAAGTTATTTTGATGAAACATGGCACATTGTTTTTACTATATATGTTATACTGGTAATCAAATTTGATGCCTGCTTTTTCTGTATAGGTTATACTGGTAACCAAAATTGATGTCTGCTTTCTTAAAAAGAAAACACACATATTTGCAATAAAAACATTTTAATGAAAATTCACTACCATAACGCACTTGCTGCGTCCCGAGATTTTTTTAATTGTGATAAGATTGGGATACAACCATGCCATGGGGGTTGATCAAGGCACCTTTATAGACGCACAAAAGGACCCAGGTAACAGTGGGAAGACAGATCGAAAAACGATAGGGCTCTACGATTCCATTTTGTTAAGATCTCTTCATTCTGTATTCTAAATGCTATGGTTTTAAAATGTATTGCAAAAATTACCAGTAAAAGAATAATTAATGTGTTTACGAACACACTAAAAAAATAATAACTAGTCGCGTTTCATTGTTTATAACGAGAAAGCAAGCATTTTTTCAGAACAACAATATTCGCAGCTCCTCCGGAAATATATTTTTTTAAACTAAAAATGTCTATTTTTTTATTTAATGACACTGGCACATATAGAAAATATTTGTTTAAATCTTTGGATAAGGCTATTTTTAGGCATGAAGATTAAAAATAATACGTCAAAATTTGCACAGGTCTATTAAGTGCTAAGATAAGATAGTCAACGTATTTTATGAGGGCCAATCTTTTTTTTTCATTAATAAATTAGTAGTGTGTTCAAAGCTCCATACAACGGTCTCATTTTTTGCAATTCGTCTGGTGTAAAAAAAGTTATAAGCATGTTTATACTTTTAATTAGTTGGCTATGGATGAAGAAATGGAAAACAGCTTTGTACTTCACTGATGTTCTGTGGAAATGAGTGAAATAAGAGTCGACTGTTAATGTCAAGTTAAAGGTGTCACTAATAAAAAAGTAAAACACTTTGTTTAGCACATATTTATGGCCTCTTAACAATGCAGGTCCTTTCCAGAACAACCTGAATTAAACCATGTAATGATCTTTTGGTAGTATTATGTAAATCCTGCAAATTATTACAGATCTGCCTATAAACAATGTCTTTAAGTTATCCACACAGAAAAAAAATACAATGAATTAAAGTAAAGAGACAGCGTGACCAACAGTGCAACAGTTGTTTGTAGGAATTGTCTTTTCATTATGCAGAAACCCGGTGCACCACGTGTGGCAGTCCAACTGTCTGGATATGTGTTATCTAATTGCAAACCAAGCGATGGTTATGAGGAAGAGCTTCATCATGTTGAAAATATTTTTTTAATCTTTGTATGTGTGGAGTCGAAAATTGTGTAACATATTTTCACAGTCTGTTTCTAAAAACCTTAAATAGTTTCTCTATTTAAATTGCGATACAAAAATGGACCCACGAGTGTACCGCCAATTATAACGCACGACACATTGATGAAGTTATTTGTTAAAATCGTCCTTTATTAATTATATTTGATTTTTAAAATGTCTAATAATGATTTTTTAACTAAAAGTCCCACAATTGCTGAATTTGTTCTCATCAGTCCATAAAATTTTAACTGGTAGGTTTTCGCCTTTATTGTAATTATACAAAAACTTCGACCTATGGCAATTTTGAAAAGAAGCATCTTATTGCATTTCAATATTATTGAAACTATACTTCTGGCGATACTACTCTGATATGCAATTTGTCTCTGCTAGTAGCATAGGTACGCGCGACAGCTATAGATGTTGATCCATTTCTTTTGGTTAATCAATGCTACGAGCATGCAACCTTCTTCTACAATTGGCTTAAATTTAAGAGCAGCTCTTTCTTCCTAGACTCTAAAAACCCTTGCACGTGCACACCAAATTTCATACATGTGACATGGAAGGTAGAGGAATTATGATCAAAAATAATAACAAAAATTGCAACTTTGATACATATACCTCAGTAAATATTAACTTCTAGGCATACCTTTCTACAACATTAATCTTTTCTTACGATTGCATTTACTTTTAGTTGTTAACGTTTGTTTTCACTCTAATGAACCACCCTGTATAAGATATGAAAATACAGGCATACAATAGCCACACAAGTTATAACAATAATTTCACAAAAGGATGTTATGTGTAGAGTTAAGCTATGTTAACTAGTTAATCATAAATTTTTAACGGTTAAAGAGTTTTTTAGAACTTAGAGCCTTAGTGGTCTAGTGGTAAGAACGTGTGCCTCTGAACCAAAAGTACCTGGATCGGTTCTCAGGGCCTCCTTTCACTTTTTTAATACATACTGTACAATTAGCGTCAATGGGGTTTATGGAATTGTATTTTAGCAAGCTGAATATCTGCACGTTCCGCCCTTCGGTTGGGGCGTAAAACCGTCGGTCCTCTGTACCATGCGATGTAGGGCACGTTAAAGATCCCTACCCTCCTTACAGAAAAGCTGGGATTAGGCAAAATTTCCAGGGTAGTACGGTGAAACTGCTCCCTGGCGTCGATTATTGGCTATAGTCGCGGAAATTGACCGACGTTACTGAACAAATAAAACAAGTTTTTTAGAATTACATACAACACAATTACAAAATATATTTGGATAAAAAAATCACTATTGACGAAATTAATACTACAAGACTTTGAAAAACTTTTTCCAAATAAGCGCAAATTACATTGCATGGATTATATTGAAACTTAGTTTTATTCATTTCTTTTTTAGCTAAAGCAATTTTAATACCAAGTCTAACTGCATTTTACTTTTCGTCTTTACGTAGCTGCTGCAAAGTCAGATTTGTATTAAAATTTGCTACTATAACGCATTTGATGCGTCGGGAGCCTTTATATGCTTTAAAACTGAAATTATTTGAATAATAACAAAATCATTTGGCTTTGCAGCTTAGCTTTCGACAAGAAAATAGAAACCATCTTTTTCACAGCAGTTTGCTTCTCTAACTCACCTGCTGCGTCTGTGATTTTTATCATTTATATCAGTAGTATCAGCTGATATTTTGATATGCAAAATCAACAGTAACTAAGTGGAAGGTGCCAAGATGGAATAAACCATATCAGAAAAATAAAATGTGAAATATCTTTAGGTGGAAATTTAGTGTTGAAGGACATACAAATATTGTTTACAAAAGTGAGAAATTTAGTAAAAACAAAATACAAAAAATTCCGCATACTTACCTAAAGTATCGGAAATCCTATATATTAATACTTTGACGTTATTTAATTTTTTCTGAATGTGGTGCAAGATCAAAACGTCTAAATGCTAATAATTTCGGTCGGGTCAAGAACCTCATGATTTCGAAAATTAAGTTTATATATACCTACCCTATTGAGCAAGGTATTTATAGTCTTTAGGGTGTTTCTTACAAAACACGGAGAGAATTAAGTTAACAACGTGCTTAATGTGTTATATACCTTACCCTATTGTTCATGTTTTATACAAGATTCACTGTACTCATTAATCCTCGCGGCATAAATTCAACAAAACCCGTTATAATATTCTCTTAACTCTTAATAGCTGGAACGCAAATTATGCGAAACCAGGCGCGCCGTCTGCATGCCTTTTGTCCTAAAAATCGAAGTGGACCGTACATTCAAACAAAACTTGTAAGTTTATTTAAATTACTCCCATTTCAAGCCTCGTTATTTCTGCGGCAAAAGTTTTCATTCTTGGACTTGAAATGAATTGTTGTAGTTTGGAGTTGCGTCACAGCAGTTCAACGAGTTAATTAGATATATTAATCACTTTTTATTAGCACTCTCTGAGAGTCTAATGCCAACTCAGAGCTTCACAGATTTCATCTTCCTTGGGTGCAATTATCCTACTGTCAAGACATTCGTAAGAGTTTTCATTATTATAAAGGCATTACGTTGCTGTGTTCCACTATGAAGTAATTTGAGGACAAATGGTACAAAAAGAACGACGGTTTTCTCTTTCCATAGCGACTTTCCGCAAACAATAAAAATGTTGCCTGGAAACATAATGTGTACTAAACCAAAGCCCACACAAGTCAGTTTTTGCCATCAGATTCTCACAATAAGAGAAATGAGGGCTTTTAACCTTTTTTTAATGTAGGTTAAAGTATAGAATTGACTGCTTACGTGAAAAAGACGACTACAGAAATTCTCAACGTAGGTTAAAAGTATTTATGTGGAATAAAGAGCCTTCAACTCTTTCGCTTTGACATTTTCAAATAATTTAAAAAAGTCTGGATGCAGCAAGTGCGTTATGCTGGTGAATTTTCATAAAAATATTTTAAATAGCAAATATGTTTTTTCTTAAGAAAGCAGGCATACAATTTGGTTACCAGTATAACATATATAGTAGAAACAATGTACCATATTTTATCAAAATAACCGAATTTATTTTCTTACAAACATGCATTATAATTTCGTGGTCGAAATTCTATACATTTAAGGTCAGCTCAGAACTTACACTGACCGGGGGAATCCATCTGTGTAATTAGAACAAAGCATTGTTTAATCTGTTTAAACTGAGCAGATTTTCCTGGCTAACGAACTCAACCAAGCCACTTGCAAAAGGAAGGTACTCACCAAACTTAATCAAAATCGACCCATTATTTTTTGGGTTATCTGTGTGATACACACACACACACACACACACACACATATATATATATATATATATATATATATATATATATATATATATATATATATATATATATATATATATATATATATATAGAATTGAAACTGACCCAGGATATGTGCTCTCGGGGGCCTAATTAGTACTCATTTGAAGCAATTTTTTCAAAATTCAAAAGTCGGGATCTCCTCATTAGTGATTTTTTTTAAAGAAAATTCACTAAAATGCTATAGTAATTGAATACTATACGTAGTTAGTCGTAAACATAACAAAGTTGTTGAAATTAAACTTAAATGGGATTGACTAATGACTAAACCAGACCCAAATGTATTTGTGGATAATATAATCCTGACGTTAGTTTTTTACAAAAATATTTATTAAATAAATAAGGATAACTTAACAAAGAGACAAATATAAATAAAACTAATACACCCTTTTGTTTGTTCTCACGGAAGCAAGCTGAGGGCGCGTAGCGTTCTCTTTTTGGATTATTTGTTAACTTTTATATCGTCGTAGACTGCCTTTATTCCACTCCTTTGACTACCAGGACTTGGCTAGTACTACGACAGGACTCAACTGTTACTACGCGAAGACTCGACTGTTACTACGCCAGGACTGGACTGTTGCTAAAAGCTTGACTCTACTGAAACGTATTTAGCTTGGATGTCCAGCTCCAGTAGCAGCGTATGTTTTCCGCGTCCTGGGTGGCGGGGGCGGTCAGCGCTTATTTTAGTGAATGTAGAAGTTGCACAGGGCATCTCGTTAAGTGTCGATTGGAAAACCTTATCTTGACCATCTCTGCCATGTTTAGCCTTAACTACTCCTGCTAGCCTCCTTAAAAGTCTCGGTTGATTCTGTTCTTGGACTTGGACGATACTGCCTTCTTGAAATGAGCGACTCTTGACAGCCTCTGTGTGGTAAACTGACCTCAAGCTGGCGAGGTACTCGTTCTTCCATCTTTGCCAACATTTTGTAACCAACCTTTGTCGATACTTCCAATTTTTTTACATTTGGTTGTGATTAATCTCCTTTGGTAAATCTTGAACCTTTAGTGTTCCAGTAATTGCCCTAACAGCAAATTTAAGGTCGTAAGGACGTTCTATTATAAGGGATCTTCTGGTGAATGACTATCCCACTCCAGATTACTTTTCCAGATGTTTTGTATTTGGCTCTGGTTACAAATGGACTTGATATTCCAAAAATATCAAATATTTCACCAATCGTACTTAAGAGAGTTCATTTGGTTATATAATTTTCTGAAACCGCGTTACCCAATTCCATTTTTAAATCATCGTTGTGTGTGTCCCATTCGATTCGAAGAACCCCAAAGTCCCGATGAGCGGTTATACTTAAGTTAGTATGCCTTCAAGTAATTCTGGAAGCACTTATTTTAGAAAATGACAATGTGAGTCGCCATTCAGCCTTACTGATAGAAAGTGCGGTCCAATTAAAAAGTCTCAAATGATTTTAATCCATATATTCACGAAAAATTGCATTAGTTGCTACGTTCCACAATAACAGATGGGTTGTCGGTCCATAAATGCTTGTTATGAAAGTTTATTAATTGGGGATTTCGTGCAAGCCTCCCGAAAACCACCGACAAAGGAGAATTCAAGGTATGAAATCGCAAATCAAAAGTGCTTATACACGTTGTATATGGAATGGGTATGCTGTTCCTTTAAAATCCTTCATACTATTGCATGACTCAAATTTAAAAAGATCGCCAACTTTCGTGTCCGGCTCTTTCTCAATAACATTCAAAACTCTTTTCTAAATTTCTGAAGTTCTACTTGTCGATGGCATCTATTATTATTGTAGTCTCTTTGCAAATGTTTTTCTTATGCCAACACGTCGGTGAGGAGATGCGAAGATGGTTGATTTTGGGGATACCTTTCACCGTAGAGACCTCCAGATTTCAAAGCATTTAGCCGTAGTGTAAACCATTTGAATAGAAACTATCGAAGATATGAAAAACTTCTTGCAAGCATTGGCTTTTCTTGGTTATGAAAGATGTTAAATTCACAAATTCGACAGTTTAGCTTTTCACGAGTGTTTTGGTTATGTTATGTATTGTTCTGATTAGATATTTGTTTCATTTATCATTCCCATTAAAGAACGTTTTGCTATTTTACTATCTGAAGGCTATTTTTGTTAATAAAGATAAGATAATAGCGCGTTTTTTTTCTGCCAGAGTGCAGATATTCCAAAATTGTATCGGAACTTGCCGTTCTAGGGCAGTCTCAAAGCGGTGCTACCGAAAAATGATTTCTTTTATTTTATGCAAAAACCTTTCGTGGACAAAAAAATCAGTTCAAGTTTAATCAGAAATGAACGTGGATTTATTTTAAAAAAGCAGTGGCGTATAATTTTTTTGTCAAAAATATTCAGTGCAAATTCCGCACGTACGGCACTCGTATAAGTTACATCAGAAAGGTACATCAGAAAATGTCCCTTAATGCATAAAAGGTCCATACCAAAATTCAGAAAGGTATCTAGGGTGGTATGAAGGTATACCCTTATTATTATTATTGTTGTTGTTGTTGTTGATATTATTACTCTTAATACATGTTTTCCTTTGAGAAGCCTTATGATTTCTGTTCAGACAGAAATTTGCTCAAGTCCTAAATCATAAGAAAAAGATTGCCTATGTACATGTTTTCCTGAAACATATTTTTTTGCGTTCTAATCTGTTAGTGATTAGTTATTTATTGTCTCTCCTCTCAATTCTTTTAATTTAAGGGTTACGCCATATACATCTTAGGCTGGGGATAACATTTTAAAGCATAACCTATGTGTGTTAATTAATGTTATAAATAGACAATGACTCTGACCACGAAAAATAGAAAAAATTAAGTGGCTAAATACTGAATTTTAATTTTCTGAATAAGATAAATATAACTTTCACATAGAGGTAATTAGGTAATGAGTTGTGTCTTATAGGTTTCAGGAAAATGCAAAAGCATTTTCTAAATTTTTTGTCAGTCTCAGTGGTTCAGGCGTAGAGATTATAGGTTTTAGATTGCTTAATGAGTCGTAGAGGTCTTTCGCCCCTCAGCGCTGCAACCCTATAATGTTTTTTTTTTGGTGCATGATTCTATTTTCTATTAATTGGCCAAAATGCTCAGACCTTTCATATAGTCGACTATATTTTTGGGTGCTGCTTTACCTATTTCCTGGATTGTTAAAGTCACCCTTTCAAGGTGTTTCAGCCTTTTGCAAAATTGAGCCACGCAAGTGTTCTGTTGTTTCTACTACTTCAATGCAGTATCTGCAGTTTCCATTGTCTGTGTTACCCGTCTTGATAAGGTGATGCCTTACTGGGCAGTGTCCTATGAAACATCCGGTGATTATTCCCAAGTCGTTCCTGTTCAATTCAAGAAACAGTGCTGACTTATCTGTTGATATGGTGATGGATCGTTTTACCTGCCTTAAGCTTGGCGCTTTCCACCAGTATGACACCATTTGGTTCAAATATCAAGTAGTCGGCAATAGGGCTCTGAACCGCAGAGTGGTGTTGTTGCTGCCTTTTTTGCAAGGCTATCTGCTTTCTCATTTCCTTCAATGCCTTGATGCCCTGGTACTTACATCAAAGTTACTTTATTGTTCGTAGCCAGTTGCTTCAGGAATTTTTTGCAGTGCCAGGTCAGTTTAGACTCAGTTTTGGAAGATCTCAAACTCTTTGGTACTACCTAACCGACTGAAAGAATATATATATATATATATATATATATATATATATATATATATGTGTGTATATATATATATATATATATATATATATATATATATATATATATATATATATATATATATCTGAATATTCTGTGTATACCATAGAGACGAGTTGTTTGTCAGCCTTTTACTATCTCTATTCCATGCTTGGCGGTCACTTGTGATTATAAAGTCCAGTTTAGCTGGCATTTGATCTGTTAGTTTGGCCAGTGGCTCCAATGGAATAATTCCCATGACCTTCAAGTGGCCAACCAAGTCTCCTGGTTTGAAGTTATCTGCTTAAATAGTCTTAAGACATTTAGTGCTGGTTTCCTTTTCAGGAATATCTGCTGTAGAGTAATATTCAGTATTGCTTCTGTTGTCGCTGTAGGGCATAGTACAGTAACTCCCGTTATTCAAAGACAGATCGGCCTTTTCAATTTTTGCAATTTGCTTTGTGCTGAGGCTGGTTCCGTTTTTCGCTATTATACTATAGATGCATATGTAACTATTGATTTGACCACAGTTTGATATATCCAATATATTCAGCTAGTCTGCTCTGATAGGATTTTCTGTATACGGGGGCCAGTTCATTTATCCCCTCGCGAAATTGTTTCCAAGTTCTCCTTTTAAATCGTCCTTTCTTATACGAGGTTAGGGCTTGTCGGTTTCAGCCCAGTCCCCAGACGTTTTGTCCTATGAAGCAGGGGTCCAGGGTTAATCACGTGTGTCTCAAAGCCTCAGGGTTCTGGATTCGAGTCCCAGTAGGGAAACATTTCACCTTTTCAGTACATACTGTAAATTGACATCCACCGAGGTGGTGAGATTGTGTTTGAGCAAGTTGAGTGTCTGCACGTTTCGCTATTCGGAGGGCGGCTCTACGTCTCGTGTACCATGCGATGTTGGGCACGTTAAATATATCTACCCTCCACACAGAAAGGTAGGGGTTTGACGAAACTTCCAGGGTAGTGAGAAAAAATTTCTCCTTGGCGTCGATGGTTGTCCATGGTCGCAGAAATAGACCGACGTTAAATTTTTTTAAATATTTTTTTAAATAATTTTCTTATAAATACTTCTTGTATTAGTGCTTCAAGATATTAAATCAAAGTATTTTGGTCGTTACCTGGAAATCTTGTTTTAGAAAGCAATTAATTTAGATGCTACTTATAGAAAACTTAGATTACTTGTCTATCATATAATTTAGGTTATGAAGATGGTTATAAGTGAATTGATTTTACATATATATGTCTGGAAAACTTTACAGAATTAATTTCCTTTAAACTTCAAACAGGCGTAGGTACAAACTTTTGAAGTTTTATACATTCCATTGAAGAGCGCTTTCGCTTCAAAACTTTCATACGATCTGGGAAGTTTTTAAAGATGAGGGCAATCTGTTAACAAAATTAAAAATTAGGGTCGACTTTCAAAGTTCACACTCATTCAAGAGATTTGTTCGAATGATTTAGTTATCGATTTTGTGCATATTGATAAATTACACGACATAATCCAGTAAGATTTTTCTCGAATCCAACTGTCTAGAAATTCGGACTAGACTTCGACTCAAGCTGGTTTATGAAAGTTGAAAGTATTCATGAACTGTGTTTGTAGAATTCAAGTGCTTTGTCGCATATTAAATAAATCTGAAATTACTTTCTTATATAATTGCATAGAGTGAAATTTAAATGGCCACTTTTTAACGAACCTTTGTTAAAAAATAGTTTCTAGATAAGTATCAATACTAAAGTTATCCAAAAGTTGCTTTAAATAAGACCGAAATGTGATATTTAAAACTTTGAAACTGAATCGGTAGTCATTTTCAATAATATATAAAGGCACGGCAACAGCCACACCGTGTTGAACACTGTGGTGCGATCACCAAAGTTATACAACGTCGAGGACGCTCAGTGCTTGAATGGGAGACCACCGGAGAACACAGATTGTTAATTGCACCAGGAAAGCAATGACACCCCATGTTCGATCGTACCAAAAATTTGGAATCAAAAGCCATGGCCCACTACACAGGCTGGAAATTTAAAGACTGACAATAAAACAAACCGTTTATGCTGAACTTCACAATTATTCAAAAAGAAACATTTTTTCTTCTTAAACATCTAAATTGAATATTTAAGTGTTCAAAATGTTCCCCATTTTCTCGCTGACAGCGAATATATATATATATATATATATATATATATATATATATATATATATATATATATATATATATATATATATATATATATATATAATCTTATATAAAACTCGTCTCCGAGTCCATTTAAAACCTCCGGTGTGATGTTCCTAAATCCTGGTTATTCTTTCCTTTAAATCGTTCAATTCCAAAGGTTGTCTTTTGTACCTTCTGTTTTCAGATGTCCCCCACAAGCAAAGTCCATAGGTGTAAGATCTGGGGATCTCGCAGACCATTCTATGAAACCTCTCCTTTCCATCCACTTTCGTGGAAAGGTTATATTTGAATACTTCCGAAAAGAATGAGCATAGTGGGGTGATGCACTGTCTTGTTGCAACCATATCCTTTCGTTTGGACGAATGCGATAAATCGTTCAATTCCAAAGGTTGTCTTTTGTACCTTCTGTTTTCAGATGTCCCCCACAAGCAAAGTCCATAGGTGTAAGATCTGGGGATCTCGCAGACCATTCTATGAAACCTCTCCTTTCCATCCACTTTCGTGGAAAGGTTATATTTGAATACTTCCGAAAAGAATGAGCATAGTGGGGTGATGCACTGTCTTGTTGCAACCATATCCTTTCGTTTGGACGAATGCGATCAAGTGCGTTTGGGAAATAACTCTACTAAGGCTGAAATGAGTTGGTCCCTTAGAATTTCCAAATATATTTCTCTCTTAAGGTTTTCAATTAAAGTAGGTCCAATTGCATGATCCCCAAGGATACCAGGCCAAACGTTAACTTTCTCAGGACGTTGAGTGTGACTTTCTCGCATCCAATAGGGGGTTGTCCCCTGCCCAGTATCTTTAGTTTTGCCGATTTACCTCGACATTTAAAACAAATGTTGCTTCATAGGAAAAAGAATATCTGCGGAAGAAATAATATTCCTATTTAGCATATCAAACATCTGCTGCCAAAATTGCAATCTTCTCTACGAATTATCGTCAGTCAGTTATTGTAATTGTTGTAGTTTATGCGCATGCATTTAGCTGTTTTTAAAGTTCTTAAAACAATTGAATGACCCATACCATTTTCACGTGCCACCTGAGGCGTCGAAGATGTTAGATTTTCTTGAAAAGCCAATAACACATCAAGTTTCACGTTATCATTAACATAAGCGGGCTTCCTGTAGAATGGTTTAACGTGTCCAACTTCGCGAAACTGTGCATAGATATTAGATACAGTTCCCTGAGAAACTGGTGGTAGCTCTGGGTACTTTGTATTAAAAATATTAACAACTTCTATTTGGGATAATAACTGTGAATCTCAGCATATACGGTTTAAGTATTATAGTCAATCATTAAATTTCCACCCTGTGTAGCGGTCTAGGACTTTTGGACCCACATTTTTGGTACCATCATAAAAAAATATGCTCTTGGAATTTCCGTCGAAAAATTATGGTGTTGCCATTTGAAAAAAAAAGGTTGGGGTGAAAATTACAAACTAACACTACAAGTTGTAAAACAAACAAAAATAGTTCACGTGTCCGAGCGTTTTTCATTATATATATATATATATATATATATATATATATATATATATATATATATATATTATATATATATATATATATATATATATATATATATATATATATATATATATATATATATATAGATATATATGCATGCAAAACTTTTGAATGTCTTACTTGTATCAACTATTTTAATTTGTGCGTCTACAATACAAACACAAAGTATTTAATAGAACCTCGTTGGTTGAGGGATAAGAACGTGTGCCTCTGAACCGAAGGGTACTGGGTTCGATCCCAGGGTACTCCTTTCACTTTTTCAGTACAAACTGTAACATTAACATCAGCCGACGTTCTGGCCATGCATTTGAGCAAGTTGAATGTCTGCACGTTCCGCCCTTCGAGGGGGGGGGTAAAGCCGTCGGTCCCGGGCCATGCGATATTGGGCACGTTAAATATCCCTACTCTCCTTACAGAAAGGCAGGGGTTCGGCAAAATTTCCAGGATAGTGAGGTGAAGCTGCTCCCTGGCGTCGGTGATTGGCCATAGTCGCGCAAATAGGCCGACATTAAAGAAACAAAACACACACACACAACGTCTTTGAATTAGAAAAATATTAGCAATCTTAATCCTAATTGATTATAAATATTTCTGTATTTTTGCTAGTACCCAAATCTTTGCCTTAGGCCACACAAAGGTCAGACGGGATAAACTATGGATGGCATATTTATTATTGTTCGTGAAATGAAAAACTACATTGTTTTTTGTAAAGTAAGGTTTTTCCGAAATTTCAGTTAAATTTCCTTATTATTTCTTAGAGTTCAAATTCATCATATTGTAGTGTTTTTTGCTAATAGACAATATTTTATTGTATAGAACACACAAAAATCTGACGAGATGATAACTATGGATAGCATATTCATCAATGTATCATGAAATGACAAGCTACATACCTTACTTCTTGTAAAGAAATTTTTGACGTCAATTAAATTAAATGTAATGTATGGTATGCTAACCATGAAAAGCACCACAAAGTAAATTGTTAAATAAAATTATTTTATGAAAACCCACTTAAGTTTCTCTAATCAAGCCTTTCCATGGAATTTGATTAACAAGGACGTCTAAAAATATTTTTTTATAATTTTATTCGCCAAGTATTTTTTATAGAAATGTGTGGTATTAATTCTTGCAGCATCTGCTAAAGACTAGTATATAGCAAAAATATTTTAAAAGCTGATTTCAGTCTTAGCAAATTTTCGTAGAAAAAGTTGTATAATAACGAGAAATACTGTTGATAATGTGATGGTGAATATGAAAAAATTTTCGAAAGAAAACTCAAAATTTTCCCAGAAAACCTTGTCAGATTTTCCTGGCTAACGAACTTGTGCAAGGCATTAATAAAATAAAGGCGCTTGCTGAGTTTCATCCAAATCAGTTAATTATTGTTTGAGTTATCTGTTGGATATATACATATATATATATATATATATATATATATATATATATATATATATATATATATATATATATATATATATATATAAACGTATAAAAATTCAAACTGACCCCGGATATGGGTTCTAGGGTTCCTAGTTCGCGCTCATTTGAAAAAAAAATTGCAAAGTCTCACCATCGAAAAGAGTTTTTGCATCCTAAAATATGCCAAACAAGTTTTGGCTTTCTACCTCCAATTTCTTTCGGCAAGCGTCTTTCTTCTCTTTTTAGTGAATTTTTATTTTAAAAAACTCACTAAAAAGAGAAGAAAGACGCTTGCCGAAAGAAATTGGAGGTAGAAAGCCAAAACTTGTTTGGCATATTTTAGGATGCAAAAACTCTTTTCCAACGTTATTTAAAGAACATATACTTGGAAAAGAGGGAAAAGGTGAAGCAAGATAAAAGTTTCCGAAAAATCTGGTACAATTGACGAAGTGCTGAAGCAACAGTGGAATGAAAAGAGCTACTACAGGAGACAGAAAGTAATGGTTGCGACGACAATCCAACATCGCCTTTAGACAGTGATGATGATGAGATGAAGTTAGTAGACTCATAGTCGAAGAGATACAAATGTATTTACTGACTTAACTAGCAGCTAATGTCTTCTGATGAGGCTGATTTTGTGAACAAAACGATGGTCAAATCAAAAAAAAAAAATGTTGTTGTGAATTTGAGTCGCCAAAATAGTACGTATCGAAATTTGTCACGGGTTGCACATAGATAATACGAGCAATTGTAGGAGGCATAAATCTCACATTTAAAGATATATCAAAACAAAAGCAAATATTGCGCTAGTCGTTAAAATGAACATAAACTGGGCAATCAATTTGCTCTTATATAAGTGTCATCATCAGATATGTTGCAAAATATTTACCCAGTTTTATTGTTTCTGGAGTATCATTAAATTTTTAAAACGCTTGTTGTAAAAGTGTAACGGCATACTGTGTCTATAAAAACATAGGATATTGTAAAATATACCTATGACCAATAAAGGATTGCAGAGTTTGCTTATAATAGTACAAGATACAGGGTGTTTAAGTAGTAACTTTTCTGACAGCATTGGTACACGTGTAATAATAATGTTAATATTAACTGTATTAGGCCACGGATATTTACAAAGTTTTCTTTTAGGTAAAGCAAACTTTAATTTGCTTAAATAAAATGGACCACCTATAATAAAGTGTTCCTTATGAAATGTGTGGGGCAACTTAATAGTTTACAACACCTACGATTTAGAAATACTTAGAATTTCTATTATTATTTGTGTATATAGATAAATAAAAATAATATTCTCCGTTTTATGTTTTTTAATGTGTCTATGCGAACGATACACTACATACAGGCTGGTCACTTGAAAACGAAACAGGCGCGTTTTAAGAAACTTATCGTTTTTTTGTTGAAACTAACTCAAAGAGGTAAATTTTGCTTTGAAAGAGAAACACTTTTAGGCTTAATTTTAACATCGTAACACCAACCCCTTAGCGGAAGTGTGATCCACCCCTAAAATCATAAATGACAAGGAGGGTCAAGTAGCACTTCATTTTAGAGCTGGTGTAAATCTCTTTTCAACGGGGCCTTATTTTTAAAATTTGGAGTGGTGGGTTCTGCGCAATTGACTTTTAAAAGTAAGTAATATATTTGTAAAAAACTTACATATCAGTTTATCAAACGTTCTCAATTTTGACCAGCAGCCTCCATCAAATAGTACAAGTTTTGTTCAAAATGTCGTGGCACATTCTGTAACATTTTTTGACTGATTTGGCGTCATTCGTCTACAATACGATGACAGTTATCTGTTAAGGAATGGGGCTGAGTAGAATAAATTTTCTTTTGTATATGGCCCCAGAAAAATAAATCTAGAGGTGATAAATCTGGTGATCGTACAGGCCATTTTGTAGACTATCTTCGCCCAACCCATCAAGTTAGAAATCTGTGGTCAAGATATTGTCGATTAGGTAAAGCGTGGTATTCAGGATCTCCATCTTGCTGTAAAATATCGAGATAATGCTCATTATTTTTGATAATGTCAGCAAACATTTGAGTAGTGGTATCTTAACAACTCCAAGTACATATCTCGAGTCATTTTACCAGGTAATTAAAGAGGATGAACAATGTGGTTACCAAAAATTCCAGCCCAAACATTGCATTTTTCCGGGTTTTGTGTATGAATGTCGTGAAATAATCTGGGATTAGAATAGGCCTAATAGCGCCAATTATGACGAATCACGGTACCGTTTAGCAAAAACAAGCACTCATCCGAAAAGCAGGTATTAAAAAGAGAATTCGAATCATTCACCACTCATTCACTTATCACTTCACAAAAGTCCGGACGGCCCTCAAGGTCATCTTAATTTATTTTGTATGCAGGATGGATTTTGTATGGATGGTATTTATGACACTTCAAAATGTTTTGAACGGTAGTTCGCCCAAAACCAGATTCACTTGCCACTTGCCTCCTACTCGTCCTGGGATTCAAAGCAACATGGCCAAGAACCGCTATTTCTACAGCTTCATTTCTTTTAGCACTTCGCTTTTTATTAACAACAGACCCGGTCTCTTGAAACTTTGCCACTAACTCCAAAACATATTTTCGTTTAAAATGCTTATCTAAATGTTGTTGATTGAATAATTCTGCTGTTCTCTTAGCACATTGATTATTTGCATAAAAAAGTGAAATCATTTCCACGCTCTCTGCAATCGAGTAAACTATTTTGTTGAATAACAGCACAAGCAACAATAACCTGATGGGCAAATGAAAATCAATCGTACACTAAGGTTTATTTGCAAATAAAGAAACCGAAGAGCACAAGTTAATCATTATGAGTAAAAATTTAAAATATTATCAACTTTCACTTTTTCGTCAGCTCTAATCAAATAAAACACTTAACAAAACGCGACGATTTTTGTGGCAAATTAAAGAAAACCCTTCTTATCTTTAGGAGTCAGTTTCTCATAACCCACTGCTTCCAACTTCAAACATGTGACACCGTTGAAAAGAGATTTACACCAGCTCCATAATGAAGTGCTGCTTGACCCCGCTTATCATTTAAGATTTTAGAGTAGATCGCACCACCGCTTAAGGGTTAGTGTTTCGATGTTAAAAAATAAGCCTAAAAGTATTCCCCTTGAAAGCAAAATTTACCTCTTTAAGCGATTATCACCAAAATTACGATAAGTGTCCCAAAACGCACCTGTTTCGTTTTCAAGTGGCCACTCTGTATGGAATACAAAGAACATATTTGATAAGTATTATTTTGCATTTGTCTTCCTATAGTTTTAGCCTGCATTGTGGAAAAATCGACCTATTGAGTTATTGAAGTATAACCTTTCCGATAATTCCTGTCTTTTAAATAATATACTGAAACTCAAGTATCTAAATATTACACCAATCAAACTAGTAATCTAATAGTAATGAATAAGAATTACAACAAAAGAAAATTAGCTAAAATTATTGCTTAAAACTATTAAACAAATATATTTGTTATGTGCTATTTAGTTTAGTTTTTTTTTGTCTATGTATCTGCCAAAGACGTTTTCGATCCCTTTTAGTCACTTGTTTTCATCCTATTTTCTAATTTGTCGATTTGCATGTTTTCTTGATGACAGTCCTTTTGATTTCAGTTCAATTCTATTAGTAGTTGCTGGACTCGCGGGCGCTGAGAAGTTTTTATGTTTTCAACTCCTGACAAAGCTATATCGCCCAAAATATTTTAAATATTTCTATTTATATATGCTCTTTGTCTGCAATTTCTGAGCTTCTATATTTTTATACAACCTTCGGCTTTTGCAGTATTAGAGTTACTGCAAATTATCTTAGTTTGGTTTATTTCTTCTGCCATTAGGTCATCTCACATACTGAAGCCTGGCGTCTTTCAACTTTGAGACATTCTTCAAGATTTGATTTTTTACATTATGTGATGACAGCTTTAAAAGAATAGTAAAGGCGGACTTAGATAGACGGCCAATTAGTGAATTTTCTTAGAAAACATTCAGAAATGGGGAGATTCCAACTTTTGAATTTTAAAAAGATGTCTTGAAATCAGCGCGAACTAGGACCCCTAGAGCCCATGTCCGGGCTCAGTTTCAATTTTTATATGTTATATATATATATATATATATATATATATATATATATATATATATATATATATCACACCAATAACTCAAAAAATAATGTTCAGATTTTTGTAAAATTTGGCATGCACCTTCCTTTTGTAAGTGCCTTGGATGAGTTCGTTAGCCAGGGAAATCTAAGTAGGTTTTCCGAAAAAATTCTTTCGAAAAAAAAATTATTTAAAAAAATAGAAAAGATATGGTAACCAAATTTGTCGTGTAAGTTTATGATTTTAAAAGGAAACTATATACCAAAATTTATATTTCTATGTTTCAACCGAAAAGAGTTAAAAAAATATTTGATGCCAGGTCATTTCTATGAAAATTCGCTACCATAACGCACTTGCTGCGTCCAGACTTTTTTATTTATATACATAATTTTTACCTATCTCCATATTTTTAAAATGGGCCTCGTATAACTCGTTCTAAAATAAGCGTTTTGCTCGATACATTTTAGAGATATTTTACGATTTTACTTTACTAAATCCAATCCGTACTTCAACTAACAATGTATTTTTATCGCATTATGATGGTCAGTCCGCATATTATAATTTTATATTCGGCAGTTAAAAAGCTAAAGTTTTGAGATAAACGTAAATTTTTTACAATACCATAAACATTTTTGAGTGAGCTATATTTATCGCGGAGCAGCATATATGTAAAAAAATTGTCCTGGTAAATAGAAGTCTTTTGTATTTTAATCACTGTGATCCAAAGTTAATTATTTTGACACACACACTTTTGAATTATAATTTTTAATAAGCTGAACTGTGATTTGCATTTTCGATTGTTACTGAATGCCAAAAAAAATTCGCCTAAGAGACGTAAGGATTATATCGAACTTGAAAAAAAAATTCAAATAATTACTAGAAAGAGCCTCCAAAACCTATATCCAAGATTTATTTTCTTGATAATATGTTCACATCCATATATACATCCTGTCCCACCTAATGCGTGCAAAATAAAAGTGCGTTTACATGGCTAAATTGCATGTTTTAAAAGAAGTTGTTATTTACTTCCTTGATTTTAAAGAAGTAACTTTTTTTTAAATTATTTAACGTTACCTTAAATTAAAGCAGTTTGTATATATCTTTAAAATACTGACATTCTAGAAAGAGAGGAATAACAAAAAACTTTCTCCGTTTATATATTTTAATTGCCATAAGTCCATTCAAAATTTCGGCAAAAAGCTCTGTTTAGGCAGCCTTTATTGTTTATGGCCTTAAAGATATAAATACTATCGGGCATCTAATTTCACCGGCTGTTTAACATTGTTGCTAAGCTTCAAGTTTTCTTTATCTGTGTGGTGATTATTATCCCAAATAGGCTGGGCCACGCATGACTACTCTATACTACCGTATCTCAAATCCGCCAGATGCTTCTTAAATATGGGTTTAGTAGCTCCTTTAGTCTGCCCAACGTATTTAAGATTACAATCTTTACACCTTACCTCATAGATGTCTGACATTGCAGTGGCTTTATCCTTCTCTTTGGTATTACCTAACAAAATTTTTAAATATTTTTTTGGTGAAAAAGCTATGTGTAAATCAGCTTTTTTTTAAATGCTCTCGAGACCACTTGAGATTCGCGATTTAAATGGTATGCAGACAAAACGTTTTGTCTGCACTTTATCTTTCCTGAATGTTGTGGATTCCCCTAACATTTTCTTTGTTTTGTGCCTATTGATTAATTTCTTCACTAAGCAGACCGAGTATTCGTTATATTTACCCACGTTCTTCTCTGATGTATCTACTTATACCAAGGGGAAAGTGTAATAATTTATTTGCTAAAAAATTTAAGCTAGTCGTTTTCTGTGTAAAAGTATGGTGTAAATTTATTTGTAATGTAACTTAGAGTGGTGTTTTCCTTCCTATAGACATCGAATTCAAGAAAATCATTATTTCTAGTAACTAGTACATCTAGAAAGGGTGGTTTATTATTAATTTTTAATTCTTGAGTGAATTTTATTGACTCATATTGACTGTTCAGTCTATTAATAAAGCCGTCTACTTTGCACATCTTTCTGTTGTCGTGTTATCGTCCACATAACGAAACTATACTCTACCAAATTACTAACTTTTATATTCTAAATCCGTTTGAATATTATCAAAAATGTTAGACATCCTGTGAAATTAGACGCTTACGAGTGTATCTATACCTCTAAGCCCATAAATAACAAAGTTTTCCTGAACTGAGCACCGCCACTAATTAGTAGTTTACTGTTGGCAATCTCTCTTTGATATAACGGATAAGGATATGCCGAAACTGAATAGCAACAGGTATAACGGGATTTTAAAAGGTCTTTCAGCAATTAAAATATGTAAACCTAGAAAATTTGTGATTTCTCTCTCTATATATATATATATCTCTCACCCTCGCTCTCTCAAGGATATGTCTTTTACCTGACACCTCATAAAAACACAGTATTAGGAAGTTAAAAAGTTAGGATTTTTTCTCTTCTAATGACGCTCACTTTGTTAGTGAAACGATCGTGAGGGTTTTTAAAAAAAAAATTTAGATGATTTAGGTTCACCTGGTGTACTTATTACTAACCATTTCCTGACATCCATACTTCTTTTGCTTTTCTTCAGTTTTATTTAATCATATTTTTAGTTCATTTATTTTTTAGCTTTTTCCTCATGGGCACAACTTCAGATTTCGGATGCACGGCAAACAGAAGGGCTTATTGCGCTTGTTCTTGTTTAAAATTTTCTTTACAACAGAGAGGGAGTGTGGTGATGTAAAGAAGCTCATGCGGTACCATTATTGATTCACCAAGTAACTCCCGTCTTGTGTTTTCTAGTGCTTCGGATGTCCATAGCTGTTTTAAGTTCTAGTTTGCATATTCTGCAAGTCAGGTGAGGTCAGGTCAGGTCAGGTCAGGTATTTCTTGATTTTTTGAGGTGTACTCTACCAGTAGTACAGTAATGTGACCTGTCTTATATGAATTTCAGTCTTCTTACCCGCTGGTAAGCTTCATTTGACCGACCTATGTTCATCTAATTTTTGAATTCGCAACTGTTTCTGGGCATGAATACTCTTTTTAGTTTTCCACCTTTCTATTTAATCACATTTTTAATGTATTTATTACTTGAAGATATTATATTTATAGAAGCGCTAGCAGAATGTCTTTATAGTAAAAATGTGAATTGGTAATAATCACATTTACTACCATTTGAGAATATTTGTGTGATAACGATATTCACTTTGAAAGGAGAATGGAGTAAAAGTGGAAGACTATTAGTTCATACGTTCTGTTGACAAAAGCTGACGTGTCGAGGTTTATATTGCATCGCGTGTTGAAACAGATGTTTATTTCGATTCATCAAATCAAATGCTTACTGATAGCGTTGCGTGTTTTGAACAAGAGTATTTTTTGACAAATGATACTCGTACAGGATGAATGATTGACTGACTGGATCGCGTCCATATTTCTAGAATAACTGTTTATAACGTCAGAACTTCAAGTCTGATAAGTTCAGAGACATTTTCAATGGAACAACTTTAAATGTAAATGGTGGAGAATTGCACACAATCAGCTTGAATTATATTCCCAACAGTAAATGACTTCGTGCTTTACGACTGCATGGCTCTATTGGTAGAGCTTACTACAGTTAATGTGTTACCGAGCATAACGGAAGATGCGACTTTTGGAGAAGTATTATAATTACACCACTTTGTTGGGAACTATCATAAAATCACATTCACAACATTGCACTTTATTTACATTTGATCCCCCGTACAGTAAAACAAATGTTCAGCAACTTTTAAGCACCTATAACTGAATACTAGAGAAATTAGTTTCTAAAAATTAAATTGTATCCTTATATCTTTATTTCCATAATCTTTCTGTGTAATATTTAAACAATCTATGAGCAACAAATGCGTTGTGGTAGTGAATTTTCCATTAAAAGATTGTGGGTTGAACATTTGACACAAGTTGAAACAAATAAATAAACGATTGTATCTAACCCTATGAGTGACACTGAGTTGGCCAGAAAGTGTGTGTGTTTTGTGTATTATTGTTTTTTAACGTCGGACTATTTCCGTGACTATGGCCAATCCCCGACGCCAGGCTGCAGTTTCACCTTACTGTCATGGAAATTTTACCATTCTGCACGGAGGGTAAGGATCTTTAACGTGCCCAACATCGCATGGACAGGGAACCGACAGCTTTACACCCCCTCCGAATGGCGGAACGTGCGGACATGCAACTTACTCAAATACAATGTCACAACCTCGGCTGGTGTAAGTTTTACAATATGTACGGAAAAAGTGAAAGGGGAACGCTGGGAAACGAATGGCCGAAAATTAAAGTTAATATAAAAAGAAAATCGTAGCTCATATTCGCATTACATAAGTTGTCAGGGATTATATAGTTCGTCAGCAGTTTGAAGTTATATCTAATATTTGTCAATAAAGTGTGCTAATTATACAGGTTATGATAAAGTAACGCCCAGAATTTTCAAAAATTGAAATATATAAATATTACTAAAATGTATCATACAAAATATTTTAATCTTGTACACTCCTTTGGTGTTCTAAAAGATATATATTGCAAATAATTGTAGAAATTCAAATATACATGGTGTTGTTTTCGAGCAGAAATAATTTGTAAACTTTTAGTGAACCTGGATCTGGGTTTTTATTCTTAAAACTTCAGTCGATTTGACAAGATAGGTTAAGTATGTGTACCAAATATCAAAACAATATACAGTGTGGTTGAAGAGTTATGAGGCAATAAAGAAATGGCCAAAATTGATTAAACACCCTATATATCGGTTATGAGGCCAAAAACTACTTAATTATGGGTTATTTATAATCGCCTCAGCGACCCCTATCCACAGTTCAACTATTTACCTTTTCCAATTAAACACCCTATATATATATATATATATATATATATATATATATATATATATATATATATATATATATATATATATATATATATATATTCAGAAAGATTTCCGCGGTCTTTAATGTGAGACATGCTTAGTTCTCGGGTTAAACCGCGTCCAGAATTTATGGAAACTCGACGTTTCGGCTCCTGTTTTGGAGCCATTTTCAAGAGGTAAAGGAAATATGTAAGGACACACCTTTGTCCACCACTCTAAGGAGTAGGCAGATTGAGGCCTTAGAGTGTCCTTACATATTTCCTTTGCCTCTTGAAAATGGCTCCAAAACAGGAGCCGAAACGTCGAGTTTCCATAAATTCTGGACGCGGTTTAACCCGAGAACTAAGCATGTCTCATATATATATATATATATATATATATATATATATATATATATATATATATATATATATATATATATATATATATATATATATATATATATTCTTTTAAATAGCTGAGTAGAACCCCCACAATAGCAACGAAATCCGGACACGCTGTGTATGGGCAGAGAATATCTGTCACATCTAAGGAAATTATAAGCATAAACCATTGACTCAAAAGATCGTAACAATTATCTCTTGTTTTAATTAAAGGGTCATGTCTCCAAGTCAAACAGATGAATTACAAAAACCCTGGAAACACCACATTGAATTTCTTTTCATTTTTAAGGAAGAATTATTTGGCAGAATATTTATTTTATCCATCCGCTAGATGCGCTAAAAATAGCATATGAATGTTGCCTTATGTTGCCATATTGTAACCTAATAGCCCGCAGGGCACCCACACAACTCAGAGTGCATTCTGTTGAATGCAAGTGGATAAAAGAACAAATCTAAGACGTGACAACGCAAACAAGAACGTACAGAGGCGAGAACAGACATGACATGCACATAGCTGAATTGACTGCTACATGTACTAAGATGTACAGTTTTCTCTAAATACAGTAAATAGATGTATATATTACTTACGTTATTGATATCAGATCTCGAATTAATTATATAACTTTCCTAAATATAGCACATTTCAAGACTTCAAGTATTTTTTCTATTCTCATTTCATTATGTAATACATTCTATGTCCTGTATTTTTTACATGTTAAGTCAAGGCACATCTGTCAGTATGGCACTTGCAGTCACCTTTGTATAAGGCTATTTGTCTTGTTAGAGTCTCCGATGTTTGACCCACATATCTACGATGGCAGATAATACACTCCACGCTATACACCACGTCTTTGCTCTTGAACATCAGAGTTTGGTCTTTCTTATTTCTAAAAATTCCCTTGTTGGTGGGCACATTATATTTTTCCTTCTTGAGGTTAGCCACCTATCTGAAGAAACTAATCAGCTGCTCATTCATCCGGTAGAGGTATGGCAAGGCAGCAAAAGAATATGGAGTTTTCTATTTTGATTGAGCCGAAATAGATTCCATAAGAACGGGAACGATAGGTAAAATAACTTCCTCTTTTGGTCTGGAGGTGTTAAAGAAGAACCTTTACATTTATTGGCCTAGGTACCCCCCATCTTCTCCATCGCGTTACTATATCTCTTGAAGACGGCTTGCCTAAAAGAGGGGTTTCATATATCATTTGTCCTCTTTTTCATGCCCTGAGTCCCATTCCTGTTCAGCTTAGGATCGTGATACAAAATGAAAGGTTTACTTACATGTCTTTAGACTTTTAGGCAAAAAAAAATATCGATGTGGAAATAAACATATTGTAATCTAACCTTTACCTAAAATATGATAAGAAATTTATGTATCTGGCATATTTTATATAAACTCCTGATAATTTTTTTGCTTCAACTTTCAGTTATCAAACTCTCATTTGAAGCCAATTATATCTCATTGTCTTTTAAAATAGCTTTTAAGGCTTGAATTCATCATCCTAATAAAACTTGATGTCTAAAGTATGTATCAATTGTACGTTTTATGACGCTCGATAAGAATATAAATAAGATAGCGGCAACACCCTACTAAATTCAACAATTGCTGTAATATACCGCCAATTCAAGATATAAATGGCGAAATAAATTTGACCACAAATCTCGGAACATAAAATCGAGCTCTTATTGAACTCTTTACAAGCTGAAGAAAAAAATATTGCAGTTCTAACAAAGCAACGGCGAGCTGAATTCGAAGCAACAAAAAAGAGATATTCCTAGCAGAAATCACGATATCGGTTTGCCGTTAGATGTGCAATCAATTGAAGTAAATTGTGTATTTGGTCCATTGGTTATTTCCAGTCACAGTCTCAAAACTCGACACCGCTTTGTTTTCCAAACAACTGTATACATCAAATTAAATAATTAAAGGAATTCATTTGAAATTTTAGGGTATAAAAAAGGGTTGGCTGCGACAAGGAAAAACTGTGTTCAAATTTAAATTAAACGTCTTTCTAACTTTCCCTTGCAATTAATGAAGCTCGATACAGTCAGAAATCGTCAATGGCTTTGTAATCTGCTTTTTGTGACAAACGTTTACGCAGCGTAGAGCCCAGTACATTTAATAAAGACTGAACTTTTAACCAAGCAATTTTTTTGGGTAGTCGAGCCTTTTGTTTATTTACTAGTTCAATTATAGGGTTCTTTGATTTGTTGTTAACTATAAAAAGTAAACTTTGCCAGTGTAAATAAACAGTTCTAGATTTACTAGAAAGTCTAATGGATATATGTAGTATTATTGAATTATAACAAACAGTGTATTTTCTGCATTGCTATTTAAACAAATAACCACAAGAGAATTTTATGTTATCCTTGTTAACAACTGAAGTTTTCGTATAATACACTAAACGTTGTAATTTGTATAAAAACAGTGAATGATGTGTTAATTTGTTTGTAGTGACAATAAAAAGGTACTAAAATATTTTAAAAAAGCTGTATTGAAATAATAGTTTAATGTAGATTATACCTTCACCTTTTTTAGCGGATTTTTGTAGGAAAAATTTGCTATTGAAGAGATTGCGACTTTAAAACTTTCATCTCAACTCCGCTCTTTCACACACCGATGTCAGTTTAATGTTTATCGAATTTTTTAGTTTGCTTTATATATATATATATATATATATATATATATATATATATATATATATATATATATATATATATATATATATATATATATATATATATATATATATATATATATATATATAAAGTGAGTGTGTGAATAAAGGCGATTATTATTATTATTATTATTGTTGTTGTTGTTGTTGTTTATTGTGTAAAACTGATTAATAACCATGTCACATGTTTTAAGAAAACCGTTAACGTGTACGGGCTCACCATCGAACTCGGGAGTCACACGTAAATAAAAAATGACTAAAATTTGCCATATTTAGATTTAAATTATTTGGACGAATATAATTTCCTCTGATTCTATCTATATTTTGATTATTATTGGAGTTTACGTTAGTATCACTATTAATATTAGTTTGTAAACTAGACTGTTCTAGCACAAATAAATTTTTGAACTGTTCAATTAAATCTTCTGTCAGACATACAATATATATATATATATATATATATATATATATATATATATATATATATATATATATATATATATATATATATATATATATATATATATATATATGAGAATGTAAAGGATTAGCAAACTTACAAGAGGGTCAGAATGAGTACGAACATTCGTGGTTTTTCTGTAAGTGTTGATACACCAGAAACCAATAGTCTTTTGACTTCCCAGCTGTATCCTACCGACTACGCCAATTAGCAACTGTTGCACATCACTTTACTTTTGTGAAAATATTTATTTCACTACTTTAATGGACATAGTAACAACTACAAAACTTATAATAGAATGAATGGTATAATTAAAATTACATTTTATTTCTATTAAAACTAAGCCTGGGAATGTGATGAGGGTTGCTGTTCTCATAAAGATATCCAAGAAATGCAACCTGCTTGTCTGGCGGTATCCACGCTTACTGCTGAATGGTCAGATTGCAATATGCAAGGAAAGTGCTTATCTGCATGTTGACTATGATGTAATTTGATATGTTGGACGTGTGAATGTAACGGACGGTCGTGAGAATCGATGGTGTAAATTATGATACTTGTTATCTTGCGAGTAAAGCAAACGTTCGTATAAATGTGAGAAGAGTCGTGGAATGAAAAGGAAGGTTATACTTTTCCCACTTATTTTTAGAGCGATGAAACTGTAGAGCAACCTTCGAGAGTGGCTTCGACCTAGTAGTGTGGAAGAAACCTCGGCCTAAAATGTTAACACAAGACGGCAGAGTCTAAGGTAACAAAATCTTAACTGTCTGAATACGAGACACGAACCTGCGATCTCAAAAATCGAACTCTAGAAGTCACCTACCTGGCCGACTAGGCTACTCAGATTGTCATAAAATAAATATATTTGTACTTATTTTTATACAATCTCAATCTATATATGTCCGTCGAACGAAAAAACAGGATCTTAATTTTATAAACGTGTATGTAATATGATTTCATATTTGTAATATTCTAATCACATAGTGTATACTTTTATAACTCAACTTACAACTATTATTATTCATAATGTTTGGGTTGATTTACAATGGTTTTGTTTTGGTTACGCAACAAAAGAACTGTTGTTCATTCTATAATAATACATGTAAGAAATATTCAATTTGGATTAAACATCTCCAAATTTAAAACTAAAATTAAACGGCAACAGTCGTCAGGGTTTTTACTACATGTAATAAAAGTTTAAAAAACTCTGAAATATTAAAGAGGAAGATAATTTCGGCTTTGACCGTTAAAATTTCATCTGCGTTATCCACTTCTTAACGAAAGTTCTACGTTTGAGATATTAAAACGTTGAGCAAAGATTTTGATCGATACTGACGGATGTAATTTTTTATATAACTTGGTCCCGTGAAGCTTCTAGCCGTGTACTAATTACTTGAGTGTAACAGCATGATAAATATGATATTTCAGAGCTCCCCTTTCAGTTTTTTGCCGCGAAAGACTGAGAGAGAGCCAAGCACAAGTTAGATGATAATTGGAATGTCTCTTTATATCATGGAGAAACTAAAGAAGGTCGTTTGACTAGGGAACACTTTGTCATCGTCATTCAAAGATAACTGACGTAAAGCAAATCCTTCGCCATAACACAACTTTACACAATTCCCTCACAAATCACTCTCGCTAACTCGGTTACACAAAAACTTACACTCTTCCTGAATAAACCGCTTCTACTTTGAATAACAATATTATTTCTTTGTTACTAAAAATTAATTTATGAAGCGATCCAGAGGGCTTCCTGTTAGTAGTGCATTCAGAGCCTGTGTGTTGAACAAAAAGTATATAATTCAACTTCTTATGGTGAGCAACTCCAGAACAGCTAAAATACAAACACAGTAGAGCACAAGTATAATACAACGAAGCAAGGAAATTCAGAAATACATTTTTTTCCTAAATTGGCAACTCTTTTAACCAGCGAAAAGTTGCACATATGTTATCGTTCTGCATATTATAAATAAAAGTACGGATATTATTAACTATGTAGAGTAAACCAATAACCTTTGCTTATCTTTACATATGCAGCAAAAATCAATGCAAACCCTTATAATCACTCGTACAGGCAAGAAGAAATTGAAAGGTTTCCCGCACTCTACAACAGTAAACCACGTAACTCAAAACCTCTCTATCACAGAGTACACAAAGATCTAACCTCCATATCCCTAACTTTGCCAGAGTGCTTTCCGACAACATTTACACCAGCTTCACCATGGACAATTCAAAGAATTATTACAGTCCTGACTTCATTCAACAAACACCACACAAACAATGAGTTGATTGTAAGTAAAAGCTTAGAGACTTACAAAAGTCATACACAGGTATACAGTGTGTCCCAAACTGGATGGGAGTATATTGCTATCTCCGTTATTATTAGAGATAAGGAGACGGTTAAATTAGCAATGGTTTGTATAATTTCATGCTCGTTCCAAGTATGACTTGCATTTTTCGCTGCCTCTTTTCGTTTTCAAGTTATTTTGAAAAAAAAATGTCGATTTCTTTTTTCTCCAATATCTAGGTAGGCGTTATTCTGATATATCTTAGACTTGCACATTATCAGGACACTTTTTACAGAGTAACCTTTTGTGCTATTCTCAACCTTGGATTGTCATTTGTTTTTGAGCTACAGGTAGCAACGTTTGCTTTTAGTATGGCAGAGATATTGGATTTTTTGCTCATGTCAGAGCCTGTAAAAAGAACTTTCCAATTATGTACAACATGGTTGAGAAATCTTGTAATTACACTGACAATTTTGAGAAAAACCGTTTTGAGGATACTAGGCTATGCAATCCAGTACCAGAAAACAAATGACAAAAAAAGTGTTCAAAAAGCAGTAAGCCGTAAAGTCTAACAATAGACTTCTACTTTTAACATAATTTTACGTAATGATTCACATTTATTGAATTAATTAATTTTTTGACGAACTTTTATTTGTCATCAATAAGTACAAAGTTGTGTTATGACCATATGTTTTACATTTTAAAATTCAAATAAAATTTTATTAAACCTGACAACCCGGCTTCTTTATATTTAATTGTCAGGTGACTGTTGTCTCGATTTGAATTATCTACTCAAAATAACACATTCACAGTCTAACCATCCTTATCACCATTGAACGTGGAAAATGCTGTATGAAATTTGAACTGTTTATTCATTTATAATTTTGATTTTTTAATAACTCCTTTCCTATATACGTGCAAGTTTTCATTCGAAACACTTCAATATTTCCAAAAATATTGCGTTTTCAAAATTTTCTTTACATTTTTTTCTGAGAAAAATTAGACGCACGGTGCCCATCTACGAACTCATCCAAGCCATTAACAAAATCAAGGTAATTCCCAAATTTGGTCGAAATCGATCATGTGTTTTTTGAGTTAGCGGTTGGATACACACACACACACACACAAATATATATATATATATATATATATATATATATATATATATATATATATATATATATATATATACATTAAAATTGAAACTGACCCCGGATGTGGGTTCTAGAGGCCCTAATTCGCGCTCACTTGAAAAAAAAATTTAAAAGGCTTACCATCGATACCTCTCTATTAGTGAATTTTCGTAATGAAAATTCACTAAAACTTAGTTCGTATTATAGACATAATATACACAAATACACCCCATATACAGAAACATACATTTATAATTATGTAAAACAATTCTTTAGTATGAAAATCTATTTAAAAAGAGGTAAGAAAGATCAATTCAAAATTCATCATTGTATAAATTGAATTAAATCTTTTTAAGTTTTCTATTTACTGCAAATTATTCTCAACTTCTTATGTATTCAAGACGACATAAAACCAAGTAACTCTGCTGCAGTTTCCCATAATATAACTTTATGTAATTAACAAGTTACAAATATTGTCGGCGTAGTTGTTTTAAAAGAACTAGAAAAAAGGAACTGCAACTAAATGTAAAGTCAATATAGTCTAAAATCTGATTCATATGCTTTGTTTGCTTTCAGTTTAGAGAATTCGCTCTGGGCACGATGTGTATCGAATATACGTAGTTTGTTCACACAATATACTTTTTGGAGATGCGAATATATAAAATTCGAATTCGAAACAAGACAAAGGATAATATGTAATCTGGATCCAAACATGTTTTATTAAATTCATCTTAAACTTTGAACTTTTTGTAAATTATTAATATTTCTGTGGGATTCTGCATCCACAAGTTTGTATTTTCTACAATTGGCTAAAATAAATTTGCTTTTGGTAGCGAAGAATTTAAAATAGATATAAATTTCTTTGTTTTAACACCTACATAAGTAGACAACGTTCCATTCTCCTGAGCCTTACAGTTTTTATATAAACATAAAACTTTATCGGACACCTTGTTAATACTGAAACATTGCGCATCTAACACATGTATTTTTTCCAAAGCAAATTCTATAAACAAATCCAAGGCTTTCCGATGGGGTTACCATCCTCTTTTGCCTTAGCCAACATTTTTTGTGACAAATTATGAAGCGCAAGCTCTGAATTCTTCTGACTTCAAACCAACCTGTTGGCTTTGATACATTGACGATACCATAGAGTCACTACGTAAAAAGTCATTAAACAAATTTGTCCACAGCATTAACTCCCAAATCCAATTTTCCGTGGAAATAAAATTATTTTTCCGTTGTCTTTTCGAGACGTACGCAACATCAAAAATTAGATCCAGTGCACCCTCTATACTCTATATGGTCTATAGAAAACCAACTTACATCAATCGCTATCTCGACAGCAAATCTCATCATTCTTAATAACACGTGCTCTACGTGGTTTGGTGTCTTTAACGTCAGTCTATTTCTGCGACTATGGCCAATCACAAACGCCAGGAAGCAATTTCACCTTACTGTCCTGGAAATTTTGCCGAACCCCTGCCTTTCTGTCAGAAGAGTAGGGGTCTTTAACGTGCCCAACATCGCATGGACACGGGACCGACGGCTTTACGCCCTCTATAAAAGGCGGAACGTGCAAACATTCAACTTCCTCAAATATAATGCCACAACCTCGGTTGATGTCAATGTTACAGCATGTACTGAAAAAGTGAAAGGGAATCCTGGGAATCTAACCCAGTACCCTTCGATTCAGGGGAACACGTTCTTACCACTGAACCACCTAGGCTCTTTCGTTTCTTTCTGTGAAGCAAGTTAAACACATGAAGTAGGTTGATTATGTAGGTAATCTGAAATTAATGGAAATTTTGAAAGGGGTGTCCTCAACCCTTAAATTTAAAATTTTCAGTTTGCTTGTTTTTGATTACGTTCTTACGGAAAATATTTCAACCTTGCTTCAACCGTGCTACTGAAAACTGAGATTTTTCACAAATTCATATAAACAGACATGTTTCAAAATTCAGATGGTGAATACATCAGTATTGGTTTTTTTAATATTAGACGACAAACAAAAAGGCTTTTTCTAATTCAAGCGTTGAGTCACCCAGGATCTCCCCATTCCAAAATATTGAATAATTTGAAATCACAGTCAGTTGTTGTTGTTGTTGTTGTTGTTGTTGTAATTTGGTTTGGCCTCGGACCGTTAGGTCCATTAGCCACAGACTTTTTTTAAATTTATGTCTAGTGGTGTTTATGAGATCTATAAACAATAAATTTGCATCAAGTTATATCGCCAGCCAATTTTATTATCTTACACTATTTTTATACCTAATTAACTAATTTGTAATAATAAATTTACTTTGTATACTTTTTTTTTTTTATATAATAATAAATTCAGTTTCTATACTTTTTTATGTTTTGTTTTGTTTTGTTTTTTTTTTCGTTTCTTTTTTTCTTTTTTTTTTGTAATAAATTGTTTGTATACCTTTTTTATTATTTTTTTTAATACATATATCTTTTTTTTTTTTTTTTTCTAAGTATTGTGAAGGATGACTGGGATTACTGTGCGTCCAGAGACCCGCCAGGACGGCTTTGAACAAACTGTACTGGGCCTTGGTTTCATGCAGGTAGGTAGATTCACAAAGGAGTGGATTACAAAGGAGCCATACTTATTCTAACAAACAATAGTTATTAAAAACATTTTTACATTATACAATGTCTCTAATGAAAACAAAAGTAACTACAGTTGTAGTCTAATTTCTTTGAAAAATCTATACAATTTCATTATTATACATTTTGACTTTCGCATCAATAGCTGATTTAAAGAAAATGGCATACAGATATTTTTATCATTCATTTGTATGATAGAAGTTATTAAATTCAGTCGTGAGTTTTGATGCCGTGGGCACATAAATATAATGTGATTTAAATCAGCCACTGTTACATTGTCACAATCACAAGCTGGAGATCTTATTATACCGATTTTATTTAAATGAGCCGGAAACCGGCCATGGTTGGATTTCAGTCTTGTTATCAATGTCGTCAATTCTTTGTTATTCCCGGAATACATGTGAAAATCTTGTTCAGTAGGTAAGTTAGGGTGGAGTATTTTGTATGGGTTATTAGTGTTTAAACAGAAATCTTTCCATTCTTCATTCCATTTTTTATGTTGTTCTTGTTTGATTAATGGATATATATCTTTATATGGCACCGTTTCCTTGTATGTGTCGTAGTCATCGATACTTTGTTTGGCCAGCAGATCAGCAAGTTCATTACCCCGAATTCCGGAGTGGCCCTTTATCCAAAGAAAAGCTACACTGCCTATCACAGTCAGTTAATACCCATATTTTTGTTATATGTCAACAACACACCACGAGGGCTTACAGCCTAAATACTATCATCGTACGGTGGGTATCGACAAAGAGGAAAGAGGCAACTTGTTAATTTTGGACTTGAAGGTTTGGAGGTACGGGAGAAAAGGAAAAACTTTTGCCGGCAAGGAATTCCACAACTTGGAAGTCATCGGGACAAAAGGTGTTTTGTCTGGTGATCTGGACACTAAAAGGGTGCATTCGCTCTGTTCTCCTGGCAGATCTGTTTGGGGCGGCAGGTGGAGGAACTATGGAAGAAAGCTCCTCTGAGCAGTGCCCGTTCAGATATATATAAAAGAGAGAGAGGTCACCAACGGCACGTCGGTGAGCAAAGGATGGCAGCTTTTGGGTGAGGGTAGCGTCACGGATGAGACGTATATCTCTCTTCTGAATGGAGTCCAGGATAGCGAGTGTAGAAACGGCAGCGGCACCCCAGATGTGGAGGCAGTATTCGAGGTTTGGTCCTATTTGTGAAGTATATAAGATATAGTGATTAGCTAGTGAAAAGTATTTGCGAGTCCGGAAAAGGAAACCTAATTTCTTAGGAGCCGCTTCTGCAGTTGATGTGACGTGTTGGTGCCAATTGAGATTTCGATCCACAGAAATGCCAACAAGTGAAAAGGACTCATTACTTTGAATAACTTGGTTGTTCATTGTGATGGGTCTAGGGCTGGTGTATCTCTTATGAGATATATATCAAGACTGAGATTTGGTGGAGTTGAATTGTACAAGATTTCCACTTCCACAGTCTAATATTTTTTGGAGATCCACATAGACAGAACCCTCCATGGGTCTGCGATCCTTATCTAATTGCGCTAAAGAGGCAGGCTTAAAATATTGTATATTTGAGTGGAGGTTGCTGTCATCCGCGTAACTGTGAACTGGGTTGGATGTGCTAGAGACGAGGTCATTGATGTTGAAAATAAATAAAGTAGGGACTAAAGCTGAACCTTGAGGGACTCCTGCATTAATTGGATACAGTTTAGAGTAATTTGCTGTCCAGGTACCGAGTTTTGGTGGTAGGCCATAGGCCGGAAATTTATTAAGCAGTGTAGCGTGCCAGACCTGCTCGAATGCGTTGGATATGTCTAGAGCGACAATCTGGGATTCACCGTGAAGTTCCATAGGCTTGTTCCAAAAATGGATGACAAAGGAGAGGAGGTCGGCAATTGATCTGCGCTGACGGAATCCATACTGCCTGTCGTGGATTAGACTCTGTTTTTCAATAAATTTTAGTATTTCGGTGTTTATATACTTTTCCATCACTTTAGTGACGACTGAAAAGGGGTAAATAGGCCTGTAGTTGCCAGAAAGCGCTTTGGATCCTTTCTTGGGACGGGTTGTACTCGAGCAGTTTTCCAGTTAGTAGGGAATATGCCTCTATTGTAAGATGTCTGAAACAGACGAGTCAGGACAGGAGCAAGTTCTGCTGCGCATTTTTTGAGAACAATTGCTGGGATCTCGTCAAGGCTAGAGGCTTTCCTGTTAATTAGAGGAGAGAGCATATTTCGTACCTTTTTAATTTTGAAAGTGATATCCCTCATTTTATGCGTGACATTGGGGACTGTTGGTGGTTCAACATTTGGAGGTGGGTTGATAGTAGAATTTCCGGCGAACGAGGCAAAAGGTTCAGCCTTGCCCATGGCGGTACAAACAATTTCATCCCCTGAAACAAGAGGTGGGAACGTGCTTTGCAGAAATTACTTCCAATAGATTTAGCAAGAGTCCAGAAGGGTTTGCTGCTGTTGGAGCTTGAGGGGACTTTGTTTTTGATGTGGATATTAAGCGAGTTTTTTGCCTCAGAAAGAATGCGGAGATAGTGGTTTCTTGCTTCGTTAAATGTTTGACGGTTTTCTTGACTGGAATTGTGTAGACGCGTTTTCTGAGCTTTGGCCTTTTCAAGTCTGGCCTTGTTACAGAATTTAGAGAACCAGGGCTTTTGAGTGGCTGAAGAGATTTTGCGTGTACGTGTAATAAATAATTCCATGCCAGCTTGGATAATTTCGGTGTTTCGTGAGATATCAGAGGGGTCAGGATGAAAGAAGCAGACAGACGACCATAGAAATGAGGAAAAGTAATCCCGCATTTTCTCCCAGTTAGCGGAGTTGTAGTGCCAAACGATACGTGGGTGTAATGACTGTGTGACCTCGGGTTGCACTACGCAGGAAGCAGTGACCATGCCGTGGTCTGAGCGAGCAAAAGGGCGGTGACTGATGTCTTATAGCATTAAGGTTTTGTAGTAAGAAGGAAATCCAAGGGATTTGAGCTGTGTGTTGGAATGCGAGGAAAGTAAGTAGGTTGCTGAATCATATTGGTTAAAGAATTGCTGACTGCAAAGGCCTTCGCTGCTCTCCCTTGTGGATCGGTTTTTGAAGATTCTAGCCATTCCGTACTTCAATGTGTGAAGTTTAGTCCTTGTAGATTGAACGGTTTTCGAGGTATATTTTTTTGTATTTTCTGGGGCAACTTTAAACCTTCATATCTCTTAATCTCATATTTTAGGTCCCCTACATACCCTTATATCTCTTAAAGAGACACCTTCGTATAAATCTAAGTTGTGTTTAATCGCCATATTTTAGGTCCTCTACACGCACCTTTCCTCTGTGTCAGTTTTTATATGGAACAGGCTATATTTATGTCTATGCAGGTTAGAGCTTGCCTCACCGACAACCGCGGTGAGTTGTCGAGGTACGATGAATGTAAGTGTACCTTATTGCCGATTGAATCAACGTCCTCCGGATAGTCTTGTTGAAGTTAGGACTGTCAACAGCGGGGAGGAGGCTAAAACTTTTTAAATAAATTTCTGAATAATTCGAAGACCAATTGACCTGATTCAATTAAGACAAAGCTACAAAATATGTCATGTTGGATAAGTGACTCAATTACTTTCCAACTATGACATAATTAATCTTTAACCCCTTGGTATTGGATGGGGCACTCTTGAAATTATTAATTTTTGCCTATAAAGGTACTAAAATTAAATGACATTTGTACTACCATCTATTCTCTTTACTTAGGTGTGCCGTTCTTGCTTGGGGCTCAAATGGTTACCGATATATAATCAAAGTTATGTCATTGTCACAGAACATAATTGTATAGTTCCAGAAATACAAATATGTATGCATGTATAAATAGATTAGCTAATTAAAAACTATCATAACAGTTGCTCAAAATCATCAGCGTTGACTTGCAGACACTCCCTACTTCTAGTGATTGTTTCGCGATGCATAGATTTAGGAAATTTTGGCTTATTTTTCAAGCGGTAAATGCATATATGATTCGCTGTTGCAATTCGTGAATGTTTCCAGGAAGATTCCTGTTAAAGAATTTTCGTAGAAAAAATCACTAATGGGGAGATCCCGACTTTTGAATTTTGAAAAAATTTTTGCAAATGAACGCAAAATAGGACCCCTAGAACCCATATCCGAGCGTTAGTCAGGAAAATCGGACGAGGTTTTCTGGGAAAATTTCTAGTTTTCATTCGAAAAAAATTTTATCTTAGAAAAAAAAACGCTATGATAACCAAATTTGATAGATAGGTTTACGATATAAAAAGTAAATTATACACCAAAATTTAGATTTCTATGTTACAAGAAAAAAAAGTTATAATAAAATATTTTGTGCCAGATCATTTCTATGAAAATTCACTACCATAACGCACTGCGTCCAGGCTTTTTTTATAAACATCTTACTTTATGATTCCACATATTGTTAAATCTAAGATGGTTAAGTCTGGCGATACTAGTGGCCAACGACTGCCATTTCCCAGGGTAATTCAACTACCTAATGGGCACCATGAGCTGGAGCTCCATCATGTATAGAATACGTACTATGACACAGTATCAACGGTAATTTCGAAATGAACTCTGCAAGTTGTTATCTTTACAATCAATGATTCATTTGCCTAGTCAAGTTTTCCTCGTGCAGATAATAAAATAACAGGTCATTTATGATAGCGCAATACAGATTTGTAAAAAGCTGGTGTTGAAAGTTTTGCTGCCGTACCATACAGGGGTTTTCATCTGCATAGAAACGATACTTAAAATGAAAATCGCCTGTTTCAATTGCATTGAGTTAAGAATCAGTTGCAATAATCAATTCCAAATATGTTATCAAGCATCATCTGCACCCGCGTAAAATGATTTGAATATTTAATATTTATGTTGATAATATTGTTCCAGATGTTGGTCGCAATAACCGGTTATGTTTATTTTGAAAATTATTCATCCGGAGTATGTATGAAGCTATTTTCACTAAAAATTGGTTAAAATAACTCTTGTTATACATTTATAACTTTGGTGAAATATTAAGTGCCAATTTGGAAAATTTTTGATATAATCAGTTTGTCCTCTTTTACTCAAAACTATGTGGTCTTGATATAGAAGATTTATGTAACAAACCTCTAAATTAAATTAGAGAAAGGCTATGCAAATAAAGTTCACTAAATAAATATAAATGTTTTAGGTTGTTGTGTTCTTAAGTGTTAGTAAAGTACTTAATTCTGTAACAATTCCATTTGTATATAATTGAATTGAAAAGATGGGATGGGAATTAATGTATATTTTTGTTACAGTGTTCTCTGGAGGAGAGGCAGCTCATGCAGTTAAAAGATTCACGGGATTATACACCGGGCCATACTTTGATCCCACAACGACCACGAACATAACAACACAACTGGGAACACACGCGTACCTCCCGTGCAAAGTAAAGCAGCTTGGCAACAAATCCGTATCGTGGATTCGACGGAGGGATGCTCATATTCTTACAGTAGATAGGTATACTTTCATAGCCGATGACCGTTTCCAGGCATTCCTTGTAGAGGCCACGGATACATGGACACTTCAGGTCAAGTATGTGCAGGCTAGGGATGCTGGACAATATGAATGCCAAGTCAGCACAGAACCCAAAATGAGTCATTTCATCACTCTCAACGTTGTTGGTATGCATACACATCACTACATTTTTCTTTTCTTTTCTTTCGCATGTTATATTTAAAGACTACCTGTTGTTGATCTCATTTTCGAACAACTTATACTTGCCAAGCTAGTATGTCAAAATAACTATATTTTAAAAAAGTAACATTTACTACATTATTATTTATGTTTTGACGCCTGACTTGTAAGTTAAGGACAATAAGAATGCCGACAATAGCGAAGTAAAGAACTTTCTAATCTTTACAATGTTAAGCTGTAAAATAATAAATAAGACATCTTACGATTGAGAAAGTCTTTAAAATATTAATGGCCAATTTTGCACCTCCCATCATCAAAGCATTAGGCCCGTATACACACTTTAGTTCTATCTCCGTTTTTGTTTTTTCATATGAGTAAATACTTCTGTTTTTACCTTATATAAATTTAAAACGAAAAATAGTGTGAAAACATTTGCTTATGTGGAACCAGTACCTACTATTATATTAATAATATTTTGAGAAAAATTAAAATTAACTCAGGACTTGGAATCTAGACTTAATTTAACAATTTTTTTACGAATAGTTATGTTTTTGCAACATTTTACCGCCCATTTATCCAAAAACATGTATATATATATTCCTTTAACGTCGGTCTATTTCCGCGAATTTGGCTGCCACAGGTTTACAACTTCAAAACGAGAATTATCGGCAAAGAAACCGAAATTTAAAAACGTCCCGATTGCTTAAATAAGAGAGATGATGGTCTTCGCCTTCCGAGTACTTGGAAACCTATTATATCTCATTACAAACACACAAAGAGGAAATAAATTCCACAGGCAATTTTATTGCCCCATTATCTCTCTCAACAAATGCCGGCAGTCCTCTAAGTACCGTGACCAAAGCCCCCCACTTAATTGACCGTGACCCGACTACTTTAACTGATAACGAAGCAAGTAGACGGAACGATTCATATAAGGCAAGACTTGCAACAGATTGCCAGATCTCTCTGAGGCCTATGGTTGAACACACTGAGACGTCGCCAACGATCTCCGTCGAGATTTTTGGAGTAGGCAGATTGAGGCCCCGTAACCGAGCTGCAACAACCCAACCCACCTTTGTCCACCACTCTAAGGAGTAGGCAGATTGAGGCCTTAGAGTGTCCTTACATATTTCCTTTACCTCTTGAAAATGGCTCCAAAACAGGAGCCGAAACGTCGAGTTTTAATAACTTCTGGACGCGGTTCAACCCGAGAACCAAATATGTCTCATATATATATATATATATATATATATATATATATATATATATATATATATATATATATATATATATATATATATATAGTGGGACACACTTAAGATGAAGACACGCCTGTATTTTCTTTATTTTTAGAGATAGCGATTTCATTTTTTGTACAGACGTAAAACGTCATTAGGCTGTTTGAATAGCCTACCCACTTCAAATGTCAGATGTCAACCCAGCCTACTATGATTTCAGGAATAGGGCCGGTTCTCTATATTTCGCGATGCGTCAGAGATATAAAAAAGTTACTTTAAAAAGTTATTCAGAATTCGATTTTAACTACAGATATTGAGTTCCAAGTCAAAATTCGTATTTTTACTTTTTTGTAAATTTTTAGACAGTCCAAATTTTTCATCAGATTTTAACAGGTAGATTGCCATGGAAACAAATTAGCACCTTGTAAAATATTGCGATAAATGTCAAATTGACATTAACTGTGAGTCTGCCAGCAAAATGCCTGTTGAACGTCTTAGTGTAAGAGAAAAAATTGAATTAATAAGATTGTTTGGTGATGGTGTTCGAAATAGCAGAGAAGTTGCTGATGAATTCAATCGGAGACATCCACAGAGAAATCCAATTAGACGCGGAACTGCAGCAGCTCTGAATGCACGATTTTCTCAAACGGGAAGTGTGGTGAACAATATATCGTCTGTTAGAAATCGAACAACTAGTGATGATAGCACAATCTTTGCTTCAACTCAAGCCAATCCTCAGATGAGTTTACGTCAAATGGCTGTTGCATTGGATGTAAATAGGGAAAAAATCAGAAGATGCCTTGTGCGTCAAAAAATAAAGCCTTTTAAGCCATAGTTTCTACACTCGTTGAGAGAAGGTGATGAGCTGAAACGATTCGATTATTGTCTTTGGGCCCAAGGTAACTTTCTGAATGATAGAACATTTTTAAGTAAAATTTTATTTACGGGCGAGGCAACATTCACTCCGAATGGAATAGTATCTGCCCAAAATTCCAGATATTGGTCTGCTGAAAGCCCTCACTGGGTTATCAGTTGTAAAGCCCAGTATTCACAAAAAGTTAATACGTGGTGTGGAATTGTAGGGGATAGAATAATTGGTCCATTTTTTTAATAATGAATTATGGGACTGTATCGAAGATTTGCCTATCAACGTGCGAAAAGATATTTATTTTCAATTAGACGGTGCATCCATTCCCAATTCTCAGTTAGTCAGAAATTGGCTAAATCTATATTTTCCATCAAGATGGATTGGCAGGAATAGTCCTTATGAACAGTGGCGTCCTCGGTCTCCTGACATTACGCCACTAGACTTCTATTATTGGGGTTCTGTTAAGAATAAGGTGTACAAAGAAAGGCCCCAAAGTCGCGAGGAACTTTGCGAGAAAATAAGGCAGGCCTGCTGTGAAATAAATATAGCAGAACTAAGAAAAGTTGCCAGCAATAATCGTAAACGGATCGAAAAATGCATCAGGCTTGAATGTGGGCTAGTTGAAGCAGACTACATTTAATAATTTTATATTCAATTTAATTGAACTTTTGTTAGAGTTTATGTGTAAGTTGAGTTGAATAAATCACGTACGATTGTTTTATTTTAATATTGACGATGTTTGTTCTTTTCATGGCAATCTACCTGTTAAAATCTTATGGAAAATTTGGACTCGGTCTTAAAATTTACAAAATAGCAAAAATTCGAATTTTGACCTGAAACTCGGCATTTGCAGTTATAATTGAATTCTGAATAACTTTCTAAAGTAACTTTTTTTGATATCTCTAACGGATCGCGAAATATAAAGAACCGGCCTTATTCCTGAAATCATAGTAGGCTGGGTTGACATCTGACATTTGAAGTGGGTAGGCTATTCAAACAGCCTAATTACGTTTTACGTCTGTAGAAAAAATGAAATCGCTATTTTTAAAAATAAAAAAAATACAGGCGTGTCTTCATCTTAAGTGTGTCACATTGTATATATATATATATATATATATATATATATATATATATATGTATATGTATATATATATATATATATATATATATATATATATATATATATATATATATATATATATATATATAGTTATGGTGATCATTATAAAAGGCTGCACCAGGGTTTTCTCGAGAACAGCTGATTTTGGCGATTTTGCTTGCGACGGGGGACACTTTTAGAACCCTAACAAAATTTGTATTGCATTCACCCCCTTAGTTGGAATAGAAAAGGTAGGTTGAATGACTCATTTTCGTTTATTTTCTATTCAAAGCTGCAATTTTATGATCCACAAATTAGTTTTTTATATATTTGCTTTAAAAACTTCAAAATAACGCATTACAAATAGTAGCGGCTTTAAATGTCAACTGCGCAACTACACAGCGCAGCAGTACATTCTTGGCATCAGAATATTATGACGATTAAAAGAGATACAGGATGTTGAAGTGAGAAACTGATTTTCTAGTCTGCTTGATATTTAGAAAAGTATTTGAGGTATTCTCTTTAAAATTTGTACTGGTGAGTCTTCAATGGTCATAATAATAATAAGAGTAATTCTTCCCCAATTTCGCCTAGCGAATATAGGGTGATTCTTAAGGTACCCTTCAAGGCTTAAAAAAACTCATATTTTCTGTAAGCATCCCTAATACACTTTTGATCAGAAAATAGTACGCTACTAAATTTTCTTAACAAGAAAGTATACATGTGAAATGACGCTGAAATCAACCATTTTCGAAATATTGGTACGGGTGAGTCTTTCATAGTGATAATAATGATAATAACTATATACCATCCACGACATTTATACCGACTCTCCCACTAAGGGGGGTAATGATATCTTAAAAAGCTACCTAGATATTTGGTAAAATCTTTTTAATCGAACTGACCAAAAAAAAATCGCAAAAATATTTTTAAGTCTCGGATTCCATTGTAAAGGTGTGTTATTGGAAGCATTAAAAGTAATATTCAAGCATTCTTAGGAAATAATAAGAACAAGCTACGATTTTAAAATTATTAAAAATTATTTATTCTTGTTTCCTTTACTTGGTGAAGCATTCCGTACGAAATACAGACGTGGAGAACGCTGCTTGACAGCAACCTCGGGCAAAAGAAGATTCTGTCAATCAACGAAACTGGTTACAGAAACGAAAACGAACATTTGTGAAGACAGAAAAAATATTCTCCACGTTTGTATTTAAATAATAATTATTTTTATTTAAACATTTTTGTGGCCCTACAAATTCTGTTGTCAATCTTTATTAAATTACCAAAGCTCGATTCTAATTTCTCGCTATTGTGGGATAGGTAAACCATATTTCTTCTTCGCTGAATTGGCTAATGAGGTTTTGAAAATGAAAAGCTCGTAATTTTATAATCCCAGATGAAACAACTCACCTAATTAATCATCGTTTGTAACAGAAAACAGACACTGTTTATTAGATAACGTGTAATTGCTAATCCAAATTCATAAACAGATTATTGATACCCAAACAGATATATCCATACATGTTGTAACTTGGCTGATGTTATTATCATAATGGAGTTGATTCAGCATTGGCAGGATTTACAATTGCTACTCGAGTAATCTGCTTAGGTCATGTTTAATCTGGATTACCATTTAGTAGATTTAATTGGAAAATCAACTAGAATCTTAAGTTTGATCAAAGCAACACACATACTTAATTTCATGGAAATAACTTAAGCCTTTCGCTCAGGGATTTTTTATATGCGTTCTAAAATTATCATATTTTTCACAGTCATTAAGTAAGTATTTATATATTAATTTTTTTGAGTCGATGCGAAAACAAATTTACTTGATATTTTTTGTGAAATTATGTATTCAATTGGATAGATTATTATAGACTTAGTGGTACAAATAAGTCTAAATAAATTTGTGAAAGAAAAACGTTTCAACAGTATAGATGAGACAGTAGCCTATTTTTCTAAAACCTTAACAGCAGCTGCAGAAAAGCCATAGAAAAGACGAAGATCACCCAAGATAGGCCACCAGCACCATGGTGGAACAAAAAACGCGAAAAAGCGATCAAGGATATAAGAATGCTCCCTATCGACTTAAAAGGCACAACACACCTGAGAACTGGATAAAATTCAAACACCAGAAAGCCAAAGCAAGACTGATTATTCGCAAAAGCAAACAACAATCCTGGAGAGAATTTGTTGCATCTATGACCACCTCAACGACAATTTCAAACGTATGGAACAAGATAAGAAAAATCAAAGGCTCAAAAACACCATTGCAGATTAAATACCTAAAGTCCAACAGAATTGTAAGCAGCGCAGAAAATATAGCAGAAATTTTTGCAACTCAGTTTGAGCAAAACTGCAGTGACTCGAATTATCATCCTCAATTTTAGTGAATTTTCGTAGAAAAAATTCACTAATGGGAAGATCTCGACTTTTGAATTTTGAAAAAAAATTTGCAAAAGAGCGCGAACTAGGACCCCTAGAACCCATATCCGGGGTCAGTTTCAATTTATATATATATATATATATATATATATATATATATATATATATATATATATGTGTGTGTGTGTGTGTGTGTGTGTATGTATCACACCGATAACTAAAAAAATAATGAGCCGATTTTGATAAAATTTGGCACATACCTTCCTTTTGTAAATGACTTGGATAAGTTCGTTAGCCAGGAAAATTTAACGAGGTTTTCCGGGAAAATTTTGAGTTTTCATTCGAAAAAAATTATATCTCCAAAATTAACAAAGTAAGGGCAGTCAAATTTGGTACGCAGGATTATGTCATCATAGCTACCTACCGAAACTTATCTCTATAAGTTAAAGGACAAGAAAGTTACAGGCATTTAAAGAAAAATAAATTTGGGTTTTCCTCAAAACGTCAAAGTCGCGATTTAAAATGTCAAAATTGGTAATATGTAGGCAATTAACCTGAAATTAAAATGAGCTATGGAAAAAAAATGTCTCAAGAAGAATGCTTGACAAAGCCTAAACTCTAAGTTTCAATCGTCATTGTCCTTCATTTTACTAAAATATTCCCAGAAAATTCATTTAAAATAGACCCTTTCTCTGATGCTTTGGCAGTAGTGTTGGCTATAGAGTTTCTCGTTTAATGGTATATCTTTTTTGTCAAATTTTCGTAAAAAATCATTAAAGCTCAATATATCCGTTATTATGCAAGTTTTTTAAAATATAAGAAAACACAAGAGAATCACAACACAACAATGATAGGTGAAAATCAGCAAAGCATTAATAGAGATATAACTTTGGATGAACTGGAAGACGCCCTTCAAGGAGTCACATCTACTTCACCAGAACCTGATGATATACCATATGAATTTCTAACCCACCTTCCTACTAACGCTAAACATATATGGATCAACCACCAATTTCCTGATAACTGGCGCGAGGCAACTGTGATACCAGTCCCTAAACCAGAAAAAGAAAGTTATTACACATCATCATACAGGCCAATATCTCTAACTCCCACTCTTTGTAAATTACTGGAGAGAATAATAAATTAAAGGCTGATGTTCACACTAGAAAGAGAGAAGGTTCTGACTCAATTTCAATGCGGATTTCGCCATAATAGGTCAACGTTAGATAATCTAGTTCGATTGGAGTCAGAAATACTGGAGGCTTTTGCACTAAAATAAAAGACAGGCGTAGTGTTCTTTAATTTAGAATAGGCTTATGATATGACATGCAGAAATATCATAATCAGTACATAAAATCTTGGAACCTTGATGGAAATATACTTGCATTCGTCATGAACTTTCTAAGCAACAGAAACTTTAGAGTGAAAGTTAACGGAAAATATTCATCCATAAAAACTCTTCAGAATGGAATTCCGCAAGGGTCAGTAATAAGTGTAACACTATTTGTGATCGCAATCAACGACATTGTGAATTCTTTATGCCCACTAGTCAAAACCAGTCTATATGCTGACGATCTAATCATATATACAAAAGGCAATAACGTGGAAGGAACCCAAAAACTGCTACAAACATCCGTAAAAAATATTGAGCAGTGGTCAGAAACTACAGGATTTAGATTTTCTGTAGACAAAACTGAGAGCATGGGATTTTCCAAATCAAAAAGAGTTAATGAAAAAAAACTGAATCTGTACGGCGCAAATATAAGATCTGTAGAACAAGTTAAATTTCTAGGATTAACGTTTGACCGAAAACTGCAATGGGGACCACACATAGAGCAAGTTAAAAAATCATGTGTCGGCGTTATTAGTATGACGAAGACTCTGGCACACTATGAGTGGGGAGCTGACACCAACGTGCTGATCAACATCTATAGGACGCACATCAGATCCAGAATAGATTATGGGGCCATAGTTTGGAGTACAGCCAGTAATAAGCTGCTACATACACTTGACATTATCCAAAACTCTGCCCTAAGCATAGCCCTTGGTTGTTACCGAACCAGCCCCACTGAAAGTATTAGGAGTCTCGCAAATGAAATGTCTCTTCAACTAAGAAGAAGACATTTAACTTTAAATTATGCCTCCAAAGTTCTTAGTACACCAGAACATCCAAATTATGAGTTGTTTTCGTCAAAGAGCGAGGAGATCTTATTTAGAAGAAAAGCGGATCTTTCAGCTCCCATCAACCATATATGCCACAAAATCCTTGAAAGTGTTGAAGAACCTTTGTCGTTATCTTCCAGTTCATACAAGACATTGAACCCTCCTTGGACACAACAACAAGCTACTTTTGATCTAAGACTAACATACCACCCGAAAACTACCACCAATCCCAGTGTAATAAGGGACCAATTATTACAAATGAAATCTGAGTGTGAGAACCAGAAATTCATCTATACAGATGCCTCCAAAAATCAAAACCGTACAGGATCAGCTGTATATACATGCAAAAGAGTCTGGACATACAAACTACCTAAATCGGCATCTATATTCACTGGTGAACTATATGCCATAAAAGAAGCACTTAGGCATGCTATACTATCTGATATACAACAGACTGTTGTCTGCACAGACTCTTTGAGTGCATTACAAATAATTAGGCAAATCTACCCTAAACACCATACTGCAAGGGAGATAAGAGATCAAATGACGTACATAATTGCACATAAAAAGAAACTCATTTTCATGTTCACCCCCTCCCATCTAAACATCCAAGGTAACGAAATTGTGGGTGCACTTACAAAATGAGTCGCCACTTCGTGTAACGATCCAGTCTACCAAATCCATACGAACGAGGATATCAAGATCAATATAAAACAGTTATCTCTAGCAAATGGCAAAAAATGTGGGAGACTAAACCCTCAAAATAGTTCCATATCAAACCAAGAGTAAACGATAAGCTATCACTTCCGAATGGAAGAAAAAATCAGACAGTCATATCCAGGTTGAGAATAGGCCATACTAAATTTACCGACGAATATATAATGAAGAAGCTACCCCCATCTATTTGTTTTTGCTGTGATACACAAAGCACTGATCAACATCTCCTTGTGGAATGCCCACTATCCGAAGCAAATAGGATATCCTCAAACATACCAAACAACTTGACCGATCTTTTAGGATCCAACAGAGAAAACCATACTCAGCTCGTGACATTCCTGAAGTCAAGTGCATTATTCAACCAGATCTAGTGCTAATAAACTTTAACTGCTCCTTTTCACGATATTATTGTATTTATTGTATGTATTTATTGTTGTCATTTAATTATTATCTAATTATATCTCACCAAGACCTGCTAATAATCTTTTAGGTTGAAGCAGGATATTTTCTTAAATAATAATAAAAAAAGTCTAAATAAAATAAGGTTTCATTATTTTACTTTGCCTAGTAATTTAGAAAACAGTCTTTTTTGTAAACAAATGGACATTACACAGACAGCACGAGTTTGGTGTTTACAATCAGCATTTTGCATCTGGAGGCAAACGACTTTTTATTAAAATTTGGAAAATGCTTTACTTAGTCATTTCGTAGGTACTTCAGCAACGGGTCTTATTTCAATGGTGTTTCAAATCGTTGGAGCTAAGAGCTTCGGGCGTGACGTAGCGGTACTTGACGGACTGGCTGACTCTGAAGAAACTAGAGGAGAGGGTGATAGCGATAGTAGTTACAAAATCAATCTGTCCACTCCACCCATGCTATTAATATAATTTTTTTCTTCTGGTTTGGTAACATGCTTGACAAAGCCTAAACTCTAAGTTTCAATCGTCATTGTCCTTCATTTTACTAAAATATTCCCAGAAAATTCATTTAAAATAGACCCTTTCTCTGATGCTTTGGCAGTAGTGTTGGCTATAGAGTTTCTCGTTTAATGGTATATCTTTTTTGTCAAATTTTCGTAAAAAATCATTAAAGCTCAATATATCCGTTATTATGCAAGTTTTTTAAAATATAAGAAAACACAAGAGAATCACAACACAACAATGATAGGTGAAAATCAGCAAAGCATTAATAGAGATATAACTTTGGATGAACTGGAAGACGCCCTTCAAGGAGTCACATCTACTTCACCAGAACCTGATGATATACCATATGAATTTCTAACCCACCTTCCTACTAACGCTAAACATATATGGATCAACCACCAATTTCCTGATAACTGGCGCGAGGCAACTGTGATACCAGTCCCTAAACCAGAAAAAGAAAGTTATTACACATCATCATACAGGCCAATATCTCTAACTCCCACTCTTTGTAAATTACTGGAGAGAATAATAAATTAAAGGCTGATGTTCACACTAGAAAGAGAGAAGGTTCTGACTCAATTTCAATGCGGATTTCGCCATAATAGGTCAACGTTAGATAATCTAGTTCGATTGGAGTCAGAAATACTGGAGGCTTTTGCACTAAAATAAAAGACAGGCGTAGTGTTCTTTAATTTAGAATAGGCTTATGATATGACATGCAGAAATATCATAATCAGTACATAAAATCTTGGAACCTTGATGGAAATATACTTGCATTCGTCATAAACTTTCTAAGCAACAGAAACTTTAGAGTGAAAGTTAACGGAAAATATTCATCCATAAAAACTCTTCAGAATGGAATTCCGCAAGGGTCAGTAATAAGTGTAACACTATTTGTGATCGCAATCAACGACATTGTGAATTCTTTATGCCCACTAGTCAAAACCAGTCTATATGCTGACGATCTAATCATATATACAAAAGGCAATAACGTGGAAGGAACCCAAAAACTGCTACAAACATCCGTAAAAAATATTGAGCAGTGGTCAGAAACTACAGGATTTAGATTTTCTGTAGACAAAACTGAGAGCATGGGATTTTCCAAATCAAAAAGAGTTAATGAAAAAAAAACTGAATCTGTACGGCGCAAATATAAGATCTGTAGAACAAGTTAAATTTCTAGGATTAACGTTTGACCGAAAACTGCAATGGGGACCACACATAGAGCAAGTTAAAAAATCATGTGTCGGCGTTATTAGTATGACGAAGACTCTGGCACACTATGAGTGGGGAGCTGACACCAACGTGCTGATCAACATCTATAGGACGCACATCAGATCCAGAATAGATTATGGGGCCATAGTTTGAAGTACAGCCAGTAATAAGCTGCTACATACACTTGACATTATCCAAAACTCTGCCCTAAGCATAGCCCTTGGTTGTTACCGAACCAGCCCCACTGAAAGTATTAGGAGTCTCGCAAATGAAATGTCTCTTCAACTAAGAAGAAGACATTTAACTTTAAATTATGCCTCCAAAGTTCTTAGTACACCAGAACATCCAAATTATGAGTTGTTTTCGTCAAAGAGCGAGGAGATCTTATTTAGAAGAAAAGCGGATCTTTCAGCTCCCATCAACCATATATGCCACAAAATCCTTGAAAGTGTTGAAGAACCTTTGTCGTTATCTTCCAGTTCATACAAGACATTGAACCCTCCTTGGACACAACAACAAGCTACTTTTGATCTAAGACTAACATACCACCCGAAAACTACCACCAATCCCAGTGTAATAAGGGACCAATTATTACAAATGAAATCTGAGTGTGAGAACCAGAAATTCATCTATACAGATGCCTCCAAAAATCAAAACCGTACAGGATCAGCTGTATATACATGCAAAAGAGTCTGGACATACAAACTACCTAAATCGGCATCTATATTCACTGGTGAACTATATGCCATAAAAGAAGCACTTAGGCATGCTATACTATCTGATATACAACAGACTGTTGTCTGCACAGACTCTTTGAGTGCATTACAAATAATTAGGCAAATCTACCCTAAACACCATACTGCAAGGGAGATAAGAGATCAAATGACGTACATAATTGCACATAAAAAGAAACTCATTTTCATGTTCACCCCCTCCCATCTAAACATCCAAGGTAACGAAATTGTGGGTGCACTTACAAAATGAGTCGCCACTTCGTGTAACGATCCAGTCTACCAAATCCATACGAACGAGGATATCAAGATCAATATAAAACAGTTATCTCTAGCAAATGGCAAAAAATGTGGGAGACTAAACCCTCAAAATAGTTCCATATCAAACCAAGAGTAAACGATAAGCTATCACTTCCGAATGGAAGAAAAAATCAGACAGTCATATCCAGGTTGAGAATAGGCCATACTAAATTTACCGACGAATATATAATGAAGAAGCTACCCCCATCTATTTGTTTTTGCTGTGATACACAAAGCACTGATCAACATCTCCTTGTGGAATGCCCACTATCCGAAGCAAATAGGATATCCTCAAACATACCAAACAACTTGACCGATCTTTTAGGATCCAACAGAGAAAACCATACTCAGCTCGTGACATTCCTGAAGTCAAGTGCATTATTCAACCAGATCTAGTGCTAATAAACTTTAACTGCTCCTTTTCACGATATTATTGTATTTATTGTATGTATTTATTGTTGTCATTTAATTATTATCTAATTATATCTCACCAAGACCTGCTAATAATCTTTTAGGTTGAAGCAGGATATTTTCTTAAATAATAATAAAAAAAGTCTAAATAAAATAAGGTTTCATTATTTTACTTTGCCTAGTAATTTAGAAAACAGTCTTTTTTGTAAACAAATGGACATTACACAGACAGCACGAGTTTGGTGTTTACAATCAGCATTTTGCATCTGGAGGCAAACGACTTTTTATTAAAATTTGGAAAATGCTTTACTTAGTCATTTCGTAGGTACTTCAGCAACGGGTCTTATTTCAATGGTGTTTCAAATCGTTGGAGCTAAGAGCTTCGGGCGTGACGTAGCGGTACTTGACGGACTGGCTGACTCTGAAGAAACTAGAGGAGAGGGTGATAGCGATAGTAGTTACAAAATCAATCTGTCCACTCCACCCATGCTATTAATATAATTTTTTTCTTCTGGTTTGGTAACATTTTTGTACTGTTTTTCTGATTGATTCCAGCGTCTGCAGATATTATAAACTCAAATTTCTCCAAAACTTAATGCCGTTACTACATTTTTGTTGTTGCAGTCACTCGTTAAACCAACAGGTTAAATGTCAGCTAAACTGGATTCATAGTTCCATTTGATGATCATAAGTGACCGCGATTGGAGCGAGACAGTGAATGGCTAACAAACAACTCATCTGTATGGTATACAGACGGGTCTAAACAAATTAAGGAAGTAGAATTGACAATAAGAGGACCTACTTTAGTGCCGGGAATAAGGGGACCTACTTTAGTCCCGGGAATAAGGGGACCTATTTTAGTCCCTAGGAGAAACCTCCACTGTCTTCCAAGCAGAAATAAATCTATGCGCACAAGAGTGCATACAAAAATTACTCAGAAATGGACAGATCTACATCCTGCCAGACAGTCAGGAACTACTTAAGAGACTCTAAAGTCTTTCAAAACCGAGTTTAAACTGACCTGGGACTGCAAAAAAATTGCTTGAAGCAACTAAATACGAACAACAAAGTAACTTTGGTATGGGTACCATGGCAGAAAGGCATTGAAGGAAATCCGGAAGCAGATAGCGTTGCAAAAAGGGCAGCAACAACATCATTCTATGGTCCAGAGCCCTATTGTGGACTAACAAAAAGCCATGTAAGAAATGAACTTGATACTTGGGGAAGAAACCAAATGCTATCACACTGGAGGAAAACGCCAGGCATAAGGCTGGCAAAACCGTCTATCGCCATATTAACAAAGAAGTTTGAACTGTTTCTTGAATTAAACAGGACCGACTTTGGAATAATCACAGGACTTTCAACAGGACACTCCCCGGTAAGGTATTACCTTATGAAAATGGATAGACATACAGTGAAAACTGCAGATACTGCACTGAAGCAGCAGTAAGAACAGTTCTGCAAACGGCTCAAATACCTTGGAGGGGTGACTTTCACACCACAGAAAATAGGTAAAATAGCTTCCAAAAGGATAGTAGACTATATGTAAACCAAAGATTTTCGATAACTATTAGAAAAAAAGAGCCATCCACAAGAGACTCATTGCGGTCACAGCGCTGAGGGACCAAAAGCCTCTACGACTCATTAAACAATCTAGAATCTACAATCTACACTTTTGTTGTCAAACCATTTACTCACTACAACACCATCGTTGCTAAGTACTTCTTCGCAACTTCTGCGGCCTTCTGTTTCATAATTTTACCATAACCATAAATGGAGGATTGCTGAATTTGTTTGCACGCGCAGTACAAGATGTAAAATATTCTAATGCCCGAAATACTTCGAAGTATTCCTTCGGAAGTGGAGCAAAGGCTTTATTTTTGCATGGAAATGAAAGAAAAACAATTTGATCATTGAATTAAATAACATTCTTTTGTTCATTGATATTTTCTCTTATTCTTTAATTGAAGATTTTATTGCCATATCCAAAACAAAATTTAAAAAGCCGTATATTGTCGTGAGCCGAATTGAGAAGGCTTTAAAATGAGGTGTCACTTAACATAGGGTGCCACCTAAAAATTAAGAGTACTTTACGCTCCTGCCTAGGCGATGGCTTCCAAGACACCAAAACTTACACCAACATGTATTTCCCTTGAAAACAAGGTCGATGTATCTCGGATTTTTTTTTCTTATTTTTATTTCCGTTATTTTTCAGGTAGGAAGTTTTAATTGGCATACCTATATATACATTTAAACAAATGTTCAAAATTGCTACTTACATTTTGAATTTTGCTGACACTTCAGCTGCTTTAGAATACCTTTATTCTTCTTCCAAATACAGATTCATGAAAATGTTGCTTGATTAATATTTAGTTGTCCTGAGAAGTCAAACCTAAATTTTCAACAATAAATTTGACTATAGGCCTAAAGCTGTTTATAATATAATTGGAATCTACAATCATACACTTAATTTTCTGTGAAATTAAGTTTTAGAACATTTAAATTTAATAAACCCTATATATTACCTCATTCCTAAACGTCACACAATCTGGGATAGACCTAATTAACACATTCAATGAAAGGCTTCTCTCCAGAAAACAAAACGTACTAAATTTCTCGACGCGTTTCGGCCCACTAAGTTGCCATCTTCAGGGGATACATTTTTCAATTCTTGAAAATTGAAGTTGAAACTATACAAAAGGTTAACCAGGCTGAAACTTGGTCTATTGCACCAGAGGTCCAACAACACTGCATCTGAATTTTCCAGAAATATATTTTCAAACAAAACCTAATGAACATGTACGGCGATTTAATTAAATAGCAAAAATAAAGGTCAGCCATTATGCAAACTTGAACAGCCAGGAGGCACTAGCGCAAGTGCAGAAGAATGAACCAGAAATGAGAAATGAAATCAGAATATTTCTGATTCATTGTTCTGCACTTGCGCCAATGCCTCTTGTCTGTTCAAGTTCGCATAATGGCTGACCTTTATTTCTGCTATTTAATTAAATCGCCATTTATATTAATTAGGTTTTGTTTGAAAATAGATTTCTGGCAAATTCAGATGTAGGGTTGTTGGACCTCTGGTGCAATAGATGAAGTTTCAGCCTGGTTAACTTTTTGTATAGTTTCAGCTTCAATTTTCAAGAATTGAAAAGTTTATCCCCTGAAGATGGCCACTTAGTGGACCAAAACGCGTCGGGAAATTTAATAAATGTTGTTGTCTGGAGAGAAGCCTTTCATTGAATATTTTAACCTATATTTTACGTGTACATTTTTTACATTCTATTTTTTGTTTGTTAGAATTTTTTAACGTGCCCACGTGCTGTCACTTACAGGAGATTGTTCTTTTCTGTTACAATCAAATAATACCGTATGTTTTCAGCGTGGTTCCTTATAAATTGCGATATCAGAAAAATTCGGTATACAATTCAACTTATCAAATGTTGTTTTAAACGTTGCTTGTATTACATTTACAAAGCGTTTAGCTATGCGTGTATATGAATTTAAGAACATAGCGGTTTTTAGAAGTTCAGAAATATAAAAGTTTCCATCGAGTCAGCAAGTCTTTTCTGATATAATAAGAATCAAGAATGCGTAAATCGAAAAAAGTTAATCAGCTTACATTTCCGTTATGTCTATTTTCTTATGAAAGTCTCTTTCGGCTTTGTACCTCGTTCCATTTTGAGGTAAAGTGTAATTTGGAAAACCCATTGGGTAAACAGTTTAAAATATGAAATACGGTAGTTTCGAACACAGGAGGAACTTTGGAATTAACATATATTTCCTTTCAAAGTCTTGCATCTTATAACAAGTTCTTAAGCCGTATAAACATCGAAGCCCCACACGTAATAAAACAAGGTTTTAGTCGTGTTTTTGCCTTAGTTTCTTTGCTCCTTACCCATTATTCCCTTGACGATTATAACATTAGGTCTACACTAGACCAGAACTTTGTAATTATCTGTTTTTGTAAAACCCTCTACACGGATGATTTGATTTTAAAAAATGCAGAGCGAAATTAAATTAATTTTCTTATTTTACGAAACATATCAAATTGTTGTGTTTCTTTGGACACCTTTCGCATAGAATTGTTTTTTTTTTCTTCATCTAAGCTGTATAGCGATTTAGATGTGCAAGTGGCTTCTAAACAATACAAGACACTATATCTAATATTTAATTAAATTGAGAGCGTCAGTGGTTCAATGCTAAGAATGTGTGCCTCTGAACCGAAGGATATTTGGTTTGATCCCAGGGTTCTCCTTTCCCTTCTTCAGTATATACTGTAACATTAACATCAACCGAGGTTGTGGCATTGTATTTGAGCAAGTTGAATGACTGCAGGTTCCGCTCTTCGGAGGGGGCGCAAATCCGTCGATCCCGTGTCCCTGAGATGTTGGGCGCTTTAAAGATCCCTACCCTCCTTACAGAAAGGCAGGCGTTCGGCAAGATTTCCAGGATAGCGAGGTTAAACTGCATCCTGGTGTCGGTGATTGGCCATAGTCGCGGAAATAGGTCGACGTTAAAGAGACAAAAACACACAACACAAAATTAAAGTTACTTTTCACAAGATAAATCACATTTTCAAAACAATGAACATCCGGAAGGTTGAAGTAAAAGTTAATTATAACCTACAGAAACACGTGTATTTAATCAAAATAACAAAACATGCATATAAGCACACTTGGAGAACCCAATTCACCACAACACATCTTTTTAAATCTAACCATCGTTTTGCTAACAACGTTAGCTTCATCAGAGGATTCACAGAGTTAACCGAATATTTCGTCCTCTGATGAAGCTACCTTTGTTAGCGAAACGAACGTTAGGTCTTTAAAAAGGTGTGTTGTGGTGAATTGGGTTCTCAAAGTGTACTTATCAGTGCCCATCACAGGTTCCAATCTTCACTTAATGAAAACATGCAAATAGTAAAAAAAAAGTCTTAGGGCTTATATCTAAAATGAAACCATATAACACAAATATCTACAACAAAAATTCTAAGAGATCAAGTGCCTTATGGTAGCGAATTTTCATTAAAAATTAATACACCAATAACTTAATTGCCAATTAAAGTACAAACTTAATGTTTAATATTGGTTTACCAAATTTGACTAATAATTTTCCCACTTTGAGAGATAAATGGTTTTTCCAAAAAAAGTTAAAATTTCCTTAGAAAAACTGATCTGATTAAGTTGTCTAACAAACTAATTTAGGTCGTTAGGAACAGGAAAACATTTGACAGGTTTCATTAAAATCCGTTAGTCATTGTTTGTATTAACACATCGGTACATAGAAAACAGTCAACAACTGCTAGTAGTCCAGATATTGAAAAAATGTTTGGTTTTATTTGGCAGGTAATTTATTTAGAGATGCGATACGGTTCATAATAAGATCGTTTATTCTAAAATAACGGAAAAAATTACAACATTAAACCAAAACTCCAACTATATAGAACAAATTTTGAAAATTGAGTTACTTAATTGAAAAAAAAATACAATAACTCTTCAAACTGTTGTCCATTCACATTTTGACAATTTCTAAGTTTATTGACAAAGGCGTAAAATTCATTCGCCAGATATGCCGAAGCAATGTTTGCGATCGCAATTCTGATTTGATAGAAGCTCTCTTCATCTAATATTGCTGGCCTGTTACAATACATAACACTTTTCAAATATTCCCAAAAGAAAAAGTTCATGAGAGCAATTTCTGGAGACCTAGCAGGCCAATTAATCTGACCTCTTCGTCCAATTCATTGCCCTGAGAAATTGTGATTTAAGAATACACAAACTTGCTAACCGAAATGCGGTGAAGCACCATCTTTTTAATACCACACATCTTGCTGCAAGGCTGGTGGATTTATTCGATTTGGCTTAATCTCTTATATTTTTGGTACAATTTGTGTAATAGTTCCAAGTAACCAACAGATATTAGGGTACCATGTATAAAGCACAGGACGATGATGTTTTCGTCCAATATTCCACACCAAACGTTAGGTTTTTCTGAAAATTACATGTGAATTTTTAAGTTGACAAGGGGATTAGCAAGGTGCCAGTATCTACAATTATGTTTGTTTACAGAACTATTTAACATAAATATGGCTTCGTCTGAAAAAAAATTGTTTCTTACGAAATTTTGATCAGTTTCTTTCCGTCATAAATTCTGAAAATTGCAACCTGAGACAAAATTGTCCTATAACAGTTGTTGATGAACAAAATATGGTTCGTATGGATGACACTTAGACTGCTCTAGTATTTAGGTGATTTTCTTTTTAAAAAATTCACTAATGAGGAGATCCTGCCTTTTGAATTTTGAACAATTTTCTCCAAATGAGCGCGAACTAGGCCCCCTAAAACCCAAATCCAGGGTCAGTTAGTTATATATATATATATATATATATATATATATATATATATATATATATATATATATATATATATATAGGTATGTATCACACCGATTACTCAAAAAGTAATGGGCCGATTTTGATCAAATTTTCTGAGTATCTTCCCTTTGCAAGTGGCTTCGATAGGTTCGTTAGCCAGGAAAATCGGCACTGGTTTTCCAGGAAACTTTTCTATTTTCTTTCGGAGAAAATTTATATTTCCAGATATATAATAATAATAATTATAATAATAATAATAGAAAAATAAAAATAAAATAAATAGGGCAACTAAATTTAGTACGCGTATTTATATTATAAAGAGTGAACCATGTGCCAAAATTTAGGTCTGTAAGACAAAAAAGTTCCTCGCGTTTAAAGAAAAGGGGTTGCAGGATTTCCTCAAAACGTCAAAGTCGTGACCTTAAACAAACATGGATTATGTAAAGAAAAGGTTGCAAGAAGAGTGTTCTGCAACCCATTAACTTTCATCTTAAACCGTCATTGTCCTGCATTTTACTAAAATATTTACTAGGCTCCCTAGAATCCATATCCGAGTTTAGTTTCAGTTTTTTTCTGTTTTCATATATACAGGGTGACGCATTTCTACGGTAAAGTTCAATATAATTGTTATGATACAAGTTACGAGAAAAAGTTGTATACGCTAATTATAGGGTGTCTTGAGCTGCATCTTATAAAATTATTTTTCACAGGCTGGCCCATAAGTCATTGGTGATACCTATAAAAAAATTCTAACACCCCTAAATTATTGCATTCTTGCATTTTTAACGAAATATGATGCATGTTTGTAAAAACAAAAATCGAGACGCAGTAAGTGCGTTTTGGTAGCGAATTTTCATTAAATGCTTCAAATTTCAATAACTCAATTTGCTATTAACCTAAGGTTTTTCGGCTAGGAAACCAGTTTTCTGGGAAATATTTTGTTTATTTTCGGAAAATTTTTGTAGATTTTCAAACAATTAGTTATTTTGATAAAATGTTGTACCTCTTTTCTCCTATATAGGTTATACCGGTAACCAGATTGATTCCTGCTTGCATCAGAGAGACATATTTAACATTAAAAACATTTTTATGAAAATTCACTTGCATAACGCACTTGCTGCGTCCAGACGTTTTCTTATGAAGCCTTTACATACACATCATGATCTGTTGCAAGTTGCCTGATTGAGGTTTGTGGTGTATCTGTAGAATCCGGTAAAACTTGTAATGAAATGTCATCACTTGTTGCTGTTTTAGGTTTCCCGAGGGTTGGTAGATTTTTTACAGTTTTTAATTATGAAAATAATTTTATCAGATGCATCTCAAAACACCCTGTAGTTAACATATTGGATTTTTGCTCGTATATTGTATATAAACAAGAATATTGCGTTTTACCGTAGAAATGCCACCCTGTATGTGTGTAAACAGCCAAAAACTGAAACTTACCCCGTATATGGGTTTTTAAGGGTTCACGCTCATTTGAAGATATTTGTTCAAAATTCATAAGTCTACGAAAATTTACTAAAATATAGACTATTAACATAAACTCTATAGCTGAAACTACTGCCAAAGCATCAGAAAGTGGGTCTATTTGAAATGGATTTTCCGATAATATTTTAGTAAAATGAAGGTCAATGATGGTTGAAGCTGAAACTTAAGTCTTTGTGAAACACATCTATGATGATATTTCTTGTGCACAATCCGTATTTGTTTCAGATTATTTGTCTGAAAATTGCACATTTTGACGTTTCAAATGGCGACTTTGACGTTTTCAGAAGAAAAATTATAAAATTTTCAAAATATTTTTTCTGCTACTTCTTGAACTTTTTGCGTCAAGAAAACTTAATCGTCGTATGTAATATTTGTTTCTTATGTTAAGCACACAACATATTATTTTTTTGTGCTTTCCTTTGACCACCAGTGGCACCCAAAATATTTTCCTTTAAATGCCTATAACTTTTTTCTAAAACTTCGGCACGTAGTGCAAGTTTGATAGTAGAAGCATATGTACCAAATTTTTTTGTCATTGATTTGTTCTTTTCGTAGATACAAAAATTTTAATAAAGAAAACCCAAAATTTTCCCGGAAAAACTAGTCCAATTTTACTAGATAACGAACTTGTCTAAGCCACTTACAGAAGGAAGGTACCTACCAAATTTACCAAATTTCATCAAAATCGGCTTACTATTTTTTGAGTTATGGGTGTGATATATATATATATATATATATATATATATATATATATATATATATATATATATATATATATATATATATATATATATATATATATATATATATATATATATATATATATATATATATATATATATATATATATATATATATAAACACAGATGTCCTTATTAGTGAATTTTTCGTTTTATGGAAAATTCGCGAATAAACCTACAAATGACAAATTTAAACACACTAGTTTTAATACTGATTTAGAGCCAATTTTCGATTTTCTAGCTTACGTTAGCGCCTACTAGCTCCCCAACGACGACAAATGTGCTCTTAGTTTATCACACAACTTGTCTTTATATTTTAATAAACTATCGGCTAGTAAAACCCAACTATTATAAATTAACCACCCAGTATATCACTACTACTTAGAGGAATCATTCTAACAAGTTTAACGCGGGAAAAAATTATATAACGTCCTAGTTTTTCCGACTTATTTTATGCACACTTGAAATATTTGAGGTTTCAAATGTTTTGAATCACCCAAAGGAAGGAAAGGGATTAGTAAGCAATAAACAACAGCCGAATATTACAATAAAACACAAGTGACATTTTGATCCCAAGATACTGTTTAATAATGAAAGTCTTAAGCATATACATATACATAAATTTACGGCCTAATCCCTTCTGGGGTTGCCAGAATCCATAACCAAGTTTCTCCAAATATGCCTGTTCTTTTAGCGAGAGCATGCGTCTCCCACGTTCATATATCTTTTTAATATATTTTCCCTCTTTGTCTCTCGGCATATGTCTGAGAAATTTTATCGAAAAAACATTTTTACTTGCGTACCAGAAAACTTTATTACACTGAGTTACTTATAATGTCGATCACTACTTCTCTAACACCTCACATAATTTATTGAGGCTTACTAAAAAATGTATGACCCTCTAGAGATGGCTCATAAATGCTTAGAGATAGACTAACTCCCTGACCAAAAATAGTGCTATCTTTCAAAATGGTGTCGTTGAAAGGCTACGACGCATGAAATAAATGTTGTATGGTATTTTCTTTACTTCCCTTGTTCTGCTCTTCTGCCTTAAGGCGACCGAGCCTCGTAAAATGGGTCTACAAATGCACCGCAATTTATAATAGAAAGCACTTCCGAAACTAGGAATAGGATACAATATTCCCTAGCCTTTTTAAATAAGAGAATATTATACAAAAGCCAATAAACTTGTTTTTTTAGCGAATTTTAGTTTTTATACGCTTTTTGAACTTTTAAAACATTTGTTTGAGCGCCTGTGAATCAAAAACGCTAGTGAAAATGACTTCAAAAGCGGAGCCGAAACGTCGAGATACAAATAATCTTGGACGCAGTCCAACCAAGAACATGGCATGTCTTACATTCTTTACCGCGGCAGCCTTTGCGACTATATATAGAATGTTTTTTTTTTTTTATTTCAACAACACACCACGAGGGCTTACAGCCTAAATACTATCGTACCATGGGTGTTGACAGGGAGGAAAGAGGTAACTTGTTAATTCTGGACTTGAAGGCTTGGAGGCTCGGAGGAGAAGGAAACACAGGTGCCGGCAAGAAATTCCACAACTTGGAAGTCCTCGGGACAAAAGAGCGGGCATAACAAGAAGTTCTATGTCTGGTGACCTGGACAGTAAAAGGGTGCATTCGCTCTGTTCCCCTGGTAGATCTGTTGGGGGCAGCAGGTGGGGGAACTATGGAGGAAAGCTCCTCTGAGCAGTGCCCGTGCAGATATCTATAAAATAGAGAGAGGTCACCAACGGCACGTCGGTGGGCAAGAGATGGCAGCCTTTGGGTGAGGGTAGGATCACCGATGAGACGTATAGCTCTCTTTTGAATGGAGTCCAGGATAGCGAGTGTAGAAGCGGCAGCTGGACCCCAGATGTGGGAGCAGTATTCGAGTTTGGCCTTATTTGTGAAGTATATAAGGTATAGAGATTAGCTGGTGAAAAGTATTTGCGAGCCCGGAAGAGGAAACCTAATTTCTTAGCAGCCGCTTCTGCAATTGATGTGACATGTTGGTGCCAATTAAGATTTCGATCCACAGAAATTCCAACAAGAGAAAATGACTCATTACTTTGAATAACTTGGTTGTTCATTTTGATGGGTCTAGAGCTGGTGTATCTCTTATGAGAAAGAAAGCAAGACTGAGATTTAGTGGGGTTGAATTGTACAAGATTTCTACTTCCCCAGTCTAATATTTTTTGGAGATCCACGGAGACAGAACTCTCCATGAGTCTGCGATCCTCATCTAATTGGGCTAAAGAGACAGGCTTAGAATATTGTATATTTGAGTGGAGGGTGCTGTCGTCCGCGTAACTGTGAAGTGGGTTAGATGTGCTAGAGAGGAGGTCATTGATGTGGAGAAGAAACAAAGTAAGGGCTAAAGCTGAACCTTGAGGAACTCCTGCATTAATTGGATACAGTTTAAAGGAATGGCCATCCACAACAACAGAAATGCTCCTCTTGGAGAGAACATTTGCTGCCCAGGTACAAAGTTTTGGTGGTAGGCCATAGGCCGGAAGTTTATTAAGCAGCGCTGCGTACCAGACCTGGTCGAATGCTTTGGATATGTCTAGGGCGACAATCTGGGATTCACCGTGTAGTTCCATAGACTTGTTCCAAGAATGGCTGACAAAAGAAAGGAGGTCGGCAGTCGATCTGCGCTGACGTAATCCATACTGCCTGTCGTGGATTAGACTGTGTTTTTCCAGAAATTTTAGTAATTCTGTGTTTATATACTTTTCCATCACTTTAGAGACGACTGAAAGGAGAGAAATAAGCCTGTAGTTGCTAGGAAGCGCTTTGGATCCTTTCTTGGGGATGGGTTGTACTCGAGCAGTTTTCCAGTTACTAGGGAATATGCCTTTATTGTAAGATATCTGAAATAGACAGGACAGGAGCAAGTTCTGGTGCGCATTTTTTGAGAACAATTGCTGGGAACTCGTCAAGATCAGAGGCTTTCCTGGTATTAAGACAAGAGAGCATCTTTCGTACCTTTTTAGTTTTGAAAATGATATCCGTCATTTTATGCGCGACATTGGGGACTGTTGGTGGTTGAACATTTGGAGGTGGGTTGAGAGTAGAATTGCTGGCGAACAACGAAGCAAAAAGTTCAGCCTTGCCCAGGGCGGTAGAAACAATTTCATCCCCTGAGACAAGAGGTGGGAACGTGCTTTTGCAGAAATTATTCCCAATAGATTTAGCAAGAGTCCAGAAGGGTTTGCCGCCGTTGGAGACTTTGTTTTGATGTGGTTATTAAACGAGTTTTTTGCCTCAGAAAGAATGCGGACATAGCGGTTTCTTGCGTCGTTAAATGCTTGACGGTTTTCTTGACTGGGATTATGTAGAAGCGTTTTGTGAGTTTTGACCTTTTCAAGTCTGGCCTTGTCGCAGGATTTAGAGAACCAGGGCTTTTGAGTGGCTCAAGAGGTTTTCTGTGTAAGTGGAATAAATAACTCCATGCCAGCTTGGATAATTTCGGTGACGTTTTGTGAGATATCAGAGGGGTCAAGATGAGAGAAGCAGACAGACGCCCATGGAAATGAGGAAAAGTAATCCCACATTTCGTCCCAGTTTGCGGAGTTGTAGTGCCAAACGATACGTGGGTGTGATGACTGTGTGACCTCTGGTTGCATTGCGCGGGAAGCAGTGACCATGCCGTGGTCTGCGCGGCCAAGGGGGGCGGTGACTGATATCTTATAGCATTCAGGTTTTGTAGTAAGAAGGAGATCCAAGGGATTTGAGCTGTGTGTTGGGATACGAGGAAAGTAAGTAGGTTGCTGAACCATATTGGCTAAAGAATTGCTGACTGCAAAGACCTCTCCTGCTCTCCCTTATGGATCGGTTTTTGAAGATCCTAGCCATTCCTTATTATGGACATTGAAGTCACCAAGAATAGTGACTTCGGAGGAAAGATATTTAGAAGTCAGATAGTCGGTTTTTTCAGAAAGGTAGTCAAAGAGCTGGACAAAGTTGTTGTCAGAATGTGCCACAACAAACTTAAAATATCTGTATCCTCGAATATACTAAAACAATATCTATAACATTTTGTATCCGTAAGCTTCCTACTCAACTTAAATATTGTTATTTTGCCGCTTCCGATTATACCGTAAATAGCCACTAGTTTTGTTGTTTTAAATAGAACATCCTGTGTAGTTTTATACTTTGCGATTCTATAAAAAAATTAATGACATCGGTATTATGTGCGATTTAGGCGATTTCCGTTTTTTTTTGCAAAGGCAAACACTTCAGAAATGCCAGATATTAATTGGATAAAATTGAAAAACAAAGCTATTTTATAGATTTATTAGAGGTTTACGGAGCCTAATGGGAAGTTAAAATTATTATTCAAAGTGGTCAAAAATATGTCTACATCCACGTTCAAAAAAATATGTCGAAACTCTTTTTTTTTTAAATGACAACTCCCAAATTTATATCAGTTTTGGAGTCTTTGTTGAGAAATATAATGCAAGGGCTGATCCTTATGCTCCAACTCTAAACCTAATATAACCTGACATTAATAGCCCGGTCCACAAGTAGTGGTTCATATAGCAGCAGGAGATTCCTAGCATCAAAATATGATCCAACCTAACTCACCTCAGTAGAGAGTCAAAATTAAAAGAGATACCGGGTTTCAAAGTATGAAATTAAATTTTGTTTTTCCTTAATATGTAGAATAGTATTTGGTGTTTGTCTTAAAAATTGGTATAGATTAGATTTTCAGTGTTAAAAAAAAATAATGATAGTAGATATGGGGCTGACTACTTCGTCTTTTTACAAACAAGAAAAAACTAATTTTAAATAGCAATCGTTATTTGAATAATCTATATAAGGGTTCATATCCTAATTATTTTAAATCAAATAATTTACAATACGAGGAAACACACACTCGTGAAGCCAGAGAAGTAGTGGCTACATCTGTAATTAAGCTCAGATTATTTGCGTTTATCTTCTTTATACAGGGTGCGTCTAAATTGATGCGAAAAATTTCAGAGGATGATTTTCTTAGCAAAAATTAAGAGAGCTCTTTCATATGATTTTTTGTTCAAATCGGCTTTACCTCCAAGTTACAACCCTTTGAAGCCAAGGACAGAAGATGTTTTTACTCAAAATCTCCACTATGGAAGGATTTAAAAAAAATGAAATTTTGCAGGTGACTGATGCTAATAAAATGGCAGTTTTTGACGGTTTTCCTAACCCTGAAATGTTATCACAAGGAGGTGAGAAAGTCAACCCTCACATTATTTTGCATCAGAACTTTTTGATGTGTCTACATTTTCCTATTTGAAAAGGGGGATTTAATCTCTAACTTTCTTATGTCTTAATTTTTGTGATTTTTTTTTAATTCACTAATGAGGAGATCTCGACATATATATATATATATATATATATATATATATATATATATATATATATATATATATATATATATATATGTATGTATTACACCGATAACTCAAAAAAAAACTTGGCCGATTTTGATCATTTTTGGTATGTACCTTCATCTTCATTTCGTAAGTGGCTTGGATAAGTTCGTTATCCAGAAAAAAAGGCGCAGATTTTCCCGAAAAATTTTACGTTTTCTTTCGAAAAAAATTATATTTCCGGAAATTATAAAGTACTGGCAACTAAATTTGGTACGCGTGTGTGTATTATAAAGTGTGAACTTTGTGCCAAAATGTAGGTCTGTTAGTTTAAAAACAGAAAAGTTACGCATTTAAATAAAAAAGGGGGTCTCCTCAAAACGTCAAAGTCGCGATTTAAAACGTCAGAGTTGGCAACACTCAGGCAAGGAACCTGAAACAAATACGAGTTATGTAAAGAAACTGTCGCCAGAAAAGTGTTCTGAAAACCCTTAAGTTTTAGCTTCAACCATCATTGTCCTTCATTATCCTCAAATGCTGTTAGGAAATTCATTTCAAATAGTCCCTTTCTCTGATGTTTTGGCAGTAGTTTTAGTTAAGATTATGGTTTAACAATCTCGAATTTTTAGCTAATTGTCGTAAAAAAATTCATTATTGAGGAGACCGCGACTTTTGAATTTAAAAAAGATTTCTTCAAATGAGTGCAAACTAGGCGCCCTAGAATTCATATATGGGTTTAGTTTCAGTGTTTATCTGTTTACATATATACAGGGTGACGCATTTCTACGGTAAATACGAGAAAAAATTGTATACGTAAATTATAGGGTCTCTTGAGCTGCATCTTATAAAATTATTTTGCCAATCACAGGTGGCCTATAAATCGTTGGTGATACCTACAATTTTTTTTCCGAACATCCCTTATATTATTGCATTTTTGCATTTTTTATCGAAATATGATGCATGTTTGTAAGAAAAAAATCGAGACGCAGTAAGTGCGGTTAGGTAACGAATTTTCTTTAAATGCTTCAAATTTTAACAACTTAATTTGATACTAACCTAAGGTTCGTTGGCTAGGAAACCAGTCTTCACGAAAATATTATAAGTTTATTTTCGAAAAATTTTTGTGCATTTTCAAGCAATAAGTTATTTTCATAAAATATGATACAGTATTTCTACTATATAAGTTACTACGACTTTTTGTCATCCTCAACATGAAAACATGACTCGGGGGAAAAAATTAATCTCAAACGACTAGATTATCCCGAAACAGAAATTTTTTTTAAAGAGTTTGACAAATCGTATTTGCTAACGGGTTAAAGAAACGTGTATCGACTTAAAATAAGATTACGTTGATTTTTTTTTAATTGGAAAAACGTGTCCTGATAACTAATGTTGGTACTTATTGATCGACCCTCGTATATATAGGAGATATATAATACATAAAAATTGAAACTGACTCCGAATGTGAGTTCCAAGGGCCGTAGTTTGCGATCTCCTCATCTGCGAATTGTTGTCACAAAAATTCGCTGAAATACGGGATTGTTATTAAAAAAAGTTGATGATGTCTAACGCTATAACAAATGATGGTGAAAATCAACATTAATGGGAAATGTGTATTTTTATCAAATAAAATCAACGTATTCGAAGAGATTTCCCAAAAAAAATTAATTTCACTTTTTCTGAATTTATTCCATGCGTTGTAGATTGTAAATTGTTTAATCAATCATATAGGCCCTTTAAATATTAGCGCTGTGACCCTTATGGGTATTGTGTGCACGACTTTATTTGATAATAGTTGCCTAAAATGTTCAGACTTGCCATATGGTCTACTGTATTTTTAGGGGCTATTTTACCTATTTCCTAAGCTGTTAGGGTCACCCCTCCAAGGTATTTGAACCTTTTGCAGAACTGTGCCATGCAGTCGCATAGTAAGTGTTCCGTTTTTTCTGCTGCTTCAGTGCAGTATCTGCAGTTTTCACTCTCCGCCTTACCCATCTTCTTAAGGTGATACCTTAAAGGGGAGTGTCCTGTGAAAAATCTCGTGATTATTCTCAAGTCGTTTCTGTTTAAATCAGAAAACAGTTCAGACTTCTTTCTTGATATGGTGATGAACCATTTGCCTGTCTTAAGCCTTTAGTTTTCCTCCAGTATCACAGCATTTGGTTCTTTCCCCAAGTATCAAGTTCATTTCTTACATGGCATTTTGTTAGCCCACAACAGAGCTCTGGACCATAGAATGGTGTTGTTCTGTCCCTTTTTGCAAGGCTATCTTGTTCTTATTTCCTTCAATGCCTTAGTGTCCTGGTACGCAGATGAAAGTCGCTTTGTTGTCCGTAGCCAGTTGCTTCAAGAATTTTTTGCAGTCCCCGATCAGTTTAGACTCGGTTTTAAAACATCTCAGAGTCTTCAGTATTGTCTGACTGTCTGAAAGGATGTATATATCTCTATTTCTGAGTCTTCTTTGTATGAACACCTGTGCACACATATTTATAGCGAGCATTTCTGCTTGGAAGATGGTGGAAGTTTTTCCTAGGAACCTAGCGAGTCTATAGTTAAGTTCTCTTATTCCAGTCCTGCCCCTTCTTTTGTTAAGATCCGTCTCTATACCATACAGATGAGTTGTTTGTCAGCATTTTACTGTCTCTGGCCCATGCTTGGCGGTCATTTATGACCACGTCAAATGGAATTGTATAGTCTAGTTTATCTGGCATTTGATCTATTGGTTTGGCGAGTGACTCCAATGGAATAATTTCCAGGATCTTCAAGTGGCCAACCAAGTCTACTGGTTTAAATTTGTCTGCTTGAAATAGTCTTGAAGCACTTGGTGCTGCTTCCCTCTTCGCCAATATCTACAGTGGAGTAATATTCGGCATTGCCTCTATTGCAGAAGGCACGTTGCCATAGCTTCCGTTATTCCAAGACAGATCACCCTCTGCAATTTTTGGATTTTGCTTTGAGCTGAGGCTTGTTCCATTTTGGCCACCATACTAGATGCGTATGGGACCATGGGTTTAACCACGGCTTGGTATATCCAATATACCCTCCGAGGATTCAGCCCCTATGTCTTTCCTACAAGTCTACGGCGAGGCTAGATTTCCATTGTGACTCACGAAAGAGTTTTTTACAAGTGTGTGTTCCAGTTCACTTTTCAGTCTAAGAAGATCTCTAAATATTTAACTTAACTGGAAAATTGTATCTGTGTTCCATTTAGAGTGGGAGCTTTTAAATTAAGTTTCCTTCGGTTCGTGAATGGGACAAGAACTGTCTTATTTCACACGTTAAACAATTCTCTGCAACATTTCTTGGAAATGGTCAAATTAATTTGGCACTTTTCTATGTCCACTAGTGCTTTCCGTACATATATATCGTTTTCTCTTGGATGCGTTTAACATTGTATTCGTTATAATTAGAATTTAAAATAACGTGATTAATTTATTTATCGAATTATCATTGATAATAATTATTTTTTAATGTCTTTTAGTGAATTTTCTAAAAAAAAATTCACTAATGAGGAGATCCCGACTTTTAAATTTTAAAAAAATTTCTTCAAATGAGCGCTAATTAGGCCCCCCAGAACACATATCCGGGGTCAGTTTCGATTTTTATATGTTTATATATATATATATATATATATATATATATATATATATATATATATATATATATATATATATATATATATATATATATATATATATATATATATATATGTGTGTGTGTGTGTGTGTGTGTGTGTATGTATCACACCGATAAATCAAAAAATAATGGGCCGATTTTGACAAAATTTGGTGAATACCTTCCTTTTGTAAGTGGCTTAGATAAGTTTGTTAGCCAGGAAAATCTGCCGAGGTTTTTTCGGAAAATTTTGTGTTTTCTTTAGAAAAAAATTCATATCTCCGAAAATAACAAAGTAAGGGCAACCAAATTTGGTACATGGTTTTATATTGCTATAGATAAACCATTTACCAAAATTTAGCGCTGTAGGTCAAAAGACAAAAAAAGTTATGGGCATTTAAAGAAAAATTGTGGTTTTCCTCTAAACGTCAAAGTGACAATTTAAAACGTCAAAATTCGCAACATTTAGGCAAAGAACTTGAATCTAATACGGGCTATGGAAAGAAAATGTCTCAAGAAGATTGTTTTACAAACCCTGAAGTCTTAGTTTCAACCGTCATTATCCTTCATTTTACTAAAATGTTTCCAGAAAATTCATTTTAAATAGACCTTTCCTCTGATGCTTGGCAGTAGTCTTATCTATAGAGTTTATCGTTTAATGGTATATAACTTTTGTCGAATGTTCGTAAAAAATCAATAAATTTCTATATATCTGTTATTCTACAAGATATGAAAAAAAAAGTATACATTAATTATAGGGTGTCTTGAGCTACATCTTAAGAAAATATTTCTACAATCACAGGTGGTCCATAAGTCGTTGGTAATACAAATAATTATTTTTTTAGTCGAAAACGCCTTATGTTTTTGCATTTTCCATCGAAGCATAATGCATGTTTGCAAGTTAACAAATTATGGACGCAGCAAGTGCGTTATGGTAGCGAATTTTGATTAAAGGCTTCATATTTGAACGGAATTTTTTGGTTACACTTTAAGTTTACTTTCGGAAATTTTTGTACGTTTTCAAACAATAAAGTTATTTTGATGAAACATGGCACATTGTTTTTACTATATATGTTATACTGGTAATTAAATTTGATGCCTGCTTTCTGAAAAAAACACACATATTTGCTATTAAAAACATTTTTATAAAAATTCACTACCATAACGCACTTGCTGCGTCTTTGAGTTTTTTTTTTACATTTTAAGGTTTATAACGAACTAATCAAATATATTTAGATAAATAAATTAAATACATTATTTTAAAGTCTAATTATAACGAATACAATGTTAAAAGCATCCAAGAGAAGACGCTATATATTGAAAGCACAAGTGTACCGAGAAAGGTAGTTAATTATTAACTAACAGTTTCCTAAATAGCTACCTTTAAAACTTTTATAATTTACATAGTAAATTCACCGACGTGTTTAAATAATATTGTTTTAGATTAATAAGTGATTATAACTTTAGTTTAGGACCCCCAGTAATTCCGGGTTGGATATTATGTAAAATGGAGATTCAGCTTGATAAAGTGTTCAAAACCAAACGTTTTGCATGATTAATTTTTCTTTTATGAAAGTAAAAGGCAGCTGTTAACTGAATACGTAGCAATATCGGACCCTCTGTCAGTCAGCAACTCGTACAACAATATTCAAAACTTTATAACCTCAAACCGTTTAGCCCTAATTTTAAAGATTATAAATTTATCCATCCATCATGCTTTATAATGTGGGATCTCCATTACAGTTATGACCTAGTTTGTAGTAATTAGTGAATGTGTCAGAAACACTAATTTGATTATTCATTATTTTATTTTCAGTTCCTAAAATCGAGATAGCAGGTGAATCGGACATCTATGTGAAGACAGGCAGCACTGTGAGCTTGAAATGCAGCATAACTCAGTCTTTGGAGGAGCCAGCATACATCTTCTGGTATCATGACGGTGAACGGGTCTTGAAGTATGATCGCAGCGCCATAGATATTCGCACCGAACGCGTGGGAACAGACACCACCCTGAGTACACTCATAATTTTCCATGCCCGGACTGAAGACTCCGGTAACTACACGTGCAGCCCCTCCAATCTCGACTCAGCAAGCGTCCTACTGCACGTCCTTAACGGTGAGTTCTTAATTACCGACTTAACCGACACCCTTTCCGTCTTTCCTACAGTTATTGTCTATTATCTCGCTCCAGGGGAGACCTACACTTCTGGGCGCTAATTTCAGTTACAAAAATGTTTCACCTAATACTTTCTCATTCACTCTCCTGCTTTACCATTTGTTATCTGCCGTCTGTCCCGACATTATTATACTAATTTTCAAAGAATGCTGCTTTATACTAGACAGCCTAATCTCTCAAATATATTCTCTTAACATCTTATTTATAATCTCCTCTTTGCCTCTGAAATGTAAGACAGATTTCATTGTCGCATATATTTAATATATTTATTATTAATAATATGCAAGGTATATTATCATCAATTAGGCTTTTTTGTAACAAATATATAACTATAAAATATAACTTGGCGATATAATAAAACATTTAAATGCATAAAAGTAACTCAAAAAATTTTAACGACCTATTAAATATTTTTGAAGTCGACAATTCAAGGTTAGTTGCGTATTACACAAAACACAAATTACAATTCAAATTTTTTTTAAATGTTATTAATTCTACAAGTTTATATTCGTATATAAAATGTTGCAAATATTTATTTATTCATTTGACACAAAAAGACACATACACTTTGAACATGTGTGTGTGTAGTGTGCATCTGTTCAGATGTTTTTGTGAAATATCAGCCGAGCCACTTGATTTATGAGCCTCTTATAAGCCCCTTCCGGGCTCGCAAATACTTTTCACCAGCTAATCTCTATACCTTATATACTTCACAAATAAGGCCAAACCTCGAATACTGCTCCCACATCTGGGGTGCCGCTGCCCACTTCTACACTCGCTATCCTGGACTCCATTCAGAAGAGAGCTATACGTCTCATCGGTGACCCTACCCTCATTCAAAGGCTGCCATCCCTTGCCCACCGACGTGCGGTTGGTGACCTCTCTCTTTTTTATAGATATCTGCACGGGCACTGCTCAGAGAAGCTTTCTTCCATAGTTCCTCCACCTGCTGCCCCAACAGATCTACCAGGGGAACAGAACGAATGCACCCTTTTACTGTGCAGGTCACCAGACATAGAACATCTTGTTATGCCCGCTCTTTTGTCCCGAGACTTCCAAGTTGTGAACCGTCCAGGCCAGAATTAACAAGTTGCCTCTTTTCTCTTTGTCAACACCCACGGTACGATAGTGTTTAGGCTGCGAGCCCTCGTGGTGTGTTGTTGAAATAAATAAAAAATAAAAAAAAATGCATAAACTATTATACAGTAATATAAAGATGTCTATAAAGGTTTTTGTTTTTGATAGGTACTTAAAAATAAAATACCAGAATTAGTTCGAACTTGTTTTAATCACTGTTAAATTAAAGAACAGTTTTTGAAATCAAAAGATAACGAATAAGACAAGATTTTTCCTGTGAATTAAATGTTCAAAATTGTATCCACAAGTTGGTACTAATTAGTAATGCAGTAGAATCAGGTGTACGTCATTGTCAAATGAACGCTAGTCTTAATAACATAAATCTCTTTTGAAAGTTAATTAAGTATGACACATTTAAGAGAAACCCAGTGTATAGAAATTGTAATATTTGTTGGATACGGTGATAAAACCAGAACACAGCAAGAAGTATCCAATTTGTTTAATGCAAAATATCTAGATAGGCGTATCATCCAATCCACTGTGAGTAAAAGTGAGAATAAAATCAGAAAAACTGTACACGTTAAACAGATACAAAGTATATACAGCGTCCTAAGTAAGTTGATAAATACGTAAAACTTGATATCATAGTTTTCTAAGGAATGAGCTTATTTCTGCTCTTGCTGCAAGTTTTCCAACTAAATATGATCCTACCAAGTTGGTTTCAGCAAGACGGTGCACCTCCGCACTTTGCACGTCCTGTTCGCGAGTTTTTAAATGACTGCTTTGTTGGTAAGTTGATCGATAGGCGACAACCAATAGAGTGCTCCCCCCCCCCAGATCTTACGCTCCTAGATTTTTTTATGGGGCATTTAAAATCAAAAATCTATGTTAAAAACCTAATAACTCAGAAGATTTGAAAAATCTAATTAGGTATAAATCAGTTGAATTGGCCCTGAGGTCATTCACAATGTACAAGAGGAATATGTCAACAGATTTTTTTATTGTCAAGAAGTCGGTGGATTGCATTTCGAACATTATATTTAAAGGAAATAATACTTTAAGTTGTTGAATAAGAGCCTTTATGCAGAAATGTGTATTTTTTATAACTAGAGTTGACGCGTGTCCCAGCGTTTCGTCAAAACACCATTCGTTCAAATTTTAATGAATTTATTCCGTATATCTATATATATATATATATATATATATATATATATATATATATATATATATATATATATATATATATATCAAGATTGAAACGGACCTTGGTTTTGGGGTCTAGGGCCCCTAAGTCGTACTCATTTGAAGAAATTTTTGCAGTTTCACAATCGATATTAGCAATTTTTGTAAAGTAATAAAAATTCGCTTAAAGTAGAAAACTAAAATAAATTACAAAAAATGTGTTAAATGGTTTTACTGTTACAAAAGTCGTGCACCAAACGGTATAAAATAACCTTTCTAGTTATTTCACACTGCATTGTCATACTCTAATCTGTCAGTCATAGTATATTATGTCAACCAACCTAAAACCATGGTAAAAAAAAAAGAAAAAAGCGTTGTATAACACGGACTCATATTTTATGTTATACGTTTGACAATGTATTTTGGTTACAAAATCGTGGTCTCGGTAATTTACTGACAAATTACTAAAAAGTGAACTGATATCTTACTCATTTTCAAATTAAATACATTATTAGCACAATTTGAATCAATCATTGCAAGAGCTCAGGATTTTATAACCAAAATAAATTATCAAACTAGTAACATAAAATATAAATCTATGTTATACCCCCTTTTTCGTTTTTTAGCATGTTTTATGGCTAGTTGACATAATATATTATGACTTTGATTTTTACAGCTTATATTATGATAATGCAGTGTGAAATCGCTAGAAAAGTTATTTTATACGGTTTAGTGATCGACTTTCATAAAAATAAAATCGTTGTAAATGAAAAAAATTCTTGAATTCATTTAATAGGTAACCTGCCACTATGACTCAGTAGTATCTTAAGCTAGTGAAAGCCTGTATTACGCATAATATTTATTTCTCTTAAATATAGATTTACTTTTGTTCGGTGCTAAATAAACCATTCTCTTACTCTCCTGCTCTTGTCTCTCATACTTTAAAAATGTGGCTATATTGGTTTTTGTTAGATCAAAGTAAAATAAGACCATTAGCCTGAAACAACAGCTAACCTTTTTTATTTCAATGGTAATGCTCCTGCTTTTAAATAATCCATTTATCTCTCGCAAAAGATCTTCTTTAGATAACAAAATTAATTTACTTAAATTGATTGGCATCATTTAAGATAGTGGATGAATCCTTAAGTAATTTTCATTACTTTCCTATTTATTGGCATTTTAATCAATCGATGAAAGCAAAGAAAATTCAAGTAGATTAATTTAGTGTGCCGTAAAGAAAATTTGCAAACACTCTATTAATAGATTATTGTTTACAATAGGTGTTAAATACGTCACTTGTCTCCACAGCGAACAATAAAACCCATTAGTATAAGTCGATTCCTGCATTATATCACTCGTTTTCTATAACATCGTTTGCTAATCATTTCTTAGTTTTCTTACAATGCCATTCAACGCGCGTTTAATTAATTTCAGTATTTCCTAGCAGAAGAAAACTGAAAGTCGTCAGTAGCTTAGAGTACAAATTTATAATGGCTCCTGTATATTTAAAAGAAACAGTATTACACTCAACGAGTTAATAACTGCAATTATGACTGCACTCAGACGAATAGAAGTTGAGAAAAATATTTCGACAAAAATAAGTGGTAATAACAAGCTAGAGTATTGCAAGTGGACTCTTGGCCTTTTTAGAAGGGTGTCGTAATATAGAAAAATGCAATCCTGTTTTCAATCGACTATTATATAAATGGAGTTTACTAAACAGGCACGGAGTTGTCAATTTGACGGCATGTATCTCAAAAAACAGAAGACGGAGATGAACTATATCGTTGCTGGACCGGAATAATAAAATCACTTGGAATTTCAGAATTTTCTATGAAACAAGTATAGTGAGACAACGAGAAAAAATACTGCAATAGATAGTGGTATATAATATTAATAGATAATATAAAAAATAAAACATTTAAGAACGAAAGCTAAGTATTGCCGTAAGAAGTTGCAAGAAAATCGACATACAGAGTGACCCATTCTTATTTTGGAAAACGCTCAAACGGATCAATTTTAGTTTTGAGTAGACATATTTTCGCGTGGGTGGCAAAACTGCTACTCGATCACCTAAACGAGGCAACTACCCTCTTAAAATTTGTGAATACCAAGTAGCGTCGTGTCATACATCACTGGAAAGCCTGCTCAATTCTCTATCTAATCCTGTACTCGGTTTTGAAAATCTTTAAATTTCTTTCGGAGAAAGCTCAAAATCATAAAGGTATGGCCTGACACGTTAATGGCATTAGTTGAGAAAATGTTAAAAATGACCTCCACCAGCCTTTACTTAATATAATACAAATTATGTTGAATTGACTAATCACGCTCTAAAGCATTTCGGGTGTTATCAGTCGACATTTAGCAACAGTTCGCTGGTGCAAATCCTGAATGTTCGTATGGTGGACTGCATAAATCGTGTTTTTTAGAAGTCCTAAAAAAATACAGTCATCTAAGTCTGGTGGCCTCGGGGGCCATTTAATTTGGCCACGTTTTCCTATCCATTGTTTGGAAGTATTTTATCAAGGTACTGTCGCACTGTCTGGGCGTAATGTAAAGAAGCATCGTCTCGTTGAAGTTTTCATCATAGCTCTCGCAATGTTCTATGATATCTGCCAGCATGGAATCAATGTTGTGTTACAGGAATCATAAATACATTCGGCGGTTAAGTTTCCCGATAAGAAGAAAAGATCAACGAGACGCTTACAGAAATCCCAGCCCAAACCATCAGTTTCTGTAGGTGGTGCGTGTGTACTTCGCGGAATATTATTGGATTCGAATCTGACCAGCAGCGGCAATTATGACGACTGACAGTACCATTAACGAAACAGTCTTATCCATCGCGAAAGCGGATATTGTACAAAAAACTCTGATTATATGCAGCATTTTGCATTACCGTTTTACAAAATGTAGGCGGAGATGAAACTTGTGCTCGATTAGTTCTATTGCTGCAGACGAACTTCCCCGTATCCGTTAACCTTAAACATAAAATAATGATGACAAGGGGAATCTTAACTTGTTGGGTTCACTAAGGAGACCGACGAGGCGAAACTGTAACTTAGCTGATGAGGTTATAGATCAAACAAAAATTAAATGGGCGATAGAAGGATTTCAACGATTTAAATCTCCATGAAAGGATAAAATCTTCCCAATACTACTTCAAATAGGGATTGACCTGTTGGTACCCATTCTGTGCTCGCTGCTCCTGACAAATCTTGCTCTGAGGTACGTACCCAGAATGTGGAGGGAAATAAAAGTTTTATTCATTTACAAGCCGGGAAAGGAGTCCTATGCCCGAGCAAAATTTTTTAGGCCGATGAGCCTAACTTCATTTCTTCTAAAATTTCTGAAGAGACTGACGGAGAGGCTCATTAGGGATACGATCCTGAGTATATGTCCGCTCAGCATAAAGCAGTGTAGTTACTTGTATACTTTTACGATTTATGCTTGCAACATTTACCAGCATTCTGGGACCTAAGATAAAATCCACCGGGATGTGCCCCAAAACTTCCCTACTTCTACAGCCTCATTGATCGCAGGCCGTGCTATATTGCGTTTTTTTTTTTTATTTGTAACAGAACCAATATTTCGAAATTTTTCTGTCTAAAACGTACTTTGTCAGGGCATTACTGATTAAATAACTAAATCGTTCTATTCGCTCACTAGTCCTTTCCTAAAAATAACGAAATAATTTCGACACGTTTATGAACTGAATACACCATGCTTTTAACGCCGCGACAGAGTACAACTTTGAAATGAAGCAATGTACCAAATCAATAATATTCTTGTTCGTTATTTTGAGTAATACGTAGGAAACACTGATAAAATGCCCTTGCTATTAACATCTGCTAACTAAAAATAATTGCAATAACTTAAGACAAATCGAGAAATGACGGTCTGGCCAAAGAATGCGATTTGGTTGTGAATTTTCTCCTGAAAATTTTCAAGGATTTTCAAAACCGAGTACATGATTGAATAGAGAATTAAGTAGCCTTTTCAACTATGTGACACTCGATCCCATTTGTTCTTTAGGAGTTTGAAGACGGTAAAAAGCCTCGGTGGTTCAGTGGTAAGGACGTTTACGTCTGAACCGAGGGGTACCTAGTTCGATTCCCAGGGTTTCCCTTTCACTTTTTCATTACATACTGTACAATTAATATCAGCCGAGGATGTGGCATTATATTTAAGCAAGTTGAATGTCTGCACCTTCCGCCTTTCGGAGGAAGCGTAAAGCCGTCGGTCCCGTGTCCGTGCGGTGTTGGGAACGTTAAAGATCCCTACCTTCCTTGCAGAAAGTGTTGTTCGATAAAATTTCCAGGCTAATGAGGTAAAACTGCTCCCTGTCGTCGGTGATTGGCCATAGTCGCGGAAATAGACCGACGTTAAAAAACAAGAAAAAAATATGGTAGCTATCCCGCTTAGAGGGGTGAAGTAGCAGCTTTGAGATTCGCGCGACAATGTATCCCTCATAAACAAAATCGACCTCTCTGAGCATTTTTTAACAGATTACTCGAAAATCCGCCTGTATAGTTTTTAATGGCCCAGCCACTATCTTTTTAACCACATAGGGACATATCCTCTTACCTGAAAATAGCGATGTCACAATTTTTTCACAGAGTTTTCCTGTAGCTTTTCCCAAAATGTTATATTCCATAATTATTCTTTTTTTCTCTGAGGTTCAAGACATGCTCAAAAAACTTCAAGTACATAGACACAATTAACAGTTAATTCATATTGGTCCAACAAAATATTTGAAAACTAATCCCCCCAAAATGTTGTCTAGATCCACAGACAGAACGAGTTTTTTTTTTCATTTACAAAAACGTATGTGTAAAATTAAAATACTTAGTTCAGATGATATTCAAATATACAATGAGAATAAAACCAGTTTGTGCGGGAAGCTTTTGCCAAGTACAACTTACGTAAGAAGTTAAAAAAAATCTGAACCAAAAAAATTTTGTAAAGTTGAAAGGCTGACTTTAGGCCATAACCAAATGTGCAATGCGTAAGAAACAACCTTATACTAGAAGCTCTTGCCAGGTAAAGCAGATACTACGTCGCATTCATTATATATATATATATATATATATATATATATATATATATATATATATATATATATATATATATATATATATATATATATATATATATATATATAATGATATCCAAAATCATTTGTACATTTTTGATAAGCGATAACATATCTATGGCAACAAAATGCCCGCCTCCCTTATTTACGCATTCTCCCAAACGACGGACCAAATCCGTCATAATTCATTTAAGCATATTCTCGAGAATCGCTTCAATTTCTTCTTGTATGTTTCTCATATATAACTCAATTACTCCTGAATACTTCTTTAAAATAACACTAAAGAAGGAAATCAGGAACAGTAAAGTCAGGATATCTCGCAGGCCAATGCAGATCACCATTTTGAGAAATGGGTCTGTTTGGAGATGTTTCTCGCAAATCTTCCATATTTGTCTTGCAGTATAACAGGTGGCACCGTCTTGTTGAAAAAGTGATTTCTTTCTTCTTCTTGGAGTTACGGTATAATAAATGTTTAAATCATATGCGTATACGGCTTAAAATTGACTGTGACTATTTCGCCATTTTTTTCAAAAAAGTTAAGGCCTGTGATTCTTGATGATACAACACTCCAAACAGTCACTTCTCGAGAATGTTCAGGACTTCGTAAATGTTATATAGTATTTTTTTGTAGCACAGTAGCGAAAATTTTATTTATTGTCCAGGCCATATAGAGTAGAGTGAACTTCGTCACTCACTAAAAGACATTATGCGATATCTGGTTGATTGTTCTTTAAATGCAACAACTCCTAAAAGACTCAGTGCGGCACTGTTTATCACGTTTAGACTGCTATTTTAAACAGATGAAATTTCATCTTCTGCAGAATTCTTTAAGTACCCGTGCCAGATAAATTTAATGCTGCCGAATGTTGCCTTACTGATGAACTTTGAGCACGAAGAGTTGATTGTCTTACCAACTCTTAATTTTTGGGGAGTGCATACGGATCATCTACTAGTTGATTATTTTTTCAACCGACGCGTTATTTGGTTACCACCAATACGAAATTATCCTTCAAATCTCAACATCACCAGCATCAATTTAACGACGAAATAACGATTAAGTTACAATTATTGAACTTTAGTCAATTTTTCAACACAAAATATGCGTTGCTGTATATTCCAATCCCCCATTTCGATAACTATCAAACAGCTAAGTGAAGATTGGAACCTGTGATGAGCACTGATAAGTACACTTGGAGAATCCACATCACCATAACATACCTAAAGACCTGACGACCGTTCCACTAACAAAGTTAGCGTCATCAGAGAATGAACAATTTTCAATTTTTCATCCTCTGATGACACTAACTTTGTTGGTGAAAGGATCGTCAGGTATTTAAAAGATGTGTTAAGGTGATTTGGGTTCTCCAAGTGTACTGATCAAAGAGCTGTCAAAATATCTCCAACGCCTCATTTTTTGAGCGTTATAATTACATTTATCGAGCGAAACACATTCATTTTGTATTGCTTTTTAAAAATTATCAAATCATTTTGACTCTCATTGTATAATATGTAGGTAATGTGTACATTAAAGTATTAGGCAGTCATTCACTGTATATATTTATTTCGTTAAATATTTTACAAAAAAATAATATTTTTGTTTCTCATATTGCTCATCTCCAACATTTAATTGCTCGATAATTTTGAGTGGTTAATTTAAATCTTATTTGATAAAACCACAATAAATACCATTCTTTACCTATTTAGTTTTAAAAACTCCTCTAAAACGTAAATATCATTGGCAGTAAGACTAACAAATACAAGCAGTACTTTTTTATTTGAATTAGTTTTCTAACCAATCTTTTAGAATGATTTTTTTTGTTAACGAGTGCCCATACTAATCAACAGAAGATATAAACAACCGCTGTCACATCTTTTCATACTAATTTCGAGCTTTGTTCTGCCAGCACAGGATCGTTTGTAAATTTTTCAAATCGCGCATACATTTCTCATCAGCTCTGCAATTACGCCCACTTATCTGCCTCTGGTGTTTACTCATCAATTAATTTGTTATCTAACTATTACAGGTGAGCATCCTGCGGCAATGCAACGTGGGAAGAATTCAGCATCTCCGATACCGGCCTGGTCACATCTATCTATGGGTTTAGGACTTGCAGCTTGTACACCCCCACGATTTGCTATCGCTGTGGCCCTAACCCTAGCTGCCCTTGCTGAATTACTGGCGACATAAAAAGCTGCTCTCCATCCCCAAGCCTTCAAAGGCAGCAGCTCTGTGGCGCTTTTGTTTGTTTTCCTTTTGTTTCGGTACTGAGAAACCGATGCAAAATTGGTAAATATTGTGTGGATTACAAATTTCAGTGTACTATATTATTTCATACAACTGCTCAAGTAAAATTGAATCTGTAACGTAGCTTATATCTTTTTGTATAGAAAAGTATGTAGAATGAGAAAGTTGTCAAGGTTAAGAATAGCAGGTTGCAATATACCATCGGCAATATAATAAATATTATCGAATAGTTTCGGTTTCCAAACCAATATTCAAATTCATAAAACTACAAAAGAGTGGCAATGGGAATTTTTGATTGAATTTCATTTAATTATACAATAGACAATAAAAATAGAATATTTTATTTTTGAAAACCAGCACTAAAATTTATAAATTGCATAGTCAAGGCAGTTAGATTGTTTAAATTAATGCACTTAGACGAACATATAAACATTTCCTTGAATTTTTCAAACTGAATATAATTTATATTTTAAAACCAAAAATACAAGCTTATAATAACAAAAAACAGCACTTCTTTTTATTGCTAAACAATTGCTGAGAAGGCGTTTGTTTCGTTTTAATAATAAACTAAGTTAGATGTCAATACATTTTTGAATAAAATCTACCTAAGTATATATACTTAAATTTTTAAAAATCTAACTTTCATAAAGTAAACAAGTTAATTTATTTTCGAAATCTCGTAGAGTCTCTTTTACTATGACGTTACTTTGCGTTTTTTAATACTTTTAGATAAAATAATTTTAGACGATGTTGCAAATTTTTTTGCAGGTGCTTAGTAATTGAAGCATTGGTTTCGGATAGAAAAGAGTATTTTTGTATCTTCTAGTGGGTATACAGGCGTACAAGTTAAATATATTGGTTGATTTATTAATGGATTTTCATGCATTTAGGTGATTCTACCCAAAATGAATTATGTTTCGTTAATGTTACCAATTTTAATCTTTTTTTAACAAATGGTGGTACAAGTTAATCGTAAGACTGTTCTTTCAATAGAGATACCATAAACCGGGGTTACTTTTTTACACCAGTGGGGGTTACCAGCGCCGGCCTTAACCACCCAGGTACCCCGGGCGAGTCAATCATTTGGCGCCTTTTATTATATGATAATGACATAATACTTATGTATAATTATATATTAAAATAATAAAAGAAGTTAATTGGGTAGCACATTTGTTTTAAATGTAAGATAACTCTAAGCTTGTCTGGCAGTTGGTTGAACTCGAAACGTGTTAAAACTTTACTTTTCTAGATTTTTTATCAGCAAGTTCTCTAATAAGACAAGGAAAATCTAGGTTTTCTGCAACTTGATTTTCCATGGATAGTGAGGCCAAACTGGTCAATCTGATTTGAGACATTGTAGGCCGCAAGTAGGTTTTTATCAATTTCAGTTTGGAAAAACTGCGTTCACCACTTGCAACAGTCACTGGTATTGTTAACATAATACGCGACGATATCCAGGTGTTAGGATATAATTCTTGAAGGTTATGCTTCTTGATAAAGTTTAAGGCTTCAATAGGCGTTGCTTGACTGTCTTCAAAATAATGTTGCAGGCGTAAAATTTCATCGCACAACAAATTGCCATCGATATTTGATTTAAAGTTGACAGTTCCTGTAATTTAGCACAATGTTTTAATAATCGTTCTTTATTTTGATTCTTTTTTATGTTAAAGAAGAAGCTCCACGTCGTAGAAAAATCTTGCATCTGTTCAAATGTTTCTTTAATGGTTATAAGCACAGTATCCAAAAGAGCATTAAAAAATTCGCGGCGCCCCTGTGCTCCGGCACCCTGGGCAACCGCCCGGTTCGCCCCCCCCCCCCCAAAGCCGGCGCTGGGGGTTACTTTTCACTATTAGCATAAAGATTTCGATGTATTTTTACAATCGGACATTATGGGTATCCTATCAGACAAATCCTAGTAGATATTGAAGGTTGCCTATATAAGGTGATTGCGGCCCAAAACATTCATTAGCATCACCGAAGTAGCAACAGATCAGTGATGTTAATAAAACTGAATTTTTTAAGATACAAAATTTGAGGTATGCAGCAGTTCCTTCTCATATATATGAAGTAAGTATTTATAAATTAGTTTAGATATCTTTTTCTTTTAATGTTGTAGATGAAGTTACTGTTTCTTAACGATACTAAGTAACCTGAAATTATTTTCTTTCTGAATAGGTAAATTTTAAAGTCTTTTGATGTTTCTTTAGGCGTTAAAATTCTCCTGCTCAGAGAGAAACCAATTTTAGGTTGTTTACCTATCTAATAATAATACCTTATTTAAATGCATTGTTGGTTATATATTTTTATTCTGTATATTCATTTGCGTTTTTTGTTACAGAAATGGCCAGAAGCTATGAAAGAGGGCTGATGGCAAGACGGTATATTGATTGTATTTCTAAAACCATGCAAAAGTCCTTGGATACATTTCACATAGAAAATCCGACAAATTCTCGATTTAAATTAAAGTGAAGCAAAAACACATGAGAAAGTCAGCAGCCCATATTCACTTGTGATGAAGAACAAAGTTTTTAGGTGCTTAGTTTCTTCGGGAGAGTATGGGTTCCCATTAAACTCAAGGGAATTGCAGCAGATTATTGAGAATTATGTAAATCATGGCGGAAGAACAGTAAACATATTTAATGGCAATTTACCTGAGCAAAACTAGATAACACGGAAAACGTCAAAAGAACATGAGCGGCACTGTGATGAGGGAATGATAATGAGTTTTTTTGAAAATTTTAAACATGAAATAAACTATGTTCCTCGAAGTGATGTATGTAATTTCGATGAGATCAACCTGTTGGATAACCCTGGGAAAAAACCCTTGTTAAGAAAGGGAGCAAGCATGTATAACTCAGTCGAAATGCCTCTGAAGAATCCTTACCCGTCATGTTTTGTGGAAACACTGTCGCAGAATTATTGGCTTCATATGCAGTTTACCGAACTACTAACAGTGGAGTAACCATTAACTCGATGGTAAAGACCCTGAAAATGTGGAAATGGTCCTCGAAACCAGATGAATTGCGTTATCCATGGTCTGATGTCCTACCAAACAAGTATCTAAAGGATTTTTTTTCCATTCCAGAATTAACATCGTTTCTTGATTAAACTTTATATTGTCCGATAATTTTTTTATTTGTTTTTTGTAATGTATTTTGACTTTTTTGATAAATAGAGTTTCTCACAAAAAAATCCATACAATATTTTAATTTGTTTTTACTAGCGTGGATCCCAGAGCAAGCTTGATAAAACATCGACTAAACTTTGCTCCATCTATTTAAATACTGTGGCTATAATGTAAACTTGAGGATGAGACACAGTAACCCCGATATATGGAAACTTTGCCCTATTTTTTGGCAAGAAAATTAAACGTTACTACGTACTACTATATATATATATATATATATATATATATATATATATATATATATATATATATATATATATATATATACTGTGTCTCCGGCTCGACGCATCGCATTAATAGGTGAAAAAGACTGTAATTTTTTGAGTTGAAACTTTATTTTCTGGGAATAAGCGCTGGTTGAATAGAAAATAATTTGTGTCATAATTGTCATAATTTTTTTATTAAAATTAATTTTCAAAAATCAAGTATGTCTTAGAAATTTGCAAATAACAAATTTTTTGGACTAGTAAAGTGTCTTCTCTAGGAGATATGAAAAAAAATTATTAAGAAAAGATGATCGGGACGAAAAAGTGAGTAGGAATACAAAATTTTAAAACCCTGGCCCTACTTTGTTGATATTTTAAAAATCTGAAAACAAATAGTATGCTATGGAAGAAAGACGAATAAAACAATGTTTTGACAGTTGTCAAAAATAGTTAATTGTAATTATTGTGGTAGCTGTGCTCGGCAACAACTGTGAAATATAAAATGGATCTACCTAATTTAGTCGTATGGAACTAGTGAATTATCTGATTCAGAGCTTATCAGACTATTTAATTCCCATTTCTTTAATTATCTAAATGTCTAATAGAGGGATAAAAAGAAGGCGATCATGTTCCATTTACTGTTTCGAACCACTTGGGTTTAGGATTTTTTTTAATATCTTCAATAAGGAGGGTGCGTGGAATGAAAATTATTTTAAATATCACAGTAGGCTTAGGATTTTAAATTTTTTTATTCCTACTCAGTTTTTCTTTCCGATCATCTTTTCTTAATAACATTTTTTCATATCTCTTAGAGAAAAGACACTTTACTAGAGTAAAATATTAGTTTTTTTGTGAATTTCCAAGACATACTTGATTTTTGGAAATTAAAATTATGACACAAATTATTTTCTATTTAATCAGGGCTTCATTCCCAGACAATAAAGTTTCAACTCAAAAGATTAGTCTTTTTCACCTATTACTGCGGCGAACTGGGGTCACACTGTATATATGTATTTGTGAGTGTATGCATGTGTGTGTGTATATATAAGGGCGTATGCTGTTTTGTTAATGTTTAGGTTGTCCACATTATTCCAGGCTAATAAATGAAAAATGAAACGTATTTATTTATTTTATTACAATATATATATATATATATATATATATATATATATATATATATATATATATATATATATATATATATATATATATACATATATATATATATATATATATATATATATATATATATATATATATATATATATATATATATATATATATGTGTGTGTGTGTGTGTGTGTGTGTGTGTGTGTATTTCCACCTGCCAGTTGCAAGATCAAAAGAAAATAATTCGTAAAAGCATATTCATTTACAGCAATATTTAGTTATTTAGTAACAAATCTGAGTCCGATTATATTAAAATGTATTACTGTCATTGCATTTATTCCATACAATTTCGATTTGAAACCTGATATTTTCATTTCGTAATAAGCGAAAAACATTAAACATAGACTTGTTTATCCTGTTTCAAAAACCGTTAACAGTAATATACTGCAAAATACATGCTCTCGCGCAGTATTGCACCAGCTAGCAAAATAAAAACGGTTTACACAAATAACGAATGAATTTTAGACCATCATATTTGATTTTTTATTGAAAAAGCTCATATCTATTCAAACGTGGTTAAAAAGAAGCACGTAATTGAGGCAAAACTTCTATTAAAAAATGTAGTATCGTTCTGGCAGTATAACAAACGAAAGTGTCTGTGAAAAATGTAAGAGGTTAATTGTATGGCGCTACGAAACCTGTCACTGCGCTGTAGTTGGCAAGACCTATAACTTATATTTGTGGGAACCTGGTTAAATATGTAATATAGATATGCTAATTGTAATCCACGCAATAGATCTTTATATATGTCTTGTATGATTCATTAGATTTTTATATAAGAAACTGATAAATGAGACGAAAAACTGTATTATAGAAAAAAAGGATGAAATTAAAGTTTTAGACAAACATAACTATACTAACTATATTTTGTATGTTAGATTCCGTCAACACGCTATTATATGACTATGCAATTAAATCTTTATTGACATTTACTCACTTGGTCTACGAGCCAGATGTTACTTAAATGTTTTTTAAACAAATTTGTGTCTAAGCTCTGCGTATGTGTGTAAAATATTTTAATATGACATATAATAGATAGATAAGTGTTGTGACAAATTAATAAGACAATTTACATTATTTTAAAACCACCAGCACAGCTTGTAGAATTTTGTGCGCAGATGATATATGGATCTCTTGACTTAAACTTTTTAGTGAGTGAAGATTATCGCTTTAATTTAAAGAGGTGCGTCTTAAGCGGTCCGGCTTAGCAAAAAGACAATTTATTCTTTCGTTTGGACCAAACTAATAGGCAATTAAAACGCACCCACCGAATGCAACCATATATTGCTACCATTAAGAGATACCATAGAATAAACGCAAGATGGCAACCACACGACTGTGTTCTGTAAAGCCAAAGTGAAACGACTGGAAAAACCGATAATGATCTGCACCATAGATAAACGTAAAAATTGTCCAAATATTTTTTTCTTGCACCTTTGCGAATCCACCATTTAATAGAGGATTGTTCTGAAAGGACTAAACCGAAAAAGCAAGAAAAGTTCTAGATCTTATTTGAAATATAAGGTTTGTAATAATATTTGAAACTTTGAACGGAAACCCAACAATTTGCTGGATACAAACGAATGTGTAGTATGTATCTACTAAACTGCACCAGCTGAAACGTACGGTATGGTCCGACGTAATTAAATCAGACCAGCTATAGCACAACGTGTAGGTAATATTCTATACTGAATTTTGAACACGACTCGCAAGATTTTGTGGCAAGGACTCGGAAAAAAAATACCCTAAAATTAGAAGACGAAAAACGATAAACTTGAATCACCAGGATATTTGAAAAGGCTCCAGATCAAACGTCTACTGAAGTAAGTTAAACTTCCAGGAAACAGTGTTACCTAGTATACAGGTATTAGCATTAAAAAAACTTGCTTAAAAGAACGGAAAATATAACTAGTATTAAATACTTATCCTAGACTTTTTAGATGTTGTAGGTTAGTATCATTATTTGATTTTAATTTTTATGGATTAGTTCGAAACTGATAACAAATTAAGGGCACGCAAAATTAACCCGGCTACTTCACTTTGTGTCAAACCTTGTGTAAGGACTTAATAAACAGAGGTAATGTGCCGCTGTATCAAAATTCTGACATGATGACTTCGGATCTTATGTTTCATTTGTAAACACCCCGCCGGTTTTAATAAAATTTTGCATAGACTCATTTCTTGGGTGCAGATTGAACTAAAAAACAGCGAATATTTCTACATTTCGAGTAATTCACGCTTTTAGTTTTGATTTTTTGCTTACAAATTGATTCAATTTAATGAAAACTTAATGTTATGTTGTTATAGGTAATATATTCTTATACTAATTTTGCACAATTTCTCATCACTTGGAGGTAACTACCTATAGTTTCTATATTCCATTCAGAATTTCATTGTGGTGTTTAAGGATATAAACCTTTTATGACAAATGACAGATGACATGCAGATTTACCATACCTACAACCACAAAACGATTTTGGATGTTGACAACTACCATAATTGAGTTATCCTTTTTTAAATAGCTGTTCTGATTCAAACAATTTCGAGATGCAGTATGTGCCGTATGGTAGTGAATTTTCATTTAATGTTTCAAATTTGAATAACTCAATTTTGTGTAAGCCTAGATAGTTGAGTTTAGGTACGTAATAAGGTATTTACGAGGGCAACATACCAACCAAATTTCATACAAATAACTTTGTTATTTTTCGAGATAAAATTTTGTTTTTCGGAAAAATAATTTTTTTTGTAGAAAAACTGGTTGGATAGTGCTGGCTAACAAACTCAGCCAAGCCATTAATAAAATAAAAATGCCTGCCGAGTTTCATTAAAATCGGTTAACTTTTTGAGTTATCGTATGGATACCTACATATTATATATATATATATATATATATATATATATATATATATATATATATATATATATATATATATATATATATATATATATATATATATATATATATATATATATATGTATGTATAAACATTTAAAAGTCAAACGGACGTTGGTTTCCGGTTCTAGGGCGCCAAATTCGCGCTCATTTGAAAAAAAATTTGCAAAATCTCACCATCGATACCTCTCTATTAGTGAATTTTTTTAAATAAAAATTTGCTATAAAGGGTAGGTTGGTAAGTAACAGAGGTGACATTATTAATTTAACATTCTTAAATGATACTCACACTCACATATCAAAAATAAGAAGAAAGTTATTCAAGAAGTTAAAAAAATCACTTTGACAAATAATATTTTCTCGAAACATTGCGTTTTGCACTTTTTCACTATGATTTTTGTACACTGCATCTAAAAAGTCACATGTATGCAAAATTTTATTAACAAAAACTTAAACTTAAGAGCTACTATCGTCATTTGCCATAGTATATCTTTTACTGGGGTGGGTAGGTACCTACCTACCTATCTATATCTAGTCAGAAATAGATAATATAGTTAAATATATAAATAAATATTAAATTTCGTTGTGTTTAAAAATTATACTGTCTTTAGTAAAGCTAAACTGATCTGAACCATAACACGGACATTGTATACATACAATATGTCATTTTTTATTGAGCAAGATTCATAAGACAAAACGCACTTAATCAAGTGTCGTGCTTCTGGCACAGCATAACAATAATTCTTTCTTATGCTGTGCTTCTAGTACGTAGAAAATAATGAAACATAATCCATTAGTTTATCCACTTTCTCAAATGATAACTTTATTGATGAAATTAAAAATATTTGCGCCCATTCTTAATTTAAATCCATTATACATTAAATATACATGCTTAATTCACTTAAAAATGCATTTATAAACACTTACCTCAATGAAAGAACTAACTTGGAATTGATTCTTCTAAAAAGTCCACTCTGGAAACTCACCACTTTTTGAAACAGTACACAACTTACAAACACAGATTTTAAAATACGGTAAGTACCTACTTGCACAATTTCAAACACATTACCTACTAATAAAAATGTATAATTTAACAAAACCTTCGGACCATATACATGTTAAAACGCGAACACGATAACGGGATTTGTAAACAAAACAAAAACATTTTAAACGTCAGTTTTTTTGAGTTGTTTATCGCGATAGGCTATGTTATAATCTTTCACCACAGGTAGGATCCATTGTTGTCAGATAAAGTAAAAGTTATGGATATAGGTATAAGGTGAATAGAAACAGCTTGTTTATAAAGTTTAAATCTGATTTGTTATTAAAATATATGTGAATAATTATTATTATAAGTGTAAAATACATAGTTTAGAGAATTCTATAGTTTTATAAATTGTTAAAGATATATTTGTGAAGAACATAATTATCCTTTAAAACTAAACAACGTAACCCAATGAAATTTTTAACTTACATGATTAGTTTACTTGTAATGCAATTTTGACATAACGAACTTTCATTAATTTTTTTGTTGCCCTTACTTAGTAAAACCTTTCCATACTAAATACAGATGAAAAAACTGCTTTTCTGATTTCACAAGTGTTTGTGTTTCTTCGTTTACGCCATGGTCAAACAGAAGAAAAAAATTTCTTCAGTCTGACAATGCCGTTAAAAACCACACTGGGTACAGAGAAGAAAAAAAACACGTGTGAAGTCAGATAATAAGCCCCTCCATCTGTATTTGCTTTTAAATGTTTATTTATAATTTTTTAATGATTATACACAAATAATTAAGTACCTATATTATAAGGTTATTTTTTTCAAGTTGTATGTCAAATTTATATACGCTATAACTTCTACTTAAATGACTAATACAATTATATACATTTTATATTTCACAGGAAGCAATTTTAGAGGGATTTCATTGCCTTTTTTTATTCGTTGTTGATATAACGGTTCAGATTTCAGGGAAACAGCGGCCAAACTACCTTGCTCGAAACTTACAATGTTTCTAATTATATAACTAACTTACCAAGGTAACAGTCTTCATAAATGAAGCACACTGACGAGCTTTAGTGAGAGCGAAGCCAGTATGTATTTCTAATGATGGTCAGGATACGTTTAGCCTTGCGTAATGGATCTAACCTTAACAAAGTATATATATATATATATATATATATATATATATATATATATATATATATATATATATATATATATATATATACAACGTTGTACCAAGTGCATTTGTTAGTTTTACTTAAAAACTAACTGTTTCTCTAGATGAACAACACTATTAGAATGAAGAATATTGTTCAATTACCTCTTGAATGTGAAGTGAGTAGATATTTTCTCATTCAATTAGGTAATGTGATGAAAAATCTAAGGAAAAGTACATATAGATTTTGGTTTGGACGAGCGAACTAGGAGAAACTGGGCTATGTTCTAAAAAACATTAGTAAGTACATAAAAAAATGTAAATAGAACATTATTTATCTGTACAAGCAAATGCTTTGAAACAGCTTAGCTTGTTATGGTAAAAGTAATGAAGTATACAAACTGTAGTGTGAAAAAAATGGTAATCATTGAAAAATTCCCCTTTGTCAGATTCTATCGGGGATGATTACAATGATATTGATGACAGACAGCTGTAAGATTGGTTTCCTCTGTAGTCATTTATCTTTTCTGCTCTTGACGTATAACACTGGCTTTTAGACCAAATAGTTGTTTCATCATGTTGGTAAACCAGTATCTATAATAAACATAACTTGAGAAGATGTTCCCTTTCATCTTAACATAATTTAACTAATTATAAATGTAATTTTTTAACAATTTACTTCATGTAAGAGAAGTGATTTATTACTTACTGTTGAACCTTAAGGTGTTTAGTTTGTAAATAATTATAATAGTTATTTCAGTGATTCTAATGGACACATAACACCTGTGTGAATTTAACGTAAGCCTAAACAATTAAAGGTGTGATTAATAGATAAGGTTAGTTAGTCTTAAATGTAAAATGAATATCAATGCAGATGTAGTTCTGAAAGTATGAAAGAGCTAATGTATAAAGTTTTTACTGTAAACAAATTTTGATTCTCTGTACTATCATTTAAAAACCTATACTATCTAAAGAAATATTCATTTTGCAATGCTATAATCTCTAATATGTTGTTGTACATTATTAAATGGAGGTCTTACTAGTGTTTATCATTCATAATAATATGTACATGAATTCCGCTGTTACTCAAATCTGTGAAATAATTAGCACTAGAATTTAACTTTATTTTAAATCAATTTTATTGGTGTATTTTAGGTAAGTGCAGAATGTAACCAAACTTTATGTTGAATAAATCGTTATAATAATAAAATTGTGCGTTTTATTGAGTACCTTCACCTCAACTCCTGCTGTAAGTAGTGAATTACTTTTCACATACATACTTACTCAATTAACGTTACTATACATATAAGCACAGCCACATGAGCAAAATCTAAAGACAAGTGTAAGTATATTTTCCTCTTTATTAAAAATATAAGAGAAACAACTATTTTATAGCCTACGGGTATTTAAATTTAAAACATATTTTTCAATTCCATAATAACAATTAAGAGATCAGATTTCTGACCAAAATTGAGTTGACACCTTAACCCATTCAACCCTAAAATTATTTTTTGTGAAAAATTACTTGAAATGTTGGTTTGTTTATTCCATAAGTATTTGTAATGATGTGAAAAAAAAAATCCTAATGGTGTATTTTTTGCCATTTAAAAGGACAGTGTGGCTAAAGGCTACTTGTATAAAATTAGACAAGTTTGTTGTTTTGGTTGTGTCTTACTTCTAAAAGTAAGCAAAACAACAAATCTAGTACACTTATAATTATCATGGAGAGTGATAATTGAAAAAGCAATCTTTAGGACGCGATGCAATATTACATTTATTACAATGGAAGCTGACTTTCTTATGACATACAACGCACCAGGCCTCATTGATATGGTATACGACTAGATGATCGATTCAATCGAATCGTGATTGCTTCCTGAAACTGCTAGGCTTTTAGGAAGCACCACTTTTACCAATGACTCTGTGTGTTTCCAGCAATTCAGTAGCAACAGATCTTCTAAAGGTTAGCTGATCTGGTTTCCCTCCATTATATCGGTGCAAATTCTGCATGGCCATGTCAATGCAATATCTAACGAATGGAAAATACCATTTCTATCACCAATTGATAGCTGAGTAGTGTGGTAAACTCAATCATACTGTATTGCGCATCAGCATGCAAGGCCGTGTAGTCAAAAACAAGCTGTAGAAAAATTTTTGAGTGGGCGCAAGTAAAGGTAGCCATCAGAATAGCGAGCACATATAGAAAAGTGGCAACGAGAGCAATCCAGGTGATCGCAAGAACGATCCCCATACGCTTATTGGCAAAAGAGGAAACTTCTGAAAGACACGAAAGTAGAAGGGAAGGAAAAAAGAAGGCAAGAGCCAAAACAATGTTGGAGTGGCAGCGAGAAAGGGAAGAGGAAATGTCAACATCCCAGTTTACAAAGAAGCTCATTCCACACAAACAGGCAGGGATATCGAGACAACATGCGGAGGTGGATTATTTTTTTACCCAATTTCTATCAGGTCATGGACGTTTCAGGTCTTCCCTGACTAAAACTAAAATGGTCGATAAAGAGGACTGTACGTATTGTGGTGATAGAGATACGCCAGAACACACGGTCTTTGAGTGTGTAAGATGGTCGCAAATAAGAGAACATTTAAAATGTCAAAATTTCTGTGCTAAAGAATTATGTTTTTTAAGGAGGTTTGGTTGAAATGAAGAGAAATAGTGCGGCGAGAGTGAAAATAAATCTTTGTAACGGCTATAGAAATGTTTGTGGAAGAAGAAAGAGACGAAAAAGCAAGATTGATCAAAATTCAGAGAGTGACATTAACTAAAATTGTTTTGATAGTTTGATTATTTGAGGATTTTTACAAAATGATGTTGATACAACCACAAGCACAGCTTCTTTGTAAGACATAATGTATAATTTTGACCACTAATAAATGATGATGAGTATGAGTATAAAGAGATTGGCAAAAATTTAACAGCAGATAATGGGGTGGAGGATATGCTGGGAAGTGTATAAAGAGATTAGCAGAGATTTGACCGCAGATAATGTGGTGAATCATATGCTGGGAAGTGAAAGGGTGTGGAATACTGTGGAGAGCGCAGGGATCGTAGGAATGATGAAGTCAACGGAGGAGGAAGACAGGATGAAGAAGTTTTGCGAACAAGAGTTAGGGGCGTGGTGAAGCAATGCCAGAGAGTGGTTTCCGCCACGTCACTAGATGTCAAGGGGGTATTTGTTGGGTAGTCCCGACCTGGAGGGAAGGGGAGTCGCCACAGTGCCGGTTGGTGTCAGATCGCGGAAGCGCCAGCCACCGGTCTGCGTAAAAACATTCACTTCCGCTATGAGAAAAATCACGAATTGATACACGATAATGGCCGATGTTCTAATCACTTCTGTCAATAGCGCCCATGTTTCCATTATATACATTTATAAGCCTTGGTTGGTCTACTTAAATATGCTTTTTCGCACTTTAAGAATATCGTTTCACTTTGTTAAGGAAAAGCGCAGAGCAAGCACCGGCACACTAAATTATCATTATCTACCACCGCATATTCAGAAACTCCTCTGTTTTTCTTCTTAAAGGTTTTGACATTAGTAAGATGACACAGTTTGGATATCTGTTGCCCCTAATCGTCCCAGTAGCCCTAACTTTTCGAAGGGGGAGCTCCTTCATCAAAGATTAAGAAGTAAATAGGTTATCAAAAGAAATGTAAATTATTGAAACGCGTAGGTCTCAAGATATATGTACACTTACTAAAAAACCACAAATGCTCCTAGGCCCAAGTCTTTGTATTTTTCTGGTAAATTTGTAGATTAACCCTGGTAGGATTTACAATAGACAATATATCGTAAACGAGTGGCGCGAGTCCAGAACGTATACCCCCATCTAATTACCTTGCCTCTAATAAATTTCCTACAGCCATGACGCCAAAAATAAGGCAGCAGGGCTTAATAAACTAAATCATTTTCTTCAACTGGGGCATGATCTAAAACGTGTTTGTTTAGTGAAAGAAATAATACCCTTATTTTGGCAAATCGGTCACTATTTTCCAAATGGTTGTTGTCCACGCAGTGGAAATCGGTCATCACAAACTGAAAACGATCTCTTGAAATTGGAAACGATATCAGCTTATTGTTGGTGTCGTCAGAATTTTGCCAGAACATTTTCTTCCTGGAAACACTGCAGTAACCACTCACGAGTAAAACTCCAATGAAGCTGAACATGTCGTTAGTTGTTATATCACCAGCATTATTTTTTGCTGAACGTGCAGATTACTAAAGAGTGCAAGGTCATCTAAAAGTTCTTTATCGAAAAAAGGCTTAAAAATATTTGCTGGAGAAATATTCTCATTTTTGTCATATAAACTGGATCACACTGAGGAAAGTTGTTTGTAAGGTCAATGCCAAGAGAATAAAGGAGTTCGTTAGTCTTTTTTTATTTTCTTCTGTACAAAATGAAGACAGGGGCATCTCATCTTCACTATCATCTGACGTAGGGTCTCGATCAATTTCTTTTTCATATTTGTCCATTATAACTTCTACATTCGTCTGTAACTAAGATCCCGGTAAGCTGTGTAAGTCAACATTGCCTTCATCGCCTGAATCTTCATCGTGTTATGATCATTTGCATTTTCTGGTGGAAAAATAACGATTTCATGAATGCGTGCGGGGTTATCTATGTTTTCTATTTCTTCGAGGAACTCGTTGGCGGGCTTGTGCCAGTAACTGAAACGCAAATAATACCTGTATAATATTGACTTACTTTTACAAAACAAGGTATTATAATAAGTAAGTACCACATAAACCTACTGTTATTTTAAAAGGACGGCACTGTTTGTGGACACACTGCTCAGAATGTTATCAACATGTAGGTTATTAGGTTGCATTTTAGTAATCATCTTTGAGTTCATATAATAGGATGACGGTCAAATGAAATATGAACTTGTCGTGAAGAACTTACCTCCAGTAGTTGTAGTCCCACTTTTAGTTTGCCATAATCAGTGATTCACGTTTAACAGACTCTTGTAGATTTGAAAATACAAAACAAATTACTGACTAGGTACTATAAAACACTTGTATAGACTCATTTAACCGACAAACATTATGCCAACTATGAACAATTGTTCAAACCTTCATAAAGTATGTGTTTGGTCTAGTTTATATAGTAGATGCGATTTCAAAGAACAATTATATCACAGTCTTTTCTAGGCAAATTTGTTACACACACACTCCTCCTGGTCAGTTTGACTTGAAATTTTAAAAACACACAAACAGGCCAGTTGTAATTCTATACCTACACAATTATATTTTTGTTCCAAATAAGTACAATCATTTTATTTGCAACCAGCCGGTAGAAAATAAGTTTTGTCAGAGGTAGGCAAGCTTGAACAGGTATCTATTGACGTGGAAGCCAACACACAAATTGAGCAACTCGAGACTTGCAACTGCGCCATCAGCCATAAGTAGTGGATAATGCGACTAACTGCAATTTAGTTCACTGCATTGTGAAATGTACAAAATGAAAATACTACTGGCTAAACATCACGTAGTTATAAAGAACCAAGAACGAGACTTGCTAATTGTCATGAAAAATATTTTTGAAAAAGAAAATCATCCTAGTGAGAAACATTGATTATGGGGCAGAATCGGAGCAGGAGGATGTTTAAGCTTATATCACAGTGTCTGTTATTCATCTAGCCCCGAGGTCTGTCATGCCTAAAGACAACACCAAGGAATGGTTGCCGAATCCATTTTCACACAAACAGATTGTAGATTATTTCTTAGCGAGTCGTGTAGGCCTCTCAGCGCTGCGACCCCAATGGATGATGCTTTTGTGCGTGACTTTATTTTCTAATGGTTGTCCAAAAAGTCCAGATTTTATGTACTCTACAATCCTTTTGGGGCCTGTTTAACCTATTTTCTGGGGTATTAAGGTTATCCGTCCAAGGTATTTGAACCTTTTGTAGAACTGAGCCATCTAGTCGCATAGTAAATGTTCTGTTGTTTACACTTCTTCAGTGCAGTACCCATCTTCATAGGGTGATACCTTGCTGGGAAGTATTCTGTGGAAAATCCTGTGATTTTCCTCAAGTTGTTACTATTGCATTTAAGGGGCACTTCAGACTTCTCTGTTATCACGGTAATTAACCGTTTTGACTGTTTTAAGCCTGGCGTTTTGATCCAGTGTAACAGCATTTGGTTTCTCTCTCAAGGATCAAGTTAATTTCTTATGTGGCTTTTTGTTAAGCCACAATATATAGGGCTCTGGACAATAGAATGGTGTTGTTGCTGCCTTTTTTGCAAGGCTATCTGCTTCCTCATTTCCTTCAATGCCTTGATGCCCTGGTACCCACACGAAATTGATTAGTTGTTTGAGTTTCTCCAAGGATTTTTTGCAATCCCAGGTCAATTTAGACTTGGTTTTAAATTATTTTAAATCTTTAGTACTGCCCGACAGTCTGAAAGGATATAAATGTCTGTATTTCTGAGTCTTCTGTGTATTCACTCCGCCTGTACTCAGAGATTTATAGCAAGCATTTCTGGTTGCAAGATGGTGGAAGTTTTTCCTGGGAAGTTAGCGAGTGTGATCTTAGGTTTTCTTATTCCCAGTCCTGCTCCCTTTTTGTTTAAGCAAGTCTGTATACCATACGGATGAGTTAATTGTCAGCCTTTCACTGCATCTGTCCCATGCTTGGCGTTCACTTATAGCCACGTGAAATGGCACTATGAAGTCCAGTTTAGCTGGGATTTAATATGTTTTTTTAGAGAGTGACTCCAATGAAATAATTTCCAGGATCATCAAGTGGCTAACCAAGTCTCCTGGTTTAAATTTGTCTGCTTGAAATAGTATTTCGCAAAGACAAGCAAGCAGTGCGAGTTTAATAAACCAACTAGATACAGATATCATGAATCCATAAGGTGAATTCTGCATTTCAACTGATAATTGATACTTCACTTGAAAATATAATTTTGAAAATGACAAAGAAAGAGCATTAGCGTAAACATGGATACTTATCCATGGACTTCCATTTTTAGCAATATTGAGTTATATGTACATCATTTTTAAAAAGTAATTTCCCACTGAATCGACTCCAGGACTTATTTTCAATCTAAAGTAGATAGGTCCATGGGTAAATAAATTACAAAATATTTAAAATCAAGCATATCTGTACAGGTCCACATACACATTCGGGATAGACTCAAGTAAAACAAAATTCGAGAAGTCCAATGGTTCATATAATGATATCTAGGATTAATCAAACAAAACCGGACTAGTCCAAGCCGAAATTACTATGCTAAAATTAGTTGTAAAATCGTGCATATAGTACCATCTATGGAGGGATAGATCAACTACTTTGAAAATTATACATTTATACCATTTAGAAATGTCTGTAATTGATTCGTTACGATTTAGTTTGATACTTCGCTGGTTAACTCAACCTTGAGCATACATGAATAACACGATTATGACAATCCGAATAATCCAGTCGGTGTTTACTCTTGTTCACGCTGTGGTTTGAAATAAAATACTGGTTAATAGAATATATCAACAAACAAAAAATAGAATTACAGTAATGAGTGATCAGTTAAGGACGTAACTGTTGGATCTATAAAGAAGCAGAGGAAGCCACCTAAGCGAGAGAGGCCGAAATTTGAAAGGTGTGGATCAATTTGAAAATTGCTTTTTAGGAATTTTTCTAATGAAACTCTTACAATTTATAGACATTCTCTACCACCTTTTCTTGAACTAATTGTGTGTCATCATAAGAATAAAGTGTTTCAATGTAATGCAGTAACAAATGAAAAAATTGATCTATGCAGAAATAAATTATATGTTGATACAGAAACTAATAAAACATTTCATGATCACCAGTTATGTCGATATTTAGCTGGCTCAGTACCCTCGATAGGAAGAGACCAAGGTGTACTAATTACATACAAAAGCCTGCGGGGTAACCATTAGTTATGTTGTAAGTTTGATATGAGGATCAATATAAACAAATGATTGCTAAACATCTAAATGTGGTTAAGGAGTCGCGGGCCAAGGACTCCAGGGGGCAAGCTAAGGAAGTGGAAACAACAACATAAGCTTTAGATAAAGCTTTACCCAAGACCGTCATGCGCGGTGAAAAGCCGCATCCTGCACTAGGTGACCCTGCTAATAACTAAACATGACGGATCTAGACAAGGAGGTCGAATTAAACTCCCCCAATCTACGGTGTCACGTGACCCGTGCCTAGGTATGGATGGCACCAGGGCGATGGTGTCGTGTACGGAACCTCTGGAGTACCGAGCAACCCTCCAGAGTAACCCGCCTTGCACCACACAGGTGGTTCTGATGATGTGGACAGTATTTCCCCCATTCTCGTGGGAACAACATGAAGAAGAGAAATATAAATAACACCAAAACCAATGAGGCTCGATGAGTGGCGCCGGCTACAGACTTGTGCCTTGAGTCTATTTCGGAAACGGAGACGAGCCAGGGGGCGGCAGCGACTCTGGAGGTCTCACGACCGACGTAGATACGGGGGATCAAGGGGTAGCTTCGGCCAGAGACCTGTCCCCGACGCTCAAGCAGGAGGCTGGGTCCCACCGGAGGGCGGCGAGCTCCGCGGACACCGGGAGCCCCTCCACCAGTGAGGACCCTACTGTAAGGGTAGAGGGACTGCCCCAGCAGTCCAAGCGTCTTTCCGGGGCGCAAAGAAATAAGTTCCGGAGGGCACAGAAAATGGCGACCGGGACGTGGACGGTCGAGAAACCTGTAAAAGCGCAAGAGGGGAGTGCGAGTCAGAAGAGGACGCGCTCGGACTCTAGCACGCATACTACAGACAGACGTCCCAAAAGGGCCAGGGCACCTGTAAAGGCGCAAGAGGAGAGTGCGAGTCAGAAGACGCCGCGCTCTGGCTCTAGCACGCCTACTACAGACAGACCTCCCAAAAGGACCAAGGCCGGAACATCGGCGCAGACTGGCTCGCATAGGGAGACTTCGGAGGGCCTCGGGATGGCGGTGATTGACAGACGCCATCCTGAGGTCACGCTAGACCAGGGGAAGGCGGACCTTATCCAGGATGCGGTGGTAGCTGCGGTGGACTCTCCTCAGGAAGGGAAGAGCCCACCTCAGTTCCACCGGGCGCGTCTAGCGGGGGGCATCCTCTGGATAACCTGTGGCGGCCCGCGGTCGCTGGATTGGCTGCGGAAAACGATCGGGGGCCGCGGTCATATTTGGGAGGGGGCGGACTTAACAGCCGTCGAGCCCAAGGAACTCCCAAAGAGACGCAAGGTCCTCGTACTGATCCCTGACACCGTCCCGCAGGAGACGGTGATCAGTAGACTGAAGATCCAGAACCCTGAACTGGGGACACAACACTGGTCGGTTCTAAGCAGGAAGGCAGAGGATAAAGGACAGAATCTCGCCTTCTCGATCGACCAGGCGTCTTACAGAGCCCTTGAAGGAACCTCCTTCAAGGCATTCTGGAGACTGGGAAGGGTTAGCTTCCGCCCACTGGGGAAGCAACTACAGGTTAATGGGACTTAGGTTCCTTCAGGTCAACCTCCAACACAGTAGCCACGGCCGGACTACTGATGGCTCTGAGGAACACGGATGTGGCCCTCATCCAGGAACCGTACTCCTATAAAGAAGAGATCAAGGGACTCGGCGGAGCTGCTGGAAAGCTCATCTACAGCAGATCCAGCGAGAACCCGAGGGCCTGAATTTTTATCAGGGAAGGGATAGAGTTTCTGCCTTTGATTAATTTCTGTTCCAGGGACCTGGAAACGATCAAAATCCGATGTGGAGGAGCGGATGCGCCGAGGAGCATTACTGTCGCGTCAGCCCATCTGCCAGGGGACAGCACGGACCCTCATCCACCCAACGAATGAGAGTAGCTGATGGTGGGTAGCAGAGCAAGTGGATGGCAGACCATCATCGGCATGGATGCGAACGCGCACCATGAGTTGTGGGGTAGCTCGGACACAAACTCTAGGGGTGAGGCACTTTTACAATTCTTAATGAAATTTAATTTAGACATATTGAATAATAAACCGACCCTCGTCACAACACGGCGTAAGGAAGTTTTAGATCTAACAGTTTCCACCTAGTTTCTGGGTGACTTTGTTAAGAGCTGGGCTGTGTCTGGGGAAGTGAGTAGCTCAGACCACAGATACATCCGGTTTGAAATCGCCAAAGTCGAAAGACAAACGGTATGGTACCGGGACTCCCGCAAGCCAGACTGAGAAGCCTACAGGTCAGACCTAGCAGTGGAACTGCGGGGAGGTTAAGAGTACCATAGACAATTCAATAGACATCGAGATTGCAGCAGCCCAATTGGGAGACGCAATCACCTCGGCCTATAACGCCAACTGCCCACTGAAAATGAGGGTGTCCACCAGGAACGTCCCGTGGTGGAACGAGGACCTCGGGCAAAGGAGGACGCAAGTTCGTAAGCTGTTTAATGCGCCCAAACGGTCGGGAGCATGGTATGAATAAAGACAGGCGCTAACGACCTATAACAAAAGACTGAGGGACGCCAAAAAGGAGTCGTGGACGAGGCACTGCGAGAAAGTGGAAAACACATCCGAGAGTGCTCGCTTACACAAGATCCTGTCCAAGGGCACTCAGGCCAACATAGGCTCCCTTAGAATATCCGCGGGAGGCTTTACAAGCTCGGGGGAGGAAACTGTGGAAATTTTACTCCAGGCGCACTTCCCCGGCTGTAACATAATAAACCAATAATCTCCGGACTGGGAACACTCAGAAATAGAGGCGCCTTATAGGCGGGCATCTAGAGTAGACTGGACAGTCGCTAAAGAGGTGGTTACCTGGAGCAAAACCAGATGGGCCATTAACAGCTTTAAGCCATACAAATTGCCGGGATTTGATGGAATAATGCCCATCATGCTCCAACAGGGGATAGATATACTGGCGCCCGCGCCTACCCTTATTATGAGGGCTAGCCTGGCTCTGGGGTACATTCCGAGGGCATGGAGACTGGCCAGGGATGTATTCATTCCTAAACCTGGGCGTCCAACAGACCAGGCAAAGTCCCTGAGGCCAATAAGTCTTCTTGCTAAAAACAGTGGAAAAACTGCTCGACCGGCACATTAGGGGCGGTGTACTGAAAGAATATCCCCTACACTGCGGACAATATGCATACAGAGAAGGATTCTCAACAGAAACAGCACTGCACCAACTGGTTCTGAAACTGGAGAATACGCTGGAGAACAGGGAGGTGGCGCTGGGGGCCTTCCTAGACACAAAGGGGGCCTTCAGCAACACCTTGTTTGAATCGGTTCTGGCAGCTGTCCGGGAGCGTAGAATAGAGGAGACCTGCTGCAGGTGAATCGGTTCCATGCTGAGGGACAAGGCAGTGTTCACCTCACTCGCGGGAGGGACTCTGCTAGCGGGGGTCGCGGCGGGGTGTCCGCAGGGTAGCGTTCTGTCTCCCTTGCTCTGGTGCCTAGTCGTGGACGGCCTGCTGGGGAGGGGTATATGAGGTACAGGGCTATGCGGACGACATTGTCATCACAGTCCGAGGAAAGGTCACACAGTCAGTGTGGGAGCGCATGCAGACGGCACTGAAAGTGGTGGAAGGGTGGACGGTTGGTCAAGGGCTCGGGGTGAGCCCCGAGAAAGCAACCGTCGTGCCGTTTACGAGGAGGAGGAAGTGCGACAGCCACAGAACTCACTCTACACGGTAGGAGCATTCCAATGGCCAGGGAGGTAAAATATCTTGGGGTCGTATTGGACTCTAAGCTAACCTGGAATGGTCACATTGGAAAAATACTGCGCAAGGCAGTCACGACCTTAGCCGTCACTAGGCGGCTATATAAAAAAACGTGGGGACTAAGAGCTAGTATGGCCCACAGGCTGTACACAAGGGTGGTCGGACCATCGTTAACATACGGGGCACTGGTCTGGTGGCCTAAGGTAACACGATCCAGTGCCAAAGATGGCTTGCCTAGGCATCATAGGGACCATGTCTTCAACCCCAGCAGCCGCCATAGAGGTGTTGCTGGGTCTGCATCCACCCGCGCCCACGGTTAGATCAACGCTGGTTCGTGGGTACGTTGACGCTCTTGCTGGACTGTCCAAGACAAAGAAGGTACAACTTAGGTGGGTTCCCGGACACTTCTGTGGCCCGGAGGCTGCTATAGGCATAAGGAGGAAGGTGTCTCCGACCGCCTAGATATCTCACAAATTGAAGAACTGTAAAGACGTAGTGAGACACTTTCTACGAAATCTAAGAGGCAATGAAAGCCACTATGGCTGCAATAAATCGCGAAGTATTTATCTAAATAGCAATATGTCCGTGTCTAAATTATCTTAGGCAGGTGGTGTATTATGCATTGGACATACAGATGGAGAATATACAAAGTTTTATAGTTGGACCGAGGATCAGGCAGGTAGGGGGACAGCAGAAGTAGTAAGCAGTATGTACCACATAAACCTACTGTTCTTTTAAAAGGACGGTAGTGTTTGTTGACACACTGCTCAAAATGTTATAAAAATGTAGGTTATTAGATTGCATTTTAGTAATCATCTTTGATTTCATACAATAGGGTAAGAGTCAAATCAAATATGAACTTGTCATGAAGAACTTACCTTCAGTAGTTGTAGTTCCACTTTTTGTTTGCCATAATCAGTGATTCACGTTTAACAGACTCTTGTAGATTTGAAAATACAAAACAAATTACTGACTAGGTACTATAAAACACTTGTATAGACCCCTTTAACCGACAAACATTATGCCAGCTATGAACAATTGCTCAAACCTTCATAAAGTATGTGTTTGTTCTAGTTTATATAGTAGATGCGATTTCAAAGAACAATTAGGTCGCAGTCTTTTCTAGGCAAATTTGTTACGCAAACACTCCTCCTGGTCAGTTTGACTTAAAATTTTAAAAAGACACAAACAGGCCAGTTGTAATTCTATACCTACACAATTATATTTTTGTTCCAAATAAGTACAAACATTTTATTTGCAACCGACCGGTAGAAAATAAGTTTTGTCAGAGGTAGGCAAGCTTGAACAGGTATTTATGGACGTGGAAGCCAACACACAAGTTGAGCAACTCGAGACTTGCAACTGCGCCATCAGGCATGAGTAGTGGATAATGTGACAAAGTGCAGTTTGGTTCATTGCATTGTGAAGTATACAAAATAAAAATACTACTGGCTAAAAATCACGTAGTTATAAAGAACCAAGAAGCATACTTGCTAATTGTCATGAAAAATATTTTTGAAAAAGAAAATCAACCTAGTGAGAAACATTGATTATGTGGCAGAATCGGAGCAGGAGGTATTTATCTAAATAGCAATTATACCGGCAATATGTCAGGTTTTATTCTTTACATTCCACAGAACTTTTGCCAATGAATTCAATGCTGGATTTAATAATCCTGCCACCGACGTCTGTAGTCTATGTGAAAAGCTACAAAATTGTATTAAGAGGAAAAAATTCTATAGAGAAGAACGGAAAAGTGAATTGCAGATTCACAGAATGAAATTTAAAGCTTTTTATAATTATTAAAAAGGAAATCCTGAAAATTCTCATTCCTTTTGTTTCGACCTTCAGCAGGTACAGCCTCTGTCTAAAACACCGATCAATGATGCATTTTATCTTAGGCAGGTGGCGTATTATGCATTGGACGTACAGATGGAAAAAATACAAATTGTTATAGTTGGTCCGAGGTAGGGGGACAGCAGAAGTAGCTTCAGCGTTGCTAAATTTTCTTAATGCTCTAAAAGTTCCAGAAAACATTACCAGCATCAGACTATTTTGTGGTGGGTGTGGTGGACAGAATAAAAAATACCCATGTCGTCCATGCCCGCATGTATTGGCTCTATAAAGCATATAAGATTTACCCCTGAAGATGGATACCTAGTTGGCCGAAACGTGTGGGGAACTAATAAAATTGTATTGCCTGGAAAAGAAGCCTTTTCATTGAGTATTGGAAACCTGATTGGAAATAAAGGTGTAATCTGTGAATTACGTACAAAATCAAATGTAACATTTTTGGTTTATTGACTTTGATATACTGCTTATTGTTAATAAGCAACGTATAGTATATTCTGACCAACCTAATGTTTAAGTTTGATTTCACCTAAGGCCAGTCGCTTATTTTAGTGAATTTTCTTAGAAAAAAAATGAGGAGATCCCGACTTTTGAATTTTAAAAAATGTTCTTCAAATGAGCGCGAACTAGGACCCCTAGAACCCATATCCGGGGTCAGTTTCAATTTATATATATATATATATATATATATATATATATATATATATATATATATATATATATATATATATATATATATATAAAGATCGGTAGTTTAGTCTGCCAGAATCGAAACAAAATGTGTATTTTCAACTTTTCTAAAACATTGGTCATTAATAACACACTGAACAGAGCCTCAGTGGTTCAGTGGTAAGAACATGTGGTGGTGAACCGAAGGGTACTGGGTTCAATTCCAGGATTCTTCTTTCACTTTTTCAGTGCATACTGTATAACTAGCAGCGCTGCTTAATAAACTTCCGGCCTATGGCCTACCACCAAAACTTTGTACCTGGACAGCAAATTTTCTCTTCAACAGGAGCATTTCTGTTGTTGTGGATGGCCATTCCTCTAAACTGTGTCCAATTATTGCAGGAGTTCCACAAGGTTCAGCTTTAGCCCCTACTTTGTTTCTTCTCCACATCAATGACCTCCTCTCTAGCACATCCAACCCCCACTTCACAGTAACGCGGACGACAGCACCCTTCACTCAAATATACAATATTCTAAGCCTGTCTCTTTAGCCCAATTAGATGAGGATCGCAGACTCATGGAGGGTTCTGTCTGCGTGGATCTCCAAAAAATATTAGACTGGGGAATTAGAAATCCTGTACAATTCAACCCCACCAAATCTCAGTCTTGCTTTCTTTCTCATAAGAGATACACTAGCCCTAGACCCATCACAATGAACAACCAAGTTAATTAAAGTAATGAGTCCTTTTCTCTTGTTGGCATTTCTGTGGATCGAAATCTTAATTAGCACCAACATGTCACATCAATTGCAGAAGCGGTTGCTAAGAAATTAGGTTTTCTCTTCCGGGCTCGCACCAATACTTTTCACCAGCTAATCTCTATACCTTATATACTTCACAAATAAGGCCAAACCTCCAATACTGCTCCCACATCTGGGGTGCAGCTGCCGCTTCTACACTTGCTATCCTGGACTCCATTCAAAAGAGAGCTATACGTCTCATCGGTGACCCTAGCCTCACCCAAAGGCTGCCATCCCTTGCCCACCGACGTGCCGTTGGTGACCTGTCTCTATTTTATAGATATCTGCACAGGCACTGCTCAGAGGAGCTTTCCTCCATAGTTCCCCCACCTGCTGCCCCCAACAGATCTACCAGGGAAACAGAGCGAATGCACCCTTTTACTGTCCAGGTCACCAGACATAGAACTTCTTGTTATGGCCGCTCTTTTGTCCCGAGGACTTCCAAGTTGTGGAATTCCTTGCCGGCACATGTTTTTCCTTCTCCTCAGAGCCTCCAAACCTTCAAGTCCAGAATTAACAAGTTGCCTCTTTCCTCCTTGTCAACACCACGGTACGATAGTATTTAGGCTGTAAGCCCTCGTAGTGTGTTGTTGAAATTTAAAAAAAAAATTACCATCAAATGCAAAAGTCATTTTTAAAAACCTGCGAATAAATTAAAGATTAAACTGGTAAAGTGCCACACTGCTCTAACCGTGATGCAATCGGCTAAGCAGACTACACATGTATACGCCTCTAGGCTAGCCTAAGGTAGAACATAAACATGCAGGCAACACTCGGCGTTATAGTGTATCGGATGTCGCGTTCAGCATCACCCCCGCTTGCTCTCAGGATCTTGAAGCTCCATAAAATACTGTATGATCTGGGCTGAGGCTGAAGGCACATAGGCTACTACAACTGGCTATTTGTATGTGGGCACGGCGTTGCCAATTACAGCATTTAATTTCAGAATCCGGTTTAAAAAACTGCCGTTAGTAAAAATGCTTAATATAAAATATAGATAAATACAAATGAAACAGCATTATTTAAATTTTGCACCTGAATAAAAACAGGGTAGGCTGCGCCTAACAGCCTGAATGGACGCCTCGCCACTGCGTACGATATCAGTTGAGATAGAATTCCAAGAAGACCCCATAGTCACGTTATTGGAATTAACCACATTCAAGACCCAAAATTGAACAAGACAGTGTCAGCGTGGCACTTACCATAGCAGCTTGCATATCGTGTTTTGCAGTTACAATAAGAGTGTAGTCCTGTACATTTTCGCGGAAATTTCAAGGAACGCCCCTGGTGCGGTAAATTGTTACAGTAGATTTGATAACAGAATTTTATTGGCTTATTCTTTTCATGGAATTCTATCTCAACAGATATCACAAGGACTGTACTATATGTAATGAACAGGTACTTGAGAATATAAATATACAGTACTTTATGTGACATAAGAAGTTTTAACTGGTAAGAGCTCATGGTTAAATTATTATAAAGATATGATGATGCTGCCATCATTATTAACAAGTTTTTACAGTCAGTTCACTTATAATTTTTTTTTTTTTACTTATCCTGTTACAAGCATATTCAGCAATTTGCCACAATGCTATAATACAAAAATTAAATAACTTGAAAGAGATGTATACCTCATATAAATCTTGCGCAATAAAAAGACTTAACTTCTAGATATTACTATTCTGTAAAATATAAGCATATACGAAAATTATTAGTTACTATCAAGGTATTAAATACATCATTGATCATACTTATCTCATTGTCATTCATCTACCATTTTAGGATTATTATCAACAATCAAGATGACGTCAAGTGATGTGTCTCTGGTTACTAGTGAGCTCTTCAACTTAAATCAAAATGAACTTATAGAAATAATTATTAGTGATGGGTTATTTAATAATCCGTTATTTTTTAACTATTGCCGAGCCGCAACAGTAACCACCTGTTATGGATATATAAAAATAACAGGTAACAGGAGGACCAGAAACGCTACAGCAGAAATCTAATTGCGCTTGCGCTTTACACTAGAACTCGGACTCATATCTGTTTCTGTTGCACTGCAAATAGCTACGATAAATCAACATCGGTTTTCATCCGCAACTGTTATAACAGGATGAATGGACATGAGACTGGGAATGCTAAATATGTATGGGTGTAGAGTATAGAGCGGACTTTACTTCATAACATGATACTTAACACTTTATACTAGTGTGCTCACAGCTTTGGGAACGTAGGATCGTCAGTACAATGAAACTGTTAAAATTTAACAGGTGGTTGATGGGAATACGGACACGGACACTAACTAGGGTAGACTGGGGTTGACTGAACAGGGCGGGTTAACTGAACACTTGACCTTACTGCTATCTAGTGGCAAAACGAAGAACAGACCTTGCCTTCTTTTAAGCAGTTGGTGGTAGCGCTCTATTGCATCTAGCTTTCGGTTGATTATTGTTGTTCGTTTAGAGGTTATGATTACAAAGCTGTTTGTCATCACAAAAAGTAAATTTTCGGCGCCCTATATCGAAGTCCCAAATTAACACTTATATTTGAAGAAAGTTTTCGGTAAGTTTACTATTGTTTTGTTTACTCCTTCCTGTGCGATTTTCAATTATTATTTTGATTATTGTCCTAACTGAAACTTTTTTATGTGGTTTTTTTCCTGAAAAGTCAAGATGGGGTTAACTGAACACTGATAAGGTAGGGTTAACTGGACATGTTCAGTCAACCCCATTCAAGACAAATAAGCAAAATTATTTCCTAAGAGCCTTTCTTTTCTTCTCTTTCCTGTAGTACTTAACAACTACGATGCCTCGTAACAGAATAAGAACAACTAACAACAGAGACTACTCAACGGATGCACTAAAAGAAGCTATTCAGAAATGCTTGCCTGGTGCAAAAATAAAACAAACTGCTGCCGCTGCCGGGATTCCACGTCCCACTCTAATTCGCTATGTTAAAAAGGCCAAAGCAACTTCACTGGACCAGCTAACATTTAAGCCAAATGTTCATCGTCAAGTATTCAAACCTGTGGATGAAAAGTTGCTAGCAGAATACATGACTGAAGCATCCAGTTTCCATTATGGCCTGACTAACCTTCGAGCAAGATCTTTGGCTTTCGATTTCGCCCAAGTCAACAATATTGAGGTTCCTGCTGGTTGGAAATTAAATAAAGCAGCAGGTAAAGATTGGCTGAGATCCTTCATGGAACGTCACAGATTGTCTTTTCGTACCCGAGAGGCCATTAGTTTAGGCCGCACAACAAGTTTCAATGAAGCCAATGTGAAAGGTTTTTTTGATAACCTGCGAGAACTAAAAACGAAATATAACTTTCCACCACAGGATATTTACAATCTGGATGAGACCGGCTGTATAACTGTCCATCGTCCACCTAAAGTTATTGCTCCAAAGGGCAAGAGAACAATTTCGCAAATGACCTCCGGTGAACGAGGAACGCTGGTTACATTGGTTGCTATCATTGGTGCTACAGGAAAAGCAGTACCTCCATTTTTGACCTTTCCCAGAGTGCATTACAAAGATCGCATGCTTTGCAACGCTCCCCCAGGCAGCAAAGGTGCAGCTAACGCATCTGGCTGGATGGTTTCAGATTTATTCTTTCCAGTCTTGGAGCATTTTGTTGCCCATAAAAGACCAACGAAAGACAATCCTAAGCTGATAATATTAGACAATCACGTGTTCCATCTCAGCATATCTGCTATTGATTATGCACGTGCAAATGGCATCATCTTGTTAACATTGCCTCCACACTGCAGTCATAAATTATAGTCGCTAGATGTCGCAGTTTTCAAATCTTTCAAAGCATTTTTCAACCAAGCAGCGGACAAATGGTTACTGAATCACCCAGGTTCTGCGATCAGCATTTATGAATTCGCAGAGCTAGTCGGTGAATCATTTCCCAAAAGCTTCACCCCACACAACATTTGCAGTGGGTTTAAAAAAACTGGTTCCGAACCGTTTGACCCCAATGTCTTTGGTCCAGAAGATTTCCTATGCTCCTACGTTACAGATCGGCCGGATCCAACCAATGTGCAAGCAGTTAACGAAGTTTCTCTTGTGCTCCCTACGAACTCTACGTCAAGATCATTATTGTCTGCGGAACCTTCTAATGTCTCGGAGGCGCTCACTCCCCAGGCGGGACCGTCAACAAGGTGTGCAGACACACCAACATCCTCCAAAGCATCTGTTTCCTTGGTTTCTCCTAAAGAGGTGCGGCCTTATCCAAAGGCAGCAGCTAGAAAAACGATGACAAAACGAGCAAAAACAATTTCTGCTGTGTTAACAACGACGCCAGAAAAACAAAAATTGGAAGAGAAACAGAGGTTTAAGGAAGAAAGGGCAGCAAGGAAGAAAGAAGCTGAACAGAAAAAAATTTTGAAGACAATTTTTTCAATGAATGGTGCTAAGAAACAAAATCCTTACAAGAGGTTTTTTCTTAACACCGATTTAGACGATTCTTCTGATTCAGTGGACTCTGAAGATGTCTCGTTCCATGATTCAGACTCATCGAATGAAGAATTTGATTGTGATGAACCTCCGAAAGACTTAGAGGAGGGTGCGTTTTCCCTGGTTAAAGTTTACAGAAAATCTAAAGATAACTTTCGTTTCTATGTTTGTCAGATCGATAAAGCTTACTCAGTGGGTTACGACATTACTTTTTTCAAGAGAGTTACGGGGACATTCAAGTTTAAGGTTACTGAGGAAACAGGGTTTGTAAAACCTCAAGATTCCATTGTTAATTTACCTGATCCAATAAAATTTAAGGCAGGCAGATTTATGGGTATGTTTGCTTTCAATTTTGATTTTGATGAGTTCAGTCCTATTTAATGATTAATGTTAGGTTAAACATTTATTGTAATAATTTAAGCATTTATACCTGTTTCACTTGTTTAATACAGTTTTTTCTCTCAAAAATATGTTTTTTTACACAAGCGTTCAGTTGACCCACCCTTGGTGTTCACTTAACCCACCCCATGGGGTTAACTGAACACTTGTCCATTTTTTTTTAAATCTCAATTTTGACTAGGGCAAAAGTGAAAAATTAAGTCAAACAATTTTTTTTTAGACACCTTAAACTATATCGAAGACATTCTTATTTACAGATTTTCTCTATCTATAACCAGACAAATTTGACCATTTTACAAAAAAACGGTGTTCAGTTAACCCCAGTCTACCCTACTACTAATCGCTGAAACTTCAAAAATCTCAGGAACAGTACCAATTTTAATGAAATTATAAAAATATTCCCTGTACCCGGTATAGTTGAAATCAGACACACTTCACCCCCTAGGTAGAGAGAAAAAAATTAGTTTTAATTAAAAAATATGTTTATTTTATTTTTTGCTTACAATAATTCATATGTATTTCATATAACTCTCATTTTCAAGGAAAAGATGGCTATAGAAGTTTTCAAGCTCAATGCTTAACGAATACTTAATAAGTAAGGAAAATTCGAAAGAATTTTTTCTGTTGATTTTTTTTACCAAATTATTATTAGTGATGAATACCCAAAAAATCCTTGATCATTTTTTTATTAAAAAAATTATTAATTGTTTTTAACATAAAAAAACAATATTTTTTTTATTTTAAACATTATATACCTAGTTGCATAGTATAGTAAACAATTTAAATTGTTTCAGAGAATTAGAGATATCTAAAGTTTTTGCTCTATCCGCATTGTTTCACAATTATTTTTGTCTTTTTATTCAAATTAATCACCTTCACACCTCATGCCGGATCAACTGATAGTTACATCGCCCGGAGATTGAACCCGTGTAGCAGCGAATCTCTTTTACCCAACTACACCACCGGTTCAGCTACGTTTACTACGTCTACGTGGAATTCTTAATAATTCATAGTTCATACTGTCATTTGGACCTGTTATATTTAACTGTCATTTCTAAATAACAGTAACTGTTGCGACATGTTAAAGCAATTTAACAGTTTTTCCCATCACTAATAATTATAGATAAAAAGCTACCTGAAAATGTAGGTGATAATAGTGTCCTTAGGGATTTCATTAAGCTTTCAGAATGTAAGTGTGAAAATGGTGGAGAATTGGAAGAGTTTCATCATTCATATAACACAGAAAGTGATGCAGCGCAATGCAATCAAGTAGATTGTATCAAAAACTGTTTAATGGTGAATCACCTGCAGAATGGGATTATTATGGTAAAAAATCTGTTATCTCAAGTAGAACACTGAGTCATAGATCAACAAACTATTATTAGTTTAATGGACAATAGTTCTACAAGTGCAAGAGAAAATACAGGGATCCATGATACGAAAAAGAAAGAGAGAAACTCTGACGTAAGTAAAAATATAGATTATAGTGGAAAGGCTGGAAGCGAGAACAAGTCATATCAAAAAGATAACAACGAAAAAATAGGTAAAGAGATAGGTGACAAGAAATCCGCTATAGCGGGCGGTAATACTGTGGCTAGTAGTGACAAACCATCAAAATGGATCAGGAGAAGTAATTCAGTGATTCATTAAAAATCCAGGGGGCTGCTGATATTGCTTGGATATATGTTGGTAAATTAGAGGCAATATTCAAGATTGTGAAATGTTAGAATTTTTTAAAAGAACAATGGCCTAATAAAACTGTTCAGTGTTTTGAACTTAATTCCAAAGGAAACAACAGCAGCTTCAGGATTGGGGTTGAAATGCAGTATAGAGCTGATTTTATGTGTGGTAATAAGTGGCCAAGTAGGGTAATGGTTAAAGACTATAAGTTTTTTCCAAAGAAATCAAGTGGAGAGTTCTCAACAGGAGCTGAAAATAGGACAGATACAAACACGCACAAATGTAAGTAGAAATTTAGAACTTGACCTCAATATTGGAAATAATACAGACATTGGGTTATTAGACCTCAGAAAAAATGTGGTGATAAGCATAATGCACGTGAATATACAATGTTTGACAAACAAATTGAATACAGTGGAATTGTTTGTGTCAAAGAAAAAACCTTTATTTTTGTGTTTAAGTGAACACTGGTTAATGGTGGATAATGTCGACATAGTTAAAATTGACAGTTATTGTAAAATAAGCGAGTATGCTAGAAAAACATATAATCATGGAGGCTCTGCAATATTTGTCGCCGAATCAATAGCGGTTTTGTGTAAACCTCTGCTAAATCTTCAAACCTTGTCGATTGATTTACATTTTGAGTGTACAGCAATTAGTTATTGCAATAATATTTGTATAGCAAATATATATCGGGCACCATCTGGTAACTTTAAAAATTTTTGTTTGCGATTGACTGAAACGTTAGGTAAACTATCCAGAAGGTTTGTAAATATATTTGTTACGGGAGATCTCAATCAGGATAAGGATTTTAAAAGATATATTTGACTCTTTTAAAATAGTGTCACAGGTATAAACTCCAACAAGAGTATGTAATAGTTGTGATAAAGTGGCTAGTTCACGCATAGACTATGCACTAGCAAATGTATTACAGGGGGTAGAGTCTCAAAATTATGACCCTGGTATTTCTGATCACTATGTTCAACAAATTAAAACTGAAGTAACCTGTGACACGACATATAATTGTAATAAAAAAAGAAAATTAGTATCTCGTAAAATTAACGAAAGCTCAATTGCAGAATTTAAAGTAAGATTTGCAGATTCATACCGGTGCCAGTCAGCAGTTAACAGCACAGATATAAATAAAATATTTGATGCTTTTTTTATGCTTTGTTATGGTGTTTTGAAGTATCATATCCAGCAATAAAAACAACTGTTAATACCAGCTACAATACAAAGCATAAAGTACTATTTTCAGAGACTTTAAAAAAGAAACTTGATGATCTAAGAGGTTTAAATGTGCTGAGAAAGATTGGAAATAATGAAGAAGAAAACAAATCTATCACACTTTAAAAAAGGAAATAAAATAAAAAGTGAGGATTGCAAAACACGAAAATTTTGCAAACGTTGTCGAAAATGCAGCTAACAAAACAAATAGCTATGGGAAATTGTAGGAGATAAAACGGATAAGGCCAAGGTTGGTAAAGAAATTGGTCAGATAAAAGTAGGAGATAAACTAGTAAAGGACAATAAAGAAAAGTCGTTTGCTAGACATTTCACGACCACCGTAATAAGAAAAATTAAATTCTCACTTTAGAGGTGGTGTGTCTGGAAGCTACACCACCGGAATTCACAATGAAAAAACTTGCTTTATCTCGCCGGTAACAAACGAAGATGTCATAGGTTTCATAAATAGACTTTCTAACAAAAAGTCCTGTGGCTTCGACGACATGCCACTTTTAATAATAAAAAAATGTGCTAGTGAATTATCAGAGGCGTTAGCTGAGATAACAAATGCATGCATAAGACTAGGTCAGTTTCCACGGGCACTCAAACTTGCAAAAATAATCACGGCTTTTAAAATAGGAGGAAAAAATTTAGAAAACTATTGAACCCTATCCGTTTTAAGCATACTATCGAAAATAATAGAGCGGCTAATATTTGACAAGAAAATAGTATTTTTAAATAGGTATCAAGTAATTACTTCTTGTCAGCATGGATTTAGACAAGGCTTCTCGACTGAAACAGCAGTGACTAGCTATATACAAGAAATAAATGATAAACTGGATCAAAATGAAAGCATCATAATACTGTTTTTTGACCTGACCTAATGTGCATTCGACACGGCGGATATAAAGTTTGTTTCTAATAAGCTGGATATGCTGGGTATACGTGGGGTAGTAAAATAGCCTTATAACTTCCTATCTCACGGACAGGCAATTATATGTCAAAGTTGGAGAGGCAGGATCGGATGTGTATAACTTGCCTCTTGGTACTCCACAGGGAAGTGCCGTTGGCCCACTTCTTTTCCTTTTATATGTCAGCGATCCTCCTAACCACATAACTGGTGGTAGGGTATTTATGTATGCTCACGACACTTCGATTGTGGTGAGTGGTAGGACTATGGGTGACATTGAGCAAAAAGCAAACTCGGTATTGCAGTGCTTTCAAGAATGGTGCTATAAAAACAAATTAATCATCAATTATTCAAACATCGTCTCTATGGAAACACATACACTCTAATGAGAAGCTCAAAAGTAGTAATCTGCAGATGAATAATGAAGTTATAAGAACCGAAAGCTGCGTAAAATTTTTGAGCATAGATGTTGACAGTAGGATGACATTCAGTTACCATATAGACAACTTATGTAACAAACTCAATGGGGCATTTTATGTTATTATTAATCTTAAAAACAGCCTTGACTCTACAAATCTAATAAATATATATTATGCAAAGGTGTATTCTTGTCTGTCCTACAACATACTGGCCTGGGGTCAGGTAACAGACGTATATAGAGCCTTCGTTGTTCAGAAGAGGATTTTGAGAGTAATATTTAATCTACCATACAGCCAGTCATGTTGTGATATTTTTAAAAAGAATGACATTCTGACTCTGACATCTGTATATTTGCTATGTTTACTAACGGTTATACAGAGACATATATAAAAAATTATAATGTGCATCCCTATCACACTAGAAGAAAAGGGACATTTCACTTAAAGACTTCCTAGGCATGAATTTTACAAGAAGTCACCAGTTTACTCTGACTGTTACCTTTATAACAGGTTACCAGAGAATCTTAAAGGAGACTCTTAAATTCTTTTAGAAAAAGAGCTATCTACTGAAACATTATTTTTATAGTATCGGTGAATTTTTATCGATGACAAACAATTTTAATCTGTATTTATGTGATGTTTGTTTCTAGCTGTGTTTTTTTTTACATTTATTTTATACTTGTACATATTTTGTATATATGTGTGGCTATTTTTAAGGTCTTATTTAATTTAATTTTATTTTATTTTTTTAGAAGATATTTTGATTAATTTATTTTATAATTGTATGAACCTGAATTTTTTAAATTGGCTTTTAGAGTGTTTTAGCTTTTTGAAACGATTTGTTGTTAGATGTTTTAAAATTTTGGATATTATAAGATTATGGTTTTTATTTTTGTAGACTTAGATGTCTGTTGTCTATGATATCTGTTTTTGTTTTCTTACATTTTTATGTTTTTATCTAATCCTGACATGTCTTATCTACTGGATTTTGTAGCAAAAAGACCAATAAAGATTATTGTTATTATTATTATTATTATTAATACCTAAAATATAATACTTAGATACACAGTATCTAATAAATACCAAATGTTGATAAAACTATTGAGAATCACTGGAAGAACTGCTACTAGAATCCGTAGACATGACCTCAACATCCTCATTTTCCTGTTTGTGGTTTCTTGTGTCCATTGGTACACTTCCTTGGCCAACGCTCATATGTATTTCGCCAGAAGGATGCCAAGCAAACTGATTCTGTTGGGAAGCTGGGATTTCTGTGAATAATACAATAATTTTAGAAATCTGACAATGACAGCTTTATAATAAAACTAACAAAACTGCGAGCCTTATCATTTAACCCAATTAAAAATTGATCAAAATACAGATATTGTATATATCAGGCATAAACAACCATTACAAAAACTTAATAGCAAAAAAGATCTTCACCATATTCTAACACAAATCCAAAAAAAAATTAACATATGAAAATTTTTTCCCAAATTTTATCAAATTGGCTCCAAACCTGGGCAGACGGAAGCAGTGTGGTGCTTGAATGTCAATCTGAATTCAGACCTGGAAGAGGATGTACAGACAACATTTTTACTTTGTGTACTATTATTGAACTCCACCTCCGTCCCAAGGGTCGCAAAGTCTATGTGGCGTTCATTGATTTCAAAGAGCGTTTGATTCCGTGAACCACTTCTTTCTCTGGAACAAACTGCACTGGGTTTGTCATCAAAAATCGTCCGTGTCTTGAAGTCGCTCTATGATAATGTTTCCCTGGGGGTCGAGGAGTCGCGGGCCAAAGGACTCCAGGAGGTCAGCTGAAGAAGTGGACACAACATAAGCTTTCGATGAAGATTTCCCCAAGACCGTCATGCGCGGTGCAGAGCCGCATCTTGCACAAGGTGACCCTGCTGATAACTAAACATGGCGGATCTAGACGTGGAGGTCGAAATAAACTTCCCCAATGTACGGTGTCACGTGACCTGTGCCTAGGGATGGATGGCACCAGGATGATGTGTGTCGTGAATGGAACCTCTGGAGTACTGGGCAACCCTTCAGAGTAACCCGCCTTGCACCACATAGGGGGTTCTGATGGTGTGGACAGTGTTTCCCCCATTCTCGTGGGAACAACATGAAAATCATAAATATATATAAAATTAAAACCAATGAGGCTCCATGAGTGGCTCCGGCTACTGACTCGTGCCTTGAGTCTCTTCCGGAAACGGAGACGAGCCAGGGGGCGGCAGCGTCCGCGGACTGTGGAGGTCTCACGACCGACGTACATACGGGGAATCGGGGGCCACAGACTTGTCCCCGACACCCAAGCTGGAGGCTGGGTCCCACCGAAGGGCAGCAATGTCCGCGGACTCTGGGGGCCCCTTCACCAGTGAGGACCCTACTATAGGGGTAGAGGAACTGCCCCGACAGTCCAAGCGTCATTCCGGGGCGCAAAGAAAGACACAACACTGGTCGGTTCTAAGCAGGAAGGCAGGGGAGAAAGGGCAGACTCTCGCCTTCTCAATCGACCAGGTGTCTTACAGAGCCTTTGAAGGAACCTCCTTCAAAGCATTCTGGGGACTGGAAAGGGTTATCTTCCGCCCACTGGGGAAGCAACTAGGGGTTACTGGGGCTTAGGTTCCTTCAGGTCAACCTCCAACACAGTAGGGCAGCCACGGCCGGACTACTGATGGCTCTGAGGAACGCGAATGTGTCCCTCATCCAGAAACGATACTCCTATAAAGGAGAGATCAAGGGACTCGGCGGAGCTGCTGGAAAGCTCATCTACAGCAGATCCAGCGAAAACCCGAGGGCCTGCATTTTTGTCAGGGAAGGGATAGAGTTACTGCCTTTAATGAATTTCTGTTCCAGGGACATCACTGCCAGGTCAGCCTATCTGCCAGGGGACAGCAGGGACCCTCCTACACCCAAGGAATTGGAGCAGCTGATGGTGAGTAGCAGAGCAGGTGGATGGCAGACCATCATCGGCATGGATGTAAACGCGCACCATGAGTTGTGGTGAAGCTCGGACACAAACTCTGGGGATGAGGCACTTTCACACAAGGGTGGTAAGACCATCGTTAACATATGCGGCACTGGTCTGGTGGCCTAAGGTGACACAATCCAGTGCCAAACAAAAACTAGGCAAGATCCAAAGGATGGCTTGCCTAGGCATCACAGGGGCCATGTCTTCAACACCAACAGCTGCAATGGGGGTGTTGCTGGATCTGCCCCTCCTACACTTAGTTATTATGGGGGAGGCCAGGCTAGGACTATACAGACTAGCCTGCAATGGTAGACTGAAGATTAACTCAAGCTTCAGGGGCCACTGCAAAATACAGGAGATCGTGAATGACCCCATGCTTGAAATGAGGTTACACTATCTGTAGGGAAAACAACTTTACAGTGGAAATTCCCGACCGCGAGGCATGGCGAGAGGAGACGCCGGGCATACCACGGGACGCGCTCGTCTGATTCACGGACGGATCCAGCAGGGAGCGTGGGGCGGGGGCAGGTGTTTATTCGGAAGAACCGATGGTAAGTCATAGTATTTCCCTCCGAGCCCATGCAACGGTCTTTCAGGCCTAAATGTACGCCATCCTGCACTGTGTGCGGGAGAACAAGAGGAGGGGCTACAAGCGGATCCTCATAGCCACAGACAGCCAGGCAGTCCTTAAGGCCCTAAGCAACCCAAGGGTAAATTCCGGGCTGGTGAGTGAGTGCCGAGACAAGATGAGCGACCTGGCTGGGCAGAATGAGGTCACCCTCATCTGGGTGCCGGGTCACTCGGGGGTCAAAGGCAATGAAGAAGCTGACAGTCTCGCGAAGAGAGGGAGAGAGAGCCCTGAGGGAGAAAAAAAAAGTCCCTGAGGCCAATAATTCTCATGTCCTTCTTGCTAAAACCAATGTAAAAACTGCTCGACCAGCACATTAGGGGTGGTGTACTGGAAGCATATCCCCTACACTGCGGACAATATGCATACAGAGCAGGAGTCTCAACAGACATAGCACTGCACCAACTGGTTCTGAAACTGGAGAATACGCTGAAGAACAGGGAGGTGACGCTGGGGGCTTTCCTAGACAGGGGAGCATTTTGAACACTGTATGAGGGAGAACAAGAGGAGGGGCTACAACAACAAGCGGATCCTCATAGCCACAGACAGCCAGGCAGCCCTTAAGGCCCTAAGTAGCTCAAGGGTAAATTCCTGGCTGGTGACGAGCGACCTGGCTGGGCAGAATGATGTCACCCTCATCTGGGTGCCGGGTCACTCGGGGGTCAAAGGCAATAAAGAAGCTGTTAGGCTCACGAAGAGAAGGTCTGCATAATCATTAATGGGACCAGAACTGGTCCTGGGCGTGACGAAGAGCACTGCCAGGAACTGCATAATCATTAATGGGACCAGAACCGGTCCTGGGCGTGACGAAGAGCACTGCCAGGGGAACCATTAAATCCTGACTCAGAAACGAACATATAGTGTACTGGGCAGACTGCTCAGGGCTCAGACATGGGAAGTCAGTAATTTAGGAACCCAGTTTAAAGAGAGCTGTGGAGCTGCTAAATCTTAGCAGAGGACAGCTCCGCAACATAACAGGACTCTTGATGGGAGACATGGCTCTCAAGAAACTCCTGCATAAAATGGCGCGCGGTTCGAGGGGGACCATGCATATATATATATATATATATATATATATATATATATATATATATATATATATATATATATATATATATATATATATATATATATATGTCCCTGAAGCGCTGTTTACACACAATCCTGGCAACTGACCTTCCTGGACTGCCCTGACATCAGTTTGCCTAATTAACAGTTAAAAGAAGGAAATGTATATATTATACTTTACTCACATGACCTTGATGTATGGCAGGGTAGGTTTTTCCTTCTCTTAGCTTATGATTAGGCAAACTGATCTCGGGGCAGGTCAGGAAGGTCAGTTGGCAGGATTGGGTGCAAACAGCACTTCAGGGTGGCCTTTTAGTTTGTTAAAACGGCAAAAAATTCCTTAGTTGTGAGCCAAGATAATTACGGTTGTGAGATGCTCATCTAATACGAATACGCCTGACGTATGTAACGTGAACTTCCGTGTTGGTTAAATTTGACATTTGCATACCAAATGCATTTTCAAGTGGTTTCTCTGCATTTTCCAGAAAATTATGTACAAAAAATGAAAAATATCAAACTGGTACGTTACAATTAAGTGATATACCATGTTTAGGGTGATAACGAGCGATAAATATGACCAGAATTCGAAAAACATCATCATGGAAATGATGAAAATTTCCGTTGGAAAAATGACGATATCTTGTAAAATACGTGTGTCGTCATTTTCTTTGGCATTTTCGTCATCTACACACACAACTATGTGGTTATGCAAAATTTCATCGAAATTGGTGATATGTCAAGGTACTAGACTTTTACCAAATGTTTTTATAATATAAATAATAAATGATAGGAATATGACGTCATCTACATACTGTTTTCTGTAATATATGTCAAATATCGATGTATGTAGATGACGTCATATTATTATTTATATTATAAAATCATTTGTTCACCTATTGAATTCCTTCTTTATCTAAAATGACACTTGGTAATATTCATCTGACAATAGTACACAGCATGGCATGTTCATTTTGCCTTCCGAATTAACCTGATGCATTGTTTACTTCTTAAATGAGTACAACACAAGATTACTGAACTTACGACATATCATTATAATGTCTATTTAACAAAATTGCCAAAAATTTTGATTTTACACTATTATTAGACAATGTTTTGTAATAAATAACAGAATTTACAAATTTTGTGAGTTTGTAGACTTTTTTTTAATTATCATGACTTTTTTCAAAGGAGCATAAATTAGAGCACCTAAAAACCCATATTTAGAGTGCTTTAAAATGTTTATATAATATTTCATTATTTATTAGCAGAAGAAACTATACAGTGTGTAAAAACAAATATGTTACATACTTGTGTTTGTATATCCTACACAATTTAAATGGATTATGCATAATTAATAATGAAGAGGATTTGACAGATACAGTAGATAATTTTGACAAGTCCAGATACCATTTTCAATAAACTTTTTATCCTATCTCACTTCAGCTAATGACAAGGGAACATCACCCTTTAAGCTGTAGTGATAGGTCAAGTCACAGTAGAATAGTTATATAAACATTGATAAGAAACCTTTCTCCAGATAAACTTTGATATTGACAATTTGCATTTAGGAGCAGTCTTATGAAGCTATTATAAAAACATAATAAAACTATGTTCAGGGTCAAAGTGGCTCTATAAGTATGCAAACTAATTACAGATTGTCAACTTTGACATGTTCTGATGTGGGGTTACCTCACAGACAGGGCAGAATAAATGTGTTCTATTCAATAACTATTTTGAAATACTACTGTTTCATCCCAAAATTTTCATCACCCATTACACTTATGGCCACAGTTGTCAAAGGAATTCGTCAAATAAAAGAATAGACAAATAATCAAATAAAAGCTAACACCTTTACCTCCTGGATGTCCTGGCCTATGCAAATCGGACATACTATTCTGCTGTGTTAGCATATGACCATTATTTGGATCACTCAATCGACCTAGAAATCCTAACCTCATCTCAATGTCCGTTGGATAGGGACGTCTGGGATCACCTTGTTGCCAAGTAAGTGGGGCACAAACAGCATTTGATGCACTTATACGATGAGCAAACTTGATGAGTTCCTCTGAGGAAACAGGTCGCTTGTTTGCTCTGGATATAGACTGTAACTTTTGATTAGCTTGGTAAATCGCTGTTGATAGGATTTGCTCTGCTTCTTTCAGCTGCTTCTGTAGCAAATTTATGTCTTGATCTTGACGTTCAACCTCCGCTCTTAAGGTGTCCATTTTCTCCTCTATTAGAGCTTGTTCTGAAGCTAGCTTCAATGTATCTTTTAACTCCTTGTCTTTAGCTACCAGAAGATCACTTAGTTGAGCATATTCAGGGCCAGAAAGTTTCATGGGTTTCGGTGCGACGGCGTTCTCAATTATTTCTCTGAAAAGTGTTCGTATTTTTTGTTGTTGTTTGGTAATCATAAATGAATATATACCTACTTGCAAATTAGTTCCACATCATCAACAATGTATAACAACTTCTCTTTAGTACTTATGGAAAAAGCCATGTTTTACATTCACAGATTAAGGCTAACAAATAGGAGCCTCTCTGTATAAATTAAATCACTACCAAAAAACGTTTAATCCTAGTTTATTTGGGCAGTATCACTCTTAGATAAACATGATTTAAAACACAAAGTTCTATGTCACAGTCACTTCCAGAAACAGTATTTTCCCTGGATTGTACAAAATTCATGACAGGGATAAATTGTATTTTCTTTTGAATTAGTTTTATTCTCACTCTTCTCATTAGGTAGTTCCAATGATATGTCACTGGGTAGTTCAGTTCCAACGATCATAGACAGGAAGGATGGCTTAACTGCCTCTATTTGTAACACAAATCTGAATCAGTAGGACGTCAATAATGATGCCCGGCCGACGTCAGCGTGCGCCAACGGTCGGTTTCAAATTGATGAAAGTTATATACCTATAATAGGTATATGTGGTGTTATCATGTAATATTGAATATAATTTTCTATTAATAGTCGTATTGGGTATATATAGGAAAATGAAACCACCCTTTTAATTCACTATTTTTTTATATTTGCGTTTTTTTTTCTAATACAATCTGATACAACCTTTTTCTTTCTGTTAGAACGCAAATCGATTTGATTCCTTGTCAGAACTGTGTTCAATATTTCTTCTGATACTTGAGCTTTGGCAGACCTTTTAATGGGGCTGTTGTAATATTTAGATTTGTAATAATTCATCATGTTATCTAATTTCTTTATTTTATTGCGCGATTGCAGCTTTAATATCTCGTATCTTTTCAACAGTACTTCATACTTCTTCTTACAGCTATTACTGTCATCTAAAGTTTGAGGTTCAAATGGTAGTCCTTTATCCAATGTTGGACGGACAGCCTCGGGTTGATTGTCTTGTGAACATTCTGAATTAGGAATATTTTTGACGACTGGACATTGGAACGATGAGGTAGATGGTTTATCAAGAATATCAATATCTTCAGCAGAGTTTGTATCCTGAACTATAAATTTGGCAGGTTGAAGGCTAAGCTCAATTTCCTGATCTAAATTTAATGTTGGCAGTGTAGTTTTTAATTTTTGGTGCAGAAGCAGACCTAAAAAAAAAAGAAATAAATAAGGCACTATAAACAGTTATATACCTAAAATATATTTTTTACCTAAGAGCTCATTTTGAAGGTCCCGCTCGTAATCGTTTTTAATGAGTGATCAGAGAAAACCAAACCATTTTTGGGATTGAATTTTTTTGATTCTATCTTACAGCGCTGAATCCACTCTTTTTGAATAGTAGTCGACACTAAATCTCTTGCAAGAGGAAAGCATTGGAAAATAATGTCTTCTTTGCCTAAGTTCTTTATATTCATTTGGTTGTATTTACAACACGATACAGCACAATAACGACCGCCAGGCATCTTTTAGTTATTTATTATAATCTTAAAGAAAATAAAAATTTATTATCCGCAGATATTAATTAAAATATATATAAATATAAATATATATATATATATATATATATATATATATATATATATATATATATATATATATATATATATATATATATATATATATATATATATATATATATATATATATATATATGTCTATAAAAACTTACTTACAATAAAGAAAATAAGACCTTCACAAAGTATACACAAAAAGAAACACGATAAATTATTTAAATATCCAAAAACACACGTACACAAACGATTTTACACAGTTATTAAAACGTCAATACACAGCAACGATTATAGACACAAAGACACAATGACACCTTGGTGTACAAACGGCGGGAATCGTATACATAATTGACGGGAAAACACAAATGGAGGAAATGAATGAATCAACCTACGCCGGGCATCATTGCTGACGGCACAACGGCGTGGTGAGGGCCCGATATTTATCTAACGTTACGCCAATGGGGATGAGCTATCCTTCCTTGTCTCTAATCATTGGTTTAGTTCAGATTTCAGATATTATTGATATTGAATATTATTGACGATTGACGTTTTAAGTTATGTTTAATGTTTATATCTTAGAACATAAAATAACAAGAAGGGCATTTCCATATCTGTATTATAGTATTATAAAAACATAGAAAGAAGTGCGACATGTCAGCCAGCCGGAACCTTCTATTTGATGATTCATTTTTGTCAGTTTGTGCCGGTCAGTGAATACTTTACATTCTTGGCGCTTGTTGAGAAATTAGTCTGAAATAGTGCTATTATTGTGATTTATTAATTTGTCTTGTATAATAGATGATTATTTTGTAAATTTCATTTTCTACAGAGAACATGTGATTGCAACTGTCGTATGGTAACATCTGTAACCTTCTTTCAGGTTCTAACTATATTTTACAATGCTCATTCCTGTTATTTTATGCTGTAAGATTTAGAAGAATGAATTTATGGCAGGCTATAAATTACTTCATTGGTTTCTATCTGTGTCACCTTAGATTAGGTAATAAGTAATTACCTAATCTAAGGTTTCCACAATTTCAGAGCGACAACCGTCATGGCGTCATGTAAAAATGTCTGCCATCCAGCGTCATCTAACAATGATGGAGAATAACTGATGTTATAAAAATGAAAAAGGATATGTGGATATCACGATACAAAATATGAATTTGTGTTTATTTACATTTAAAACAATATTAACTAAACAAAAATGAATTTTACTTTTAAACATTTTTTTAAGAATTGTTTACATACATAACATATATTTTTCTATATTACTGTTACGTTCTACAGGGTTCTGGATTTGTTGACAAAAAACAGCTTTTCATACTACTAATTTATTAACACTAACTACTTTCCAACACCAGTATCAACTAAAATATTTCCCTCTATTACTAAACGTCTATAGAATTATATTCCACTATCCGCCTTCTATGACCGCTAATTATACACCAACACTTACTGCTGATTCGCTTAATACTCTGTGATCGCTTACTCTGCACCACGCTAATTTAATACTGAACTAACTTACTCTGTGTACCACTCGCCTATTTATACTGTCAATAGAGATTCTAGACCTTCTACACTCTTCTTCACCTGTCATTTCTGGTGCCTTCTAGAAATATCATTCCAGAGTGTTCGCTGTTACCAACACACTACAACTGGCCATAGAAGTTACAAAGTCCATAAACCTAATTTTCATAGACAAATGTGACGCTGCCCCCCTCTTATATTCGTCCCGGTCGAATTCTGACATTTCTTGGTATGGCGTAAGTCTGTGCATATGGACCACCTTCATCTTGCTCTTCGGGCTCCTCTGAATGCGATAGACAACGTCATTGATTCTTTTGGCCACCTTATAAGAACCTTCCCATAATTTCTGTAGTTTCGGTGATGGTCCCTTACGTCGTACTCGGTTGTAGAACCATACCCGATCTTCTTTAAAACCAGCTGAATTAGCTCGCACGTCATAACGGGTCTTCGTGCAGTCGCTTTCTATTCGTATACGCATTACGACAGAAATGTTGATGGTTTTCCTTCTCGTCAATATCTTGGAGCTTTCTTCAAGAAAAGTTTTTACGTGGTACTGGCTCTTCCGTGTAGTTGACTTTCGCCCGGTTTCAGACAACGGTTTTTCAACTGCAATCGATACAGTTGTTGTAAATACTGGTCGCCAAACGTCATTGTCTAATTGATGTATAATGCTGTCAAAACTTAACGGTTCTTCCCTGGGAATACCTTGAAGCACATCTAGAGCATCTCCTCTGAGAGCTACAATTAACGAAGTCGCTTTCTCTCTCTCGCCCCAACCATTTGCTGTAGCTGCGGACGGACAGCCTCGGGTTGATTGTCTTGTGAACATTCTGAATTAGGAATATTTTTGACGACTGGACATTGGAACGATGAGGTAGATGGTTTATCAAGAATATCAATATATTCAGCATAGTTTGTATCCTGAACTATAAATTTGACAGGTTGAAGGCTAAGCTCAATTTCCTGATCTAAATTTAATGTTGGCAGTGTAGTTTTTTTAATTTTTGGCGCAGAAGCAGACCTAAAAAAAAAAGAAATAAATAAGGCACTATAAACACTTATATACCTAAAATATATTTTTTACCTAAGAGCTCATTTTGAAGGTCCCGCTCGTAATCGTTTTTAATGACGGTTTTTCAACTGCAATCGATACAGTTGTTGTAAATACTGGTCGCCAAACCTCATTGTCTAATTGATGTATAATGCTGTCAAAACTTAACGGTTCTTCCCTGGGAATACCTTGAAGCACATCTAGAGCATCTCCTCTGAGAGCCACAATTAACGAAGTCGCTTTCTCTATCTCGCCCCAACCATTTGCTGTAGCTGCGGCTTCGAACTGGCGTAGGTAAACACCTCGTGAGACTGAGCCATTAAATGTGGGAACCTTTATTCTTACGTGGATATCTTCGAGTCTGATGTTTTCCTTGACTAGGGTATCATACTTCTTTTCTAGTGATTGCATTTTTTCCTGTACCTCCGTTTGTACTTCCTACACACTCGTCATGTATATCGTAGCTGATACCCCTTACACGACCTTCTAATTGTTGGAAGATGTCGTCTTTTACCTGCTGCATACGTTCGTCCACACACGAAGTAATATTGTGAATTCTGCTGGCTTGTTCTTGCAGAATTCTCTTTGTTTTTTTCATCTCTTCTTGCTTCTTCTTTTATTTCTTTAATCAATTCCAACAGCTTGGCGTCCATATTGGCTGTTGCGCTACGTGTTTTAGGCATAAACGTACTTAAAGCTTGTACACAGTTTATTCTGTTTCAAGAACACAACCAGTTATGAATTACTGCTGACCCTGATCTTCCAGAGATTCTAGACATTTCTACGTTGTTCAATGAGTATTCTGGAAAATATTTCCGCTAGCAGCTTGAAAATCCCTATTCTGACACCAGTTGTTACGTTCTACGGGGTTCTGGATTTATTGACCAACAAAACACAGCTTTTCACACTACTAATTTATTATAACTAATACTATTTTTCAACACCAGTATCAACTAAAATTATTCCCTCTATTACTAAATGTCCATAGAACTACATTCCACCATCCGCCTTCTATGATCGCTTCTTATACACCAGCACTTACTGCTGACTCGCTTAATACTCTACGATCACTTACTCTGCACCACACTAATTCAATACTGAACTGACTTACTCTGTGTACCGCTCGCCTGTTTATACTGTCCATAGAGATTATAGACCTTCTACACTCTTCTACACCTGTCACTTCTGGTCCCTTCTAGAAATATCATTCCAGAGTGTTCGCTGTGACCAACACACTACAACTAGCCATAGAAGTAACAAAGTCCATAAACTTAATAACTCATAGACAAATGTGACAATACCATTTCTATGTAATCTATAAATACTCTTAGAAACGTTTACAAAAAGCCTAACTACAACCTACAACCAAAAATTAATATATTGTTACGTTCTGTAGGGTTCTGTATTTGTTGACTAACAAAACACAGCCTTTCAATCTACTAATTTGTTATAACCAACTATTTTCCATTACCGCTATCAACTAAAATATTTTTCTCTATTATCAAATGTCCATAGAATTTCTATATTTCACTGTTCGCCTTATACTACACCAACAGTAATTTATTACTGGCTCACTTACTCTGTGCGGCTCGCCTATTTATACGGTCCATAGAGATTCTAGACCTTTCTACATCGCTCCTGTCACTTGTGGTTCCTTATATAAATATAATTCCAGCATCTTCGCTGTTACCAACACACTTTTACAGGATGTTTGTGACCATAGAGTAAAAGAGTACATAAGCTTAATTCTCATAGAGACGGGTGTGACGATATGTACTAACCAGATACATTCCATTTGAATAGCGTCCATGTATATTAACTAACCAAACAGCTAGTGATGGGAAAAACTGTTATATTGCTTTAACAGGTCGTACCTGTTACTGTTATTTAGAAATAACAGTTAAATATAACAGGTTGAAAATAACACTATGAATTATTAAGAATTCCACGTAGACGCAGTAACAGTAGCTGAACCCGTCCGGTGGTGTAGTTGGGTAATGTTTAAAATAAAAAATATTCTTGTATTATGTTTAAAACAATTAATAACTTTTTTATTAAAAAAATGATGGAGTTTTTTTTGGGTATTCATCACTAATAATAATTTGGTAAAAAATTCAACAATGCAGAATTTTTTTCGAATTTTCTTAACTAATTAAGTATTAGTTAAGCATTGAGCTTGAAAACCTCTATAGCCATCGTTTCCTTGAAAATGAGAGCTATATGAAATAAATGAATTATTGTAAGCAAAAAATAAAATAAATAATTTAAAAAAAATTAAAACTAATTTTTTTCTCTCTACCTATAGGGCGAAGTGTGTCTGGTTTCAACTATACCGGGTACAGGGAATATTTTTATAATTTCATTAAAATTGGTACTGTTTCTGAGATTTTTTAAGTTTCAGGGATTTTTTATTTTGCAGTAGTAATAAAAAAATATGTTTAAAATCGGACCTATTTCTTAGATTTCCAAAGTGAAAAGTAAAAAGGAATATTGATTTATTAGTTACATAAGGCAAAGAAGAATGAGCAAAAAACTACCTAATATAATATAATACCTAAGGACTCACGTTAAAGCATAACTGTACGTTTGTATACATATCAGTTTTTTCTTAAAACAAAAATGCCATCAGCATATCGAGTTATCTAATGAAGATTGAGTTTACGTCAACGCCTATGTGATTATTTTTTTATATACGCGGTGACCTGATTTTATTTTTACAGTGATATAGTTCATTTTTAATAATTTTCACTTGCTACATATACAGCCTTTTTATTTACATTTTTCATATTTTGTGTTTGTTTATAAATTGTAAATATATGTGTGTGTCTTGTGTGAATCAACAACCTGTCAAAATTTAAGAGTTTCACTGTACCGACGACCCTACGTTCCCAAAGCTGTGAGCACACTAATATAAAGTAGTATGTTATGAAGTAAAGTCCGCTCTATACTCTATACCCCATTCCCAGTCTCATGTCCATTCATCCTGTTATAACAGTTGCGGATGAAAACAGTATTATGTTATGAAGTAAAGTCCGCTCTATACCCCATTCCCAGTCTCATGTCCATTCATCCTGTTATAACAGTTGCGGATGAAAACAGAAGCTGCTTCATCGTAGCAGTGCAACAAAAACAGATACGACAACAGAAACAGATACGACTCACTGCGCAACAGCATCCCCTCCACTGTACCTGTTATTTGTATATATCCATAACAGGTTGTTACTGCTGCGGCTCGACAACAGTTAAAATATAACAGACTGTTAAATAACAACCCATCACTACAAACAGCACTATTGGTTTTTGGGTAACCGTTAACAGAAGAGATTCCAGTATCATCAATAAATAAAATTCAAATACTTACAATTTTGTACTCAGCTCAGGATTTAACAGATTTAAGCAACACAAAGAAACTAGAAATATAATAATAACACCGCAGTAGACAAACTCTGCACCCAGAAGTCTCTGACACACATATAGACAAAGGACACCACCCATAACTCATCAGTAGGAGCCAGCCTTTCCACATTCGAATGAAAAAGATTGACTGTCTGAATACAAGACTCGAACCCACGATATATAATGCATGACTTAAACTGGTAAAAAATATGAATACCTATATACAGTTTAAAATATAATTTGAGAAACTGATATGTGACATTTATCTATATTTCTAAACACACAATATATATGTCCAAGGGTTGCGGTGCTATCGGGGCGGCAAGGCCGCGGACGAGCCCTGAGGGAACAAAAAAAAAACACACAATAGGTATAAGTAAAGTTTGGGTTCTCCAAATTGTATTTATCAGTGCTTATCACAGGTTCCAAACTTCACTCATTGAACACACAAGTACTAAAAGACGCGTTTATAACTTATTAACTTCATAGTCTGCCAACAGTTTAGGTAACCAATATATTTTTTAATTTGCAGTTGTCTGGCTATCTGGCATGTGAATGATAATATTGAGACGCATTTATTTGAAAAAAAAAGTTTTTACTTTTCTATGATTTTACTTTGTATTAATTTGAAATAGCACATTATGAAAGAAACTAAAAACTGAAGATATACTAGATGGTGTAGCACCATCTTCTGTTTTTATGCTACACATATTAGCGCCGACTGTAGTTATATATGCATGCTAGCACTATCCATTATTGCTGGGAAAAGCATAAATGGTAGAAAATAACCCTGTTTAATTGAACCTTAATAATGAAGTCACCAAAGGCCCCAAAATGTTATCATTTATAACTAACTACTGAAAACTTTGATAGTCCCCTAGCATTGACTCCTGGATGTCCTCCATTTAGGCTATTCTACAATGACTATAAACAAGAGAGTGGCGACGATTGTACGTGTATTTAGTGAATTTTCTTTAAAAAGAATTAACTAATGAGGACATCGTGACTTTTGAAAAAATTTCTACAAATTAGCGCTATTTAGGACCCCTGGAACCCAAATCCGTGGTCAGTTTCACACTTTATATGTTTATATATATATATATATTGTGGAAACTTATTGTTTCGTCGTTAATTTCGTTTGAGATGGATTACGCGGTTATAATTAATAATTAATTTATTTAAACTGAAAATACACTCTGAACAAAAACGTATACTCTGAATTGAAAGATAAATATGTAACGTTATATTATATAATATTATATGGTCCTTTTATTGTGTCGTTAATCGTTAGTAGGGTAGCTTCTTGCGCCACACACTCCGTCTCTGATCGCGGTCGTACTTCAACTTCTTTCTTTTTTGAACTTGTTCGCTGCCCTTGAGGCCCTGCGCTGCCACCTGATGATCTCATCAACACATCGGTGTCACTGATATTGTAGTTCATCGGATCTTGTATCGCAATGATCTCGATATTTTTAACATCCTGGGGGGGCGGGGATTCAACTTCCAATGGGCAGAGAAGTTGAATCGGTCGTTTTAATATAGTTCCTTTTGCCAAACGAACATCGCATGAACGCACACGTCCATCACGACCAACGTAAACTTGTTTCACTATGGCCATCTTCCATGCTTGTCGTGGCAGGTTTTGGTCACAAACCAACACGACGTCTCCCACGTTCACTGGGATACTGCGCACACGTTTTCTTTGGTGAAAACTGCGTAGCTGCTGGAGATACTCACTGGTCCACCTTTTCCAAAACTTTCGCGTTATGTTTAGTCTCTGCTTCCAGCAAGTAGTTATTTCGGTTTTTGTCACGTTTCGATTTTCTAAGTCTAGGGATAGTCCGCACTGACCCGTTAAAAAATGTGAGGGGGTTAGGGCTGGCAAATTGTCTACGTCCCCGTCAAGATACGTTAACGGGCGTGAGTTGACGCATGATTCCACTTCACACAAAATGGTCTGTAATTCGTCAAAGTTCACCATAGCCTTCCCGAGGCTATATTTTAGTCCGTTTTTTACCGTTTGCACTAGTCTTTCCCACCAGCCTCCCCACCAAGCGGCTCTTTCTACTATAAACTTCCACTTTATTCGGTGGTCGAGAACCAATGTCTTTACCGCATCACTTTCTAGAGCTTTTGTCAGCTCGGAGAGTTCATAAGCTGCGCGTTTGAAAGACCGGGCGTTGTCACTGTACACCGTCGTCGGAACACCTCGTCGCGATATAAACCGACGTAACCCGAGGACAACATCTTCGGTAGACACTCCGTTAGTTAGTTCTAGATGCACTGCTCTCGTAACAGCACACGTGAACAACATGATATAAGTCTTTCTCTTATCACCCTTATCGACGACGTATAAGGGGCCTGCGAAATCAACTCCTGTGACGGAAAAAGCACGCACTTCCGTCAGTCGGTCTCTCGGCACCGGAGCAAACGGTTCTGAGTACGGTTTTGCTCTCAGCTTCTTACAAATCACACACGACGACAGCAATGTCTTGATCCGTTGTCTGCCCTTCACTATCCAGTATTTGTTACGTATTTCACTTAGAGTAGCGTTGACACCACCATGTAACACCCTTTTGTGAAAACTACAGATTATGTGTTCCGTTAATTTTGATTTCTTGGGTAGAATAATTGGGTGTTTTTTCTCGAACGGTAATGGAGCTGCATGCAATCTTCCTCCAATTCTTAAAATTCCTTTCTCGTCTAGTTTGGGATCAAAAGTCAATATTGATGACGTTGTCTCTAATAATTTCCCTTTCTTCAGGCATGCTATTTCATCCGGAAATGCCCGCTGTTGTTCCTTTCTGATCCACAATTCTTCAGCCTGTTCCAATTCAGCGACAGTCAATTCTGTTTCAAATTTCTCGCCTTTTAACTTCATTATAAATCTTTTTATATACGCTGTTATTCTCAAAACTTTCTGAAAATTAGAATACTTTTCTAATAAGTTGATGTCGTCGCTTTCTTCTGTCACTTGAGCCACCATCGTTGTTTCGTATTTGGGTATTAAGATATCTTTACCTTCAGGCCAAAGTGCCATATCTTCACTTAAAAATGTTGGACCATGCTTCCACAGCTCCGATTGTACCAACATCTGAGCTTTCACTCCTCTGGTCAGAAGGTCTGCTGGATTTTCCTTACTTGGACAATACCTCAGGTTTCCAATTGCAGGTTTCTTTATATCCATAACTCGGTTCAAAACATATGCCTTCAATTTTCTTTGGCTTCCATTTATCCAGTGGATGGCTATCTTTGAGTCGGTCCATATATATGTCACCACAGGTTGGATTGTTAACCCTTTTAAGATGTAACTTTGAAGTCGCGCTGCGCAAAGTATAGCCGTTAATTCTAATCGCGGCAGCGTAAGGGCTGAAACGCCAGTTTCCTTGATAGGTGCAATTCTATTTTTTGCCGTTATGAATTGACACTTCATTTCGCTGTTCTTGGTCTTCAGGTAAGCTACCGCGCCATAGGCTTGAGGGCTGGCGTCAGCAAAAACGTGCAGCTCTACCTCGCCTGCCTTGTCTCCGATTATGTTTCTCGGACTTGTAAAATCCTTTAGGCATTCAATTTCTTTACACCACGAAGACCACTCAGCTTTTATGTCATTGGGTAATAGCTCATCCCAATTTACACCTAGCTTCCATGTTCGTTGCAAGAGAAGCTTAATTCTCACGACGAAAGGTCCAAAAAATCCAAGAGGATCAAATATCCTGGACATTGTCTGCAGTATGATTCTTTTCGTTGGGTTTTGCAAATCTTGACCTTCAAGTACTGAGCTCAAGTCCATCTTCAATTCGTCCGTTAGTACATCCCAAATCACTCCCAGAACCTTGACCGCGTCGTTTTTTCCGTTCACACGCTTTCGAACCTGCGGGTCGTTAGAGGTCCATTTGCGTAGTTTCATATTTGCTTCGGCCAAGATCTGGTTTGAGTCTTCATAAATTTGCATAGCTTCCTTGCCAGAATTCACTGCTATTACCAGGTCGTCGACGTAGAATGAGCGAGATAAAATTGAACTGGTGTGTTTTCTTTCTAGAGGTTGCTCTCGAAGATGCTTTTGTAGTGTGGCTGCCAACAGAAAAGGACTCGACGTTACTCCAAACGTCACTCTCCTCATGCGATATGTAATGATTTTTGAAAACTCTTCATCAGCTGATACCGGCTCACTATACCAAAGGAAGCTGTGTGTGTTTCGGTCGATGTCTTCCAACTCTATCTGCAAAAATGCCTTTTCTATGTCTCCAATTACGCCAACTCGACCAAGCCTAAATCTCAACAAAACCTGTAACAATTCTGGCACTAAATTTTCTCCCGCGTGCAACATTTGATTTTGAGAGGCACTGCCTCGCTCACTCGAGCTTGCATCAAACACGATTCGTAAAGGTTTACCTGAGCGATACACTGGCCTATGAGGCATGAAATATTCTCCTTTCATTCCAATAGAATCTGGAGCTACTTCGCAAATTCCATTCTTTAGTTGCTCACGAATTACCTCATCATATTCTTTAATTTTGCCATCCTTCAGCAAGCGTCTCGTCAAAGTTTTTAATCTTGCCATTGCTATTTCAAAATTATCATTTAAGTTATGTTTGGGTTGTTTCCAGGGCAACCCCACTTCGTACCTTGTGCCATTAAACTGAATTTTTTGTTTTATAAATTCGGTAATTTCTTGATCAGATGAATCGTTGAAGTTGTTAATACCTATGGATTCCAAATCCCAAAACTTCTGGACATCGATGGCTTCGACTGGCTCATCCTCGATTGCTTGAACGTTCAATATGGCGGCTATGTTTATGTTTATGTTTCGTTTCTGTACAGCACCTTCTCCCAGTAAGGTCCAGCCAAATGTTGTTTGCATAGCCATCAAATTTGGAGAAATCTTGACATGTTCTCCCGTAACTATTGACCAGTAATGATCCGCACCAATCAGTAATGACATTCCATCAAGCTGTTGGAGTCTGTGGACGTTGACATCAGCTAAATGTAGTCCTTGGACTGCAGGATCTTGAGATTCCGGCATAGCTAGTGAATCAAAGCAAATTTCTGGTACCTCAATAGCAGTTATTTTAATCGTTTCGTTGCTATATTGACTCTGAAGGTACAGGTTAACCCGATTATACACCTTGGTAGGACCTGATGCAGCATTTCCAAAGGAGCAAACAGATAACTTGTGTTGTCCCATGACTTCAAGACCTAATTGACGGGAAAGCGTTTTTTTAATAAACGTTAATGTGCTTCCACCGTCGATTACCATACGTATGAGTATTTTCCTTGTACAGTTAGTGTCTTCAGCGGATATAAATGCTCGTGCTGTTTGCAAAAATACGTTATTTTTACAATCCCCAGATAAAAGCGTTGCGCCTGTCACTGTTGCGTTGCCCTCTTGTGACGCCATTGGCTTTTTATGAAGATAATTGGGATCACACAAACTGGTAGCATGTCGTCTTTTACAATTATTACAATTTATTTTTGTTCTACAATTTCTCGACGAATGCCTGGGTTTTGTGCATCGAAAGCAGCAATTATTTTTCTTTAATATGTCCTTTTTTGCTTCAATAGTTAATGAATTGTTGCAATTATCTGGTAAATGCATTTTCGAATTACAAAATAAACATTTATTATCGTTATTAGTAGTTAAAAGACCTGCAGCAGAAAAGGACGTAGTGTTATTATCCGATGAACGTTTATTATAATCGTTGCCCTGTTTATTATTCTCAGTATTGAGAGGACTTGTTTTTTCTTGGCCGTAATGTCTTTGAACACTGCCTTCATTGTCCGCACTACGCGCGATTTCGATCGATTCGGTTTCCAGTTTAAGGAACTCCAAAAGTTTGTTTACCTTGCTGCTAACACCGTTTTCATTAGAAATAACACTAACAGAGTCTGGAATTTCACTGTGACTGATATATTTATTAAAGTCTATACGCATTGCATACGGAATTATTTTTAGCAATACAGATTTTACTAGAATGCCGTATTCATTTTCAGTTATACCTAGAGAATTCAATGATCGCGTTATACTTATAGTGGTATTGTACAAATGTCTCAAGGCCGTGACATCGTTTCTATTTTTTATCGGCTTTAAATTCATCAGCTTCTGTACATAACTATCCAATATGCGTTCACTATTTCCGTATTCGTTGTGTAAAAGTTCAATCGCGTCTCGATAGCAGGTTTTATTTGCAGCCAGGCAGTCAATAGTAGGCTTCGCTTTTCCAAGAATTAAAGTTTTCAAATAAATAAATTTTGCATTGTCGTCTAGCGTTGAATTGTCATGAACAACGGCTTTGAATTGTTCCCAAAATTGCGGCCAGCTCTTGATGTCACCATAAAATTTACACAAATCAAGATAAGGTAATCTCACCGACATTTTTTTGCAGATCATCCCTCGTTGCTCGTCTTGATCCTGACCTGGGACACCGTGGATGGTGATGTTCTCTGGAGCTGCTACGTTTCTTTGTTGCGTTGAAGTAGCTGACTGCTCCTGAACACTTTCACTCACTTTCTTTAATTCAAAGTCATTGTTTATTTTACACTCTAACAAAGTAATGACTGCTAATGCACTGTTTTCGTAATCATAAAGTCGTTCAAATTCTTTTTCGAGGCATTCTTGTGTGGGTTCCACAAGTGCTTTTATCGATTTTTCCGTTACATCGCGTAATTCCGTTTTAAGGTTTTTTAGTTTATTTAAACACACGTTTAGTTCATTATCACTTACGTTTTCGTTATTTAATGTTTCGTTGGCGTTATTAATTTGTTTCGTTAAATGTGCGCGAAGCACCGTTCGTTGGGCTATTTCCATTATCGTTTTTCTTTTCTTTAGTTTTAAGTTTTAAAGGAACCTGTCACCGCGTTCCCTGGTTTCTTGCACCATGTGGAAACTTATTGTTTCGTCGTTAATTTCGTTTGAGATGGATTACGCGGTTATAATTAATAATTAATTTATTTAAACTGAAAATACACTCTGAACAAAAACGTATACTCTGAATTGAAAGATAAATATGTAACGTTATATTATATAATATTATATGGTCCTTTTATTGTGTCGTTAATCGTTAGTAGGGTAGCTTCTTGCGCCACACACTCCGTCTCTGATCGCGGTCGTACTTCAACTTCTTTCTTTTTTGAACTTGTTCGCTGCCCTTGAGGCCCTGCGCTGCCACCTGATGATCTCATCAACACATCGGTGTCACTGATATTGTAGTTCATCGGATCTTGTATCGCAATGATCTCGATATTTTTAACATATATATATATATATATATATATATATATATATATATATATATATATATATATATATATATATATATATATATATGTGTGTGTGTGTGTGTGTGTGTCACACCCAGTGGCGATTTCTCCTAGTGAGCTAGGTGTGCTCCGCACACCCGAAAATATAATCAAAATGTGCACAGTTAAATGTTTTATTTATTTTTCCCTTAGTCTTAATACACTACATATTTTGTGAAAATACATTTAATTTACTTATTTGATTTCATCAATAATCGGTTAATAGCGACTTGGAATGAAGTAGGTACCACGACTTCTAACATATTCAGAGAATATGAGTAGGTCAATAGCAACGGGGAATGAATTCAGGTTAGGTGTGCGTTAATATTTCCGAACAACTTCAGTCGATGTAGTTGTATTAATATACAATGCAGTCCCCTACCCACGTGTTTAAAATAGTGGGGAAAATAGCATTGATTTTAACACTGCGGTGAGCTGTAAAAATATCGCTCAAGACAAATGAAAGGAACACCGGTCTAGCCAACACTGCGACAGCATTATTTACGAGCATTACGACTGCGCTTGCAGAGACCACAGTATTCTAGAATCAAAGACTATAATACATTTTTACACATTTTATTATTTAGTACCATATATTGACATTGAACTACTGTGGATGTATTTTTTGTTTGATTGACAAAATACATTTTCACATCTATGTTTGGTAAAGAATTTTTCTCAGTGTAATTTAAAATTGGCATTCTGTATGCAAAAAAAGCTGTATTCCTCGCCGTCACAACTAACAGCAACTGGTTAGCGCACACCCGAATTTTTTGGTCAAGAGAAGCCACTGGTCACACCGATAACTCAAAAAATAATACGCCGATGACAATCAAATTTGGGGAATACCTTCCTTTTGCAAGTGGCTTGGATAAGTTCGTTAGGCAGGAAAATCTACTCAGTTCAAATAAATTAAACAATGCTTTGTTTCAATTAGTTAGTCGGATTCCCCGGTCCATGCCAGTTCCGAGCTGACCTTTAATGTATCTAATTTCGACCACGTAATTTTAATGCACGTTTGTAAGGAAAAAAAATTCAGGACACAGCAAGTGCGTTATGGTAGCGAATTTTGATTAAAGCTTCAAATTTGAATAGCTCAATTTGCTATTAATCTATAAGGTTCGTTGGCCAGGAAACTAGTTTTTTTTTGGGGAATATTTTAAGTTTATTTTCAAAACATTTTTGGACATTTTCAAACAATAAAGTTAATTTGATATATGGTACATTGTTTCTACTATATAGGTCATACTGGTAACCAAATTTGATGTCTGCTTTCTTAAAAAAACATATATTTGCTATTTAAAACATTTTTTCACTACCATAACGCACTTGCTGCACCCAGACTTGTTTTCTTTTGTACTACTAATTACATTTAAGTGTCACGAGACACTTTTGTGAGTCTACAATGTGTATTTGTAGATTCCTTTTGTTTATATAAATGGTGCTTCATTCTACTTTTATGTTGACAAATAAACATTATTTTATATGTGTGTGTGTGTGTGTGTATCTTCCGAAGCCATCTCATATTATTTGTGCATACATACATACAGCTCATTACAAATTAAAGCATTAGAAGCTAGCCACTTGATTACTTACTCTCGTATAAGTAATCTTGTCCACAATACACTGTATTTGCTTTCTTTAATTTTTTTCTTCTTCACAGAATCTTTAAAAGTATCACTAGACACTTAGGTAAAGGGAAAATGAAAACATCACATATAGATGAGTGTTTATTTTCTCTGTTACTGGAACAGAATGTCATACAAAAACAAAATGGTAAGGAAACATATTAAATATAAACTTGCCTCCCACAAAGGTTATTCCGCATACACTTAGCCAACAATAACTGTGCAACTTAACAGATAATAGTAAAGTGACTTCCTTGCATAACTATTCTTCTTCTGTCTTTTGTCACCAAACACTAATTTATTTGAACAAATGTGAACTAACAACATAGTGTAACAAAACAAAACTTTTCATAAGCTTGGCTTAAATAATGTGACTGATACAACATTTATAACCATAGTTATAAATACTATATTATAAACTCTCCAATACATTCTAAACACATAAATAACATCAATATAAAAACATTACGCCAGACTCGAAATAGAAATAAATTACCTAACATCAAAAGTTGCCTATTTACTTTGTTTGATTATGCACTTTAAAATTTGCATAGAAATAACTTATAAATAGTACAAGTAAAAACTATTCTAGAAAATGATGGAAGATAACTTCGCTTTGGTACTGTTCATTGTGATGGCCCATGAACATTAGTTGGACTTACTTTTGTTAAACTCTCAACTACTAATACTACTAATAATACGCATAACCAGACTGTTAGAAATTCCAAAACATTACAATATAAAGTCACTTCATGGTAAAACATATCCAATAAAGCCTAACTAATGAACATGAGTTGCTATCAGCATAAGCATATTTAAGCAAATAGTCATAGCTCTCCTTTACCAAAATCCTGATGACTTGCCACCTGGAGGATTTTTTACACGAATGCATGATTTTCGTGATGGATCAAGTTCCTCTGAAAACAAAATATACATTAAGACAAGGTACCTACTGTCAACAATTTTAATATGTTTATAAAGTGGCTTCAGTACAAAATGACGAGACATTAATAACACTATTCATAATACACTACAGTCCACATATATATATATATATATATATATATATATATATATATATATATATATATATATATATATATATATATATATATATATATATATATATATATACATATACAGATAGACTTTATTACACTTAAGCTGTTACAAAAACAGATGTTGCCAGGTGCTTTCATATTAATATTAACTGATCAAACATTAAAATATCTATACAGACGCACAAATTAATAACAAATACAATAGGTAAAAAATTAAAACAAAGAGTCAATGAATATATCGTCGGCCTAATGTGAAAAGTGCATAACTCCAATTTTGCCGGATTTTGTTTTTTTGCACCATCTAATGGACAATTGTGGAATCTACAGGCTACAACTTAGCGTTTTCTTAAAAATATATTAGATGTCGCTTAAAACGCGAGTATGAGACCTGCAGAACTCCCAGTAGACAACTGGTGGCATAGTACTTTAATGGTGTTGTGATTGTCATTGTGTTAATTTATTAGAAAATTGACTATAAAGCTGCTTTTAGTAGTGAATGTGAAAAAATATTGACAAGTATATTATTTGGTTTCCCAGGTATTGAATTAATAAATAAAGTTATTGCATAAAACCTTTTCTTTTTTATTGCTAGAGCTATGCACCTTTCACATTTATTATTAAGCCATTTTAAGGAACCTCACGGAGTTATGCATGTTTTCTAAAATGTAATTTAATGTAAAATGAACAGGTTTATTATGTCTATGCCCGCTTTATGTCTTTTTGTAGATACAGGATCAGTAGTTTTTAAGTAAAAATAAATAAATAAAAAATGTCGGAATATTTCAGAATATTTAAACACTGAAATTCGTAACTAAGGCCTTCAACTTTCTACACATTAAATTAGAGTATTAAGTTGTATTTCTTTTCAGTTAATATGGATCCTAACTCCAGAAATTTCAAACTACTGTCTTTAGCTTTAGCTCAAGGAGAGGCCGTTGTTTTAAAGGATGTGAAGAATAACCAATCTCACACTGACGATCAATTATTAGAAAACAAAAAAATGTGGAACAGAAACAGAATCAGATGATGATAAAAATTTACAATCAGCCAAAGATAATTTATTGCAAGAAATCCAGAAAACAAGGAGCTCTTTACACAAAATGGAAATGATGCTTTAACATCTAATGATGAAATAAATTTTGATAAAGATCTGTTTTCTGAGGAAACAATATGGATTAATGTGACTAAATGTAATAATCAGATGGATCAATTGGAAGAAGGAAATACAATTTCAGAAATAAGTGAAGAACAAGTCACTAAAAACATTGCAAGCGAAAATATTCATACCGAAGTAGAAAAGGAAATTATTTCTAGTTCAGAAGAGGAAGAGGTGACAACATATAATCGCGAAAATAGTGAAGATAATTCAGATGAAGAAGTTCAACCCCCACGAAAAAGGGCAAAATGCAGGTGGAGTAATCCAAAAACATGGAAATATAATACCAACAAAAATAACAGAGAGAAGGGTATCGAGTACATGGGAAGAAAAAACAATAAATTTTAAATTAAGAAAAATAAAAGGCAATTGAAAATGAGATACCCTTGCAAGGAGAAGGCAACAATGTGGCAAAAATTAAGTGTTATGAATTAACGGAAGAAGAAATACTGGATATTTTTATAAAATTGTTGAAACTCACATGGGTCAGAAAGGATCTATGTATCAGCAAGGGTTGTACAGAAAGTAAATAAAAGAGCGAGATCGAAAAAATATGGAAGTCAGTCAAAGAACAATTTCCTGTGAATATTTTCTACATAAAAATGTTCAACATTTAAGGGTTTTCAAGGCAGTGTTTTGCAATTAGGTGTATCTATGAGAACCATTTCAGAATGGGTAAAGATAGACAAATCTACTATCTCTGGAGACTTGGCGAGGCAAAATAACAGCGAGAACTGTGAGAGAAAATGTTCGAGATTTGCAAAAAATAATAATAAAAGAACAAGATCTACTAAATTTTTTTACAACGTTGCGTAAACTATAATCCCACTATTGCCGGAAATGAACTCAAAAATTATACTTAGAACCCCGATTTAAAACAAAAACAGAACTGTATGATGTTTACAAAGAAGACTGGTGCGTACAACATAAAACTGAAGCACTCTCGATAGCTACATTTTCAAGCATGTTTGAAGATTTAAACTTAGCACTTTTCTCACCAAAGAAGGATGAGTGTGATATTTGTGTAGGGTACAAGGCAAAAAATATAGAAGAAAATGTATACACAGAACACATCGCAAAAAAAGAGGAAGCATGTAAAGAAAATGAGAAGATAAAAATTCAAATAATAAAGTATTCACAATGGACCTGCAGTCGGTACCCTTATGCCCCAAATCAAATGTATCGGCTCTTTACTACCGAACCAAACTAATCGTTCACAATTTCTTCAATTAATGCTAATTGTTTCTCGTCAATAATTTGTGATTTTTTGTCCACTAAAACTATTCCCCAACTTGAGTCTACACAACAAATAATAATATACAGTGACGGGTACAGTGGTCGAAATCGCAACTGCACTTTGGCCAATGCACTATTGAACCTGGCTGTTGAAAAATCAGTTTGCATAACACAGAAATATTTGGAAAAGGGTCACACCCAGAAGGAGTGTGACTCTGTACACTCCACTATTGAACAAAAATTAAAAGGCAGAACTATCAATGTGCCAGCCGATTATGTAGCTTTGTGTAAATTAGCTAGGAAAAATCCTAAACCGTACGAGGTTAACTACCTGGATCACACGTATTTTAACGATTTTTCTACATTAAATATAATCAAGTCTATAAGACCAGGACATAAAGTTGACGATCCTACAGTAAATAATCTAAGGGCTTTGAAATACAATTTTAATGGCACAATCGAGTTTAAAGTTAAGACATTCTGAAGAATTTAGAGTCTTACCAAGCAGAGTGCAAAGAAACCCTCATTACTTAGAATTAAAATCGCTACCAGCTTTATATAGATAAATTAAAAATAAAAAAAGAGAAATTTGAACATCTTATGTTTTTAAAACAGTCAATTGAAAAAGATTACCATTCTTTTTAGGACAGTTTAAAGCACGAGTAAGAATAAGTATTGTAATATTTTATATGTATGATGTATAGTTAATATAAATAATATTATATTTAATTGTTAGTTGTCAACTGTGATTTGTTTATGATTTTTGCACAACTCCCGCTGAATTTTGAGAATAAGAATGAATTTTGCACAACTCCCGAATTTTTCTATAATTTTGATTTTATAGGTAAAATTTGATACCACAGAACATATCGATAATAGAACAAAATGTTCAGATCATATTGACATCAAATTTTGCAAATTAATGCAGTAAATCAGTTTTTCCTCTCTACTGTAAAATTATGATTTTTGGAGTTATGCACTTTTCACATTAGCCCGACGAGATACAAACAAACAACAAAACACTCAGATATTAAACATGTTAAAAACACATATCTTTTCGGTTCTTTAATAAGGATTAAAAACTAACTGTTTAAATAAATAAAATAATACAAAATAAGCAGGTTATAGACACTGTTAAAAACAAAACATCATGTTGTTGCTGATAAAAATTTACCCACCGAATACAAACACTTATGTATCAAGAACCTATTAACAAATTTTCTAAAAATATTGAGCTTCCCCGTAAGTTTTAATACATGGGGCAAGTGATTGTATAGTTTAGCTGCTGCATAGTATGGTGACTGCTCGAAGCCATCTGAGTGATGCCTAGTCACATTAGCAGTGTTTCTCTTTCTAATTTGATACTGACTCAGGTTAGTGTTGTAACCAAATGTTTTTGAACGTTGCTTTACAAATGTAACCTCCTTCAATATGTATATACAGGGCATACTCAAAATACCATGTTTAATAAAATACGGGCGGCAGGAATCCCTTGTTTCTAGACCAAGAAATAGCCTACATATTTTCCTCTGTGCCAAAAACACTCGCTCCACGTCCAAGCTGCATCCCCAGGCAAGTATATTATACGAATACTGACGGGATCAGGGCATAATACATATTTATTAGCGTATCCGTGTCTAAGAAAACCTTCACGCTGATCAGTGCAAAAGATGAACTATTCAGTATTTTACAAACTGTGTCAATACGACAACCCCAATTTAAATTGTAGCTAATTACAGTTCCCAGGAGTAATACAGACTTTTGGAGCTTTAAACCACACAACATCAAACCACTCGAGAAACTGTCAGGAGCAATTCTTTTCCTGGTCAAATTGATTTTTCCACCTTTAATACAAGCAAATTTTTTTTGCATTAAAATTGCCCACAACTTCACCAAGGTGTACCTGTAGCGCTTCAAAGCCATCTGTGGAAATGACAACTGAAATGTCATCGGCATACATTGTCACATTACATTCTCCCGAGTGATAAGGTAGGTCGTTGACATATACAAAGAACAATAATGGAGAGAATTGAACCCCGTGGGACCCTAAGTGGCACTTGCCGCTCCTCAGGAAGTTTGCCCCCACACGAACACTCATAGGCCTGTGCGATAGATACAATTCGGGCCGAGCTAATAACAAGCCTCTAATTGCCATTCTCTCCAGTTTTTGTAAAAGCAGCGGGTGACTAATCGTATCTAAAACCCGACTCAGATCGAAAAATACTCCTACCACGCAGCGATCAGATTCAAGGTGATGGTTGTCATAATACAAGAATTTGAGAAAGGGCAGTTTCCTACACATGCCACTACGAAAATCATGCTGATTGCAATCACCCTGTTATTTTTGTCAAAAAATTCTAAAATCTTCTTGAATACTATCTTTTCCAAGATCTTTCCCAAGACACACTAAAGTGAGATTTCCCTATCGTTCCCAATGGATAAAGAATCGCCCATCTTAAAAAGCATCACAACCAAAGCAACCTTAAGAGACATCGGGAAACATCTCGTACTAAGGAAATATTTATCAGAAAGACCAATAGATCAATTATTACATCCAAAATACCCTTAAAAATCTTCAGAGGGACATCATCAATACCAGATAAATGCAAGTTTTTTATATTGTCCACACAGCCAAAGATATCTCTATGACTCTATAATCTGGCCATTCAGCTGTCCGGCATGTCCAGTAATCCGGCTGGTCTGCGGGTACTGTTGCAGTCTTATTACGTTGTGCCACAACTTGAAATTCGTGCTTATGTCTAGTCTACATAACAAAGCAAAAAGTGTGTTCCCGTTGTTCAGGTTACCCAATCTGATTCGAAAAAATTTTTTATCACCTAGATGTCAAAACCTCGTATCCCAAAATTTTACAATTCTAAGATATGTGGTGAGTCAGAAACAGAATTATGTGTTGCATAGATTACAAAAGCTTGTATGTCAATATAACATCAATACGCACATGCTGGACTAACTTTAAATTCCTCTTATCTAATAACTTCAACTATGCAGATGTCAAAATCTCGTATGTTAGCATCACTCCGAAGTGTTCTTGTATAATAAACGTGGGTGTCAATAAATGTTTGTTTCACAGTAAACTTTACGCTAACTTTGTTAGTGAAATGATCGTCAGGTCTTTACTTTAGAAAGATGTGTTGTGGTGATTCGGGTTCTCCAAGTGTACTTATTAGTGCTCATCACAGGTCACAATCTTCACTTAGTGTATTAAAGTATTTATTTTACTATGGTATTAAAGGGTACTTACTTGTTAGTTTGATATAGACTGGCCGAAAGGAAATTTTCAAGAGTTTGAGGTTAGGTTATCTAAATGTAAATTACTTGGCAGTATCATACTTTCATTATATGCTTTGCAGAAAGAAAACAATAATTCTCAACATTATATTACGTTATTGCATATTATTATTCATTAAGTTGGATGCTATTTTGTACAGTTGATGTTACAGATCTCAAATGAGATACGAGATTTTAGATTTTACATTCTGACTATATTTAGAGTTAACGGTATTCATTTAGTACGCTATATAATTGGATTTCAAGTAGCATACCATAATTAGGATAAAAATAAGTTTTTTTTTCAATTCTAGATGTCTTTAAGACGCGATCAAATGAGAAAGTTAGTACTAGATGGAAAAATTATTCAGAGAAGCAGTAGTACTAACAGCATGCATGCAAAACGTATTTATGTGGTCCCGATAGGTGAATCTTTAGATTTCTAAGGTTGTGTGTCCTCTGTAGCAATAGTCAACACTTATGAGCACAGTGGGGCAACCTCAATATCTGAAGCTGCAAATGAAAATGGTGACCAAATAGTTGATCAGGACACTATAGATTTAGAAGAAGTTTTACTGGAAAGTAAGAAGCCAAAAATTGTGAAACAGATGTTGCAACACAAGAAAATTTAGTCATGAAAACTATATCTAGAAAAAGGCCTTAAACTTTGAAGAATCTGATCAAGAGAACCCAATTCAGGATTCAGGGTCCAGCTATAAAATATCAAATTATGAGTCAAATTCAAATGTTTCCTATGCTTCGTCTGATTACTTACCATTAGCAACTCTTGTAAAAAATAAAATTGAATCGGGTTCTACAAAACCTGTTATGAAACGTGTCAAAAAAGTAACAGCTAATCCCATGACCTGGGAAGTTAATAAGACTAAACAACAAAGAATGAAAGGACATGGGTACCAAAGTTATCAAAAGAACAAAGATGAAAACAAGAGTTTAGTAGATCAAAAACCTTGAAAATTGGGTCATAAATGTATTTCTAACAAGTGCTTACAATCGAAGAGTGAAAGGCAATGTTCTTCCATAATAGAAGAAGAAAGACATCTTCTCTTCACTTGATTTTGGTCTGAAATGAATTGGAAACAATGAAAAACTTATGTCTCTGTGTTGGTATGACTCTGCGTTGGTAACTAAATCCGGTACAATACAGAAAAGTCTGCAGAAAATTCCAAAAAAAGGCAAAGTACTCTCTTTTACCATTTGAAAGTTGGAGAAAAGTGGTTTCTGGTCTGCAAGAAATTATTCGTTTCAACTCTTGGTTTGGATGAAGAATAATTGAGTAAAGAACAGTGTAGCTGGTATACCTGACATCATTGAGAAATTTTCTACAAAGTCAAAACCAATAAATGAAAATAGACACCAGCCACCTACAGAGTTAACCAAGGCAAGCACCCTGCTATCCTAACCAAAGCAAATATCCTGTATATTTAGGTACTTCCTTGTATGAACCCTAAGGCACAATGTCTTGGAGACACTGAAATAAAGTGAGTTTTCGGAAAACCATTGCGTTAGTTGTGCAAGACAGCTATTTGTTTTCACTGCCAGGAGAGAGTCAGATCTGATCACCAGTAATAAGAGTTGTATCGTCAGCATACAAAATCACCTTTCCTTCTGAAATTACTAGGGGTAAATCATTTATAAAAATCAGGAACAGAACAGGACCCAGAATGGATTCTTGCGGTACCACTAGCATAACACTCCGTAAAAAAGATATATATTGTCTATTGCTTAAATATGATGTAAACCATTTGAAAGAAAGACCTTTAATATCATATTTGGATAATTTTTTAACAAGTATGTCATGACGAACACAATCAAAAGCTCTACTTGGATCACAAACAAGATCCACACGACTTCTTCCAGCATCAACTGCCTTCAAAACAAAACAAAAGAATATAACTTCTCCATTGCCATAGCAGATCTTCGGGTATAAAACCGAATTGCTACACTGTTCAGCTCCAAAAATTTAATCATCTGTTGCAAAACAACATATTCAACTAATTTAGAGAAGAGCGATAATTCTCCAACGCTCTTCTGTCTCCTGTTTAGTGAATTTTCTTAGAAGAAATTCACTAATGGGGTGATCCCGACTTTTGAAATCTTAATTTTTTTTCCAAATGAGCGCGAACTAGGAGCCCTAGAAACCATATCCGGGGGTCAGTTTCAATTTATATATATATATATATATATATATATATATATATATATATATATATATATATATATATATATATATATATATATATATATATATATATATATATATATATATATATATATATATATATGCAATCTGCAATTATCGACATATACTTTGAAAAACTACATTACCGATTGCTTTTGAACATTTCCATCATAATGTTGTAACCAAAGAAGGCATTGGGATCCTAGGATACATATAAAAATAACTCTTTGATTGTTAAATGGCTTTGTCAGGTCTCAATGTGTCCCACCAACTGTCAAAAATACACATTAAGTGAAATTTCCTGAAATTACGCTACAGACTCAATGTGGCCGATACAAAGTTAAAAGCGCCATTGCCGCCTTAACTAGGCCGCTACTGTGTTGCAACTTCGTTATCTTTGGCAGCTTTCAATGCCTGTAATGTTTAATATTAAAGTATTTTTGAACAACGAATTTCGAACTATTTTGAAAAATTACGTATTTCGAACTTCGAACTACTGTAACATCACTAGCGCATACAATTTTTCGTTCGGTTCGAAATTTCTAAGCTTCGCACACCTCTGGTATAGGCCACTTGAATGTTTGCACTATAAGTATTTAATGGTAGATTTTTCTAAATCATTTAATAAGTTAAAAAATATGTACCACTAATGGAGAAAGTTGAATCTTGGAGGTTTCTCTGTCCCTCAGGTCTGGCTCCCTTACAGCAAGGAGAGCTAACAGCAGAATCTGGCAGTGTTGGTGTTGGGCAGGAAAATTCTTGCTTTATGTGAATCTGAAAATAAAAGTATCGTAAGTATGCATTATTTTCTTAGTATTCTTTTCCAATTTTTATATCATATTTCAAAAATATAAACATTACCAACAACATATATTATTTGTTTACTATTCTGTAAAATATTGTACACAAAAAGATACTCCGAACAATTGTAAAAAATTATGAAAATACTGACCATAATTCCAGGGTGGAAGCTAAGGTGCAAACATTACTTAAAAATATTGTTTTGTGCTACAATAATGGCTTATAAGTGTGCTGAAGATCTATAAGATTGGTTACAGTATCGTAAGTATGCATTATTTTCTTAGTATTCTTTTACAATTTTTATATCATATATCAGAAATATAATTACCAACAACATATATTATTTGTGTACTATTCTGTAAAATAATGTACACAAAGAGATGCTCGGAACAATTGTGAACAATTATGAAAATACTGACCATAATTCTAGGGTGGAAGCTAAGGTGCAAACATTGCTTAAAAAATATTGTTTTGTGCTACAATAATAGCTTATAAGTGTGCTGAAGATCTATAAGATTGGTACTTATATCCTGAGGTTCCTAGAACACACGTCTGCCTGGAGAACAAAAATTACGGGTACAAACAGGTAATAACATTGTAACCAGCACCATACCAATTAGAAGAGGTATGTTTCAGGTGACTTACTAAGTCCTTTGTGGTTCTGCCTTGCATTGAATCCACTATCAAACTGCGTAAACCCTACCAGATATAACTTCGGTATGAAAAGCAATGGCAGGGAGCAAATGACGCTAAATCATCTGCTGTATATGGATGACCTTAAGCTGATGGCCTCCACAAAGAACCACCTTGAACAACTCCTTTAAATTGTGGAAGGGTTTTCCAGAGATATTGACATGCAATTTGGGCTTGACAAATGCCGCACCTTATGTGTAGGCAGGGAGAAGATACACCTAGCTGTGTATGAAATGGAGAATGGCCAGCAAATTGCCTCAATGGATGTAGAAGTGTTATAGATACCTGGGAATACAGCAAGCATGGAAAATAAACCACTCAGTAATGAAGAACAATCTAACAAATGGGTTAACAAAACGAGTAAAGTAGTTGGTGCGAACACATCTCAACAACACGAATCTGACTAAGCTCTTAATAGATATGCATCTTCTGCACTTAGCTATTCATTTGGGATTCTGAACTGGAGTAAAATGGGGGGAACACTCCTAACAAAATCCAAGAAGGAAGGATGTCCTTTATTTATTATTAATAATAATTGTATTGACCCAACAGGACATAGACAAATACAGGCAGAGTACAAACAAAACTATACTGCAAACAAGAAAAAATATACATACATAAATCTAAAACCATCAAATAAAATTAACTACAAATTACTTTACGCACACATAAAAGAGGAGTTATTGAAAAGTACTCTGCCTACAATAGAAAAAACAATATTTTTAAAACAAAATCGTATTTAGTCAACATAGTCTCCTCTAAGAATTACACATTTATAACAGAACATTGTAAAGCAATCCTAGACCCTTTAAAAATATTCTTTTCCTTGGTCGTTTGTGAATAGTTTTCAGTGTATGATTTGTGGGCAGGGGCATTATCTTGCAAAAAGAGCAGAGCTTTGGCTGGTTATCCAAAGCGTCTTTCCACAATTTTTGCACGTAGTTTAGTCAGCAACTCACTATAATATGCTCACTTAACAGCTCTACCTTGTTGCAGAAATTTTTTCAGAACTAGCACATCTGTTTTCCGTAAAACTGCAGCCAAAACCTTGCCTGCTCACTTTTTTTTTTGGGTTGTGGAGTACCGAAATTATTCTATTCTTTTCATTACTGTTTTGTCTCTGACCCACGGTGACAAGGCGACATATAAGTTTAAGGAATCTTCTTCATGTTTCTGTTATATGGTTCAGCCAAAGTCGTCGATTTTATAAGATCATTTCATGAACAGATTCAAAGTTTTCTTGACTGGTCGCAGAAATTGGTCTTCCAGAACAGTGTTCAACTTTGACATTTGATCGTCCTCTTTTATATTCCGTAACCTGGTTTTTAATAGTAGCTTACAAAGGATATTGATCACTTAAGAGTATCTTTGCATGATAACCCTTTTAAAACAAATACTTTCAAACTGACCGAACCTCTTTTCTATCAAAATTTAGTTTTTTCTCAGACAAGCCATTTAAAAAAATTCAGGTTCTCATTTTCGTTGCGTTCTATAAGACAAATGCACATATAATATTTCTCATACCTGTCAAAAGATGTATTTGTGGCCATATCACCTTAATTAAATTCAAAATCACAATAAATGCAAAAAGAGCTGATGACTCTTAGGTAAGTATAACAATTTTACAGGTAAAGCAATGAAGCATGTTTATTTCATTTTTTCTTTTATCACTATTGTCTGCCGTAAAAATGGATTCATTTAAAGTATCTTCCTTTTGGGTTCTGTTTGCAGAAATGACAAATGAGATATATTTTTAAAAAGCTCCCAAATGAACAAAGTTAGTAGAAAAATACAGGATGGTTAATAAAATATAAAAAAACTACGTTACTTGTTCCATTGTTTTAAGAAACACTGTCCATACAGTCGACATATAGTGTGGAAATAAGGTAACAGAGAAATTCAATACCTTCGTTAGAAGTAATTTTCTGGAAAAAATCTCAAAGTGGGGTAATTTGACGTTATACTACATTATTTTCATCTTGTTACATCATTTGTTTTTAAAGTCATGACGTCATCGATGTTTTTAAATGACCCCTTTTTATTGTGCTTTTTATTCTCTTTTCAACTGTATAAAATTTTTAATGTTACATTAAAAAAAAAAGCCCTTAAAGTTCATATATTAAAAAAAATTCTTTATTTTATTAACACCAATGTGAACTACAAAAAAAAGTTCGGGGCGCAGCAAGTGCGTTATGGTAGTGAATTTTTATTAAATGCTTCAAACTTCAATAATTCAATTTTCTATAAACTTAAAAACTTTAATTTTGGTATGTAGTAAGATCTTTCTTAAGGCAAGATATTGACCATGTTGCATTAAACTTAAACTTTGTAATATTCGAAAAAAATTTGTTCAAAAGAAAATTCAAAATTTGAATAACTCAATTTTTTATAAACTTAGAAAGCTGAATTTTGGTACGTCGTAAGGTCTCTCCCAAGGCAATACATCAAGTAAATTTCATTAAAACAGCTTTGTAATTTTCGGAGAAATTTTTTTTTTTCGAAAGGAAACTCAAAATTTTCCCAGAAAACCCTGTCCGATTTTCCTGGCTAACGAACTCATCCAAACCATTAATAAAAGAAAGGCACTTGCCGAGTTTCATCGAAATCAGTTATTTTTTGAGTTATCGGATGGATACATACATACATACATACATACATACATACATACATACATACATATATATATATATATATATATATATATATATATATATATATATATATATATATAAATTGAAACTGACCCCGGATATGGGTTCTAGGGGTCCTAGTTCGCGCGAAAAATTTTTTTGCAAAGTCTCACCATCGATACCTCTCTATTAGTGAATTATTTTAAATAAAAATTCACTAATAGGCAGAGAAATAACAATTTCACTACACCAGACGTTCAAAGTGATAAGCTTGTACCAACTGACAATACCCAAGACGATTGTAAAATTAATTTCTAACATTATGCAAATGACAGTTTGTTTCCTGAATGTGCCAGTGATATGGGTCAATTACAAATTTGGTCAAAAACAGTTATTTCCTTCACACACATTAATTATTATTATTAATGCACTTATGCAGTGCTCTATCTGGATTTCATTGTGGACTTATGAATCAACTTATAGCCATCCTAGAAATTGGGATGTATTTAACGTATTTATATTTAAAATGACATTTTAAAAATTTGGTGTTTAAACATAAAAATATTCTGAAATGTAAGTCAAAAGAAGATAATTTGGTTACCATACAATGATATAGAAATGCCAGGGATGTACAGGAGGTATTGGTTATAGGGAAAAATTATGGACAGTTAAGTAGATTTAAAATTTGGAAAACCAACATTGAAGCTGAGTCACCCTCAAGAAGATTTCGAGCAGTATTTCTTTTATCTCTGTATTATATTCGATTCCAAATCGCATAAATTGCAGACACAAGTTTAATACTTTTTGTAAGATGCATTGTAAAATTTATACACCAATAAACTAATAAACTAACTAATATAAACTTAACCTCATGTTTAATCTTTTCTTTGAAATCTTCTAAATTATTGGGTTGATTCTTATAACCTTTTCTCTTTAACCACCCCCAAAGAAACAGGTCTAAAGATGTTAAATCGGGAGACCTAGTTTGCCATTCTATTGGAACTCTTCTTCCTATCCATCTTCCTGGTAGAACTTATATAATTAATAATAGGAAAATGGGGGGGATCACATCTTGTTGTAAGCAAAAGTTATTGTTTACTAAGTTAGGACTGTCTGCACTGGGAAATAGACAACCAGTTCAGGCTTCAATTGAAACTGTAAAAATTGCAAATACCTTTCTCCCGTTATTATTTTCAAAAAAGAAAGGGCTGTTAATAATTCCTGCCCATACATGAACCTTTTGAGGATGCCCTGTGTGTGTGTGTATGTGTCCAATAAGGATTTTCCCTAACCCAATATATATAATTCTGTCTATTGACCATTTCGTTTAAACAAAATGTTGCTTCATCTGAAAATAGAAAACATTGTACCCTGAAGGCATAATTCCATGTTCTTTTCGCAGAATTCTTGTCTACGATGAAAGTCATCTTCTGCCAGCTCATTAACTAATTTTACCTTATATTGGTGACATTTTTGAACTTTTTAAAACCGAAGTGTGGCTTACGTTGTGACTACGTGAACAATGGAACCTCTGATGAGCACTGATAAGTACACTTGGAGAACCCAAATCACCACAACACATATTTTTTTAAGACCTTATGATCATTTCACTGACCACGTCAGCATCATCAGAGGATGAAAAATTCTAAGCTAAATTAGAAGCAACATGTATTTATATGACACCTAGGTAGACGAACTAAACAGAGGTAAAAATTGTAGTCGGAGACTCATCGTCTGTCTATTGTGTCAGTATTGCACGGACGAGGTCAACAAACTACTTTAATCGTCTGGTTGACAAATTCATGAGCTTTTATCTAATTTAAAATATAATGGGCTTAAAATGAAAGGTGCTGCAATATATAAGGAAGCTCACATTCTTTTTTGATCTATAAATTTACTATGTGAATGTTGGAGCCTGTGACGAGTGCCGACAAGCACATCTGGCGAACAGATCAAAAACCATTACACATCTTTTTTAAAAACAAAAACTACTGTTTCGCAAACAATGTTAAATTTAACAAAGGATGAATATTCCAACTAAAATTCTACATAAAAACCATTATTTATATTGATTTCCCATTCTACATAAAAACAAGTATTTATATTGATTTCTTTACAAAGAAAACGAAAGGGGAATTCTTAAGTCGAGAACTCAACGTAGAGCCTAGTATCTGTAGAGCCTAGTATCTGTATAGACCGGCCGAGTTATTGACAATAATTTATTATTCAGCTTGACAGATTAGGAGTGTTTAGTTGGTCAAATGCAAAGTGAGAATAAAGGGCTTGAAATTAAAGGTGCCACACGATTCAATGACGTTTTGTTTTTAATCGACCTTGATATATAAACGCTTTCATAAGCATCAAGCATAGTTTGATGTCTAACATTTTTGACAAGTTTCAAATTTTCCTTGTCAATGTGGTGATTATTATCCCACATATGTTGTGCCAGGCATGATTTGTCTACCATACCATATCGTAAATTTGCGAGATGTTCACGAAATCTGGTGGGTACATTTCTCTTGGTTTGACCCACCTATTTAAGATTACAATCTTTGCAACCTATCTCGTAAATACCCGGTATTTCAGTGGCTTTGTTTTTGTCTTTCGTATTACCCAACAATTTTTTTAAATTACTTTTCGTAAAAAAGTGAAATGTAAATCGGCTTTCTTAAAAATACTTTCCAAACCGTTTGTGATATGTGGTTCATAAGGTAGACACACAAATTTTTTCTCTATTTTATCTTTCTTAAATGTCGTGCATTTAGATATCATTTTCTTTGTTCTGTGTTTGTTAACTAATTTTTCCACTAAACAATCTGAATAACCGTTAGGCGAGATATAACAATTCTGATCTCAGTATTTCAGGAATCATTAAGAATTAAACGATTACCATGACAAACATAACTCTAATTTCAATAATAGCGATATGGATAAATATTAAGGTCCAAAATCTACTTTATCAAATATCAGCGATGTGTGTGCTGGATTAAGAATTAAGAGACATGCAAAATTATTTTTTTTGTGTAACAATAATGATAAGCTAGCTACAGATATTTCCCAAATTTTACAAAGATGTGAAACTGAAATTTATAAATCAAAGCTTAAAATCTTTGAGTCAAACAATAATTGTGAGATAGATAGATTTGGTTATATATTTTTGTATTTCATTTTAAAATGTTTTGTTTCCTAAATTTTTGTTATGTATCCACACAAAAATGATAGTATATGTATATGCAATACTATGTTAGAATATTTATTAAATTCATTATTCAGCAAAAAATAGTATTTGTGGAAAACGCTGAGACACGTGAAGTTTAATTTGTCAAACATTATCTTATAATCATAGTTAAAAAATTAAACTTCCACCATTTTTCCCCACCACTTTATTATTATTATTATTTTAATAGCAACCCTGCATTTTTAATCACAATTCGATGGATCACATTTTTCTGAATGCGGAGATACCCCATATGGTCTAATATTACAGTTTTCAATACAGGGTGGAAATTTAATACCGGAATATTAAAACTAAACAGTTTACCCTGAAATTCAAATTTAGAAAATACACTTAATAACAACGCCCCTTTCTTATAGTGATGGGAAAAACGGTTATTTTCTATTAACAGTTGAAGCCGTTGACGTTATTTAATAATAACCGTTTAAAATAACAGCTCCAGTTATTTATCAGTTATTTTAAACTGGATAGTCGATCGATAGTATCTTACATTCCCAAAGCTGTGAGCGAGAGTGAGCACACTAGTATAAATGCATTGTATTTTTACCCTGTTATTTCATGTAGTGGATAAATCTCAAATTTTGTTGATATGAAAATGAAACAAAGGGTTTAGAAATTATAATAAGCGTGCCGTAAATCTTTTGCCACTCTGAGGTGAAACTTTTAGAAATCAGAAAGGAGTCTTCTATAAGTATTTACTTAGATGTTTTAGGAAATATAAACTAGTCATTTCTCACAAATTTATTTTATGAGGGGTCTTTACGTAAATGTCAATGCCACAGCGAGAATCAATAAATATCATTATTTATCGCGTCTTGGGACGTTAGACGTTAGAACTTTTATTGCACTGCAAGGCAGCACTAGCTTCAACAAATAAATGCTTTATACACTACTACACTACACAGGGAGAGGGAGTGATTCTAAGAACTGCAACATAATGCAGCTCATAAAATTTCGGTAAAGAAATTTGTCTTTATTCTGTACATATGGTTTGTTATTACATTATGCTTTTATTCTTTCTTAGAAGGATCTCTAGTTACATTTTCGATTTTCGGTTCACTGGTCATCTTTATCGGTATGCTTTTAAAAACTGTGCAAACAACAGCCAACAGTATAAAAAATTGAGTTTGAGTTTGAAAGTTTTAAAAAAAATTGGAAGATATATAGTATTGATTGTTTAATGAAAACTTTTTTTTGCCAAAATTTCAAAGGGCTGTAACTTGGAGGAGAAGGGGTTTCAGGAAAAACTTTATAAAAAGACACCCCTTATTTTTCGCCAAAGAATCACCCTGTAAAATTTTTCTTCGCATCAATTTAGAAACACCCTATCTATATATATATATATATATATATATATATATATATATATATATATATATATATATATATATTCATTTAATTTTTTATATTTAAATGTATATAGATATTAAAAAATGTTGTATCATTATATTTTTTTTATCAATTTGATAACTATTGCCAGACAAACAAAAATGACGTGTTAATTGTTTTCTTAGGTAATGTATATAAATTGAAATAAATAAGTACTTTAATTTCACATGAAATAACCCCATTTTGCATTGTCTATGTCTATAGTGAAAGTAATAACACGTTTTTACAGAAATTCATCTTTTCACGCAACATTTTTTATTATTAAATATTTGGCTTTACATACTAGTGGGAAACTCAACTGTTTCAAAAATAACAGCTTCTCAGTTTAACAGATTAACTCTGTGTAGTAGTGTCCGTATGTCATATCCCCATCAACAACCAACAACCGGTTATAATTAAAATGAAATCGTTTTATTGTCCCGAAGATCCTACGTTCCTAAAGCTGTTAACGAGAGCGAGCACACTAGTATAAATTAGTGAATTTTTTAAAATAAAAATTCACTAATAACGTGTTAAGTATAATACATATTTAGCATTCCCAGTCTCAAGGCTATTCATCCTGTTAAATGGTTAAATAATAGTTGCCGATGAAAACCGATGTTTATTCATCGAACCTAGTTGCAGTGGAACTGAAACAGATACGGATAACGGATACGACTCCGAATTCTAGTTTAGTGTAAAAAGCGTTATTTTGTGAGCTGTTATTTTTATAAATCCATAACTGGTGGTTACCGTTGCGGCTCAGCAACCGTTTAAAAGTAGACTGTTAAATAACCCATCACTACTTTCTTATAATAAAAGTTCACAATGTTCTCCATTCACTTGCACACAACAAAATAATCCTCTCTGGAATTCTTCACTGACTCTTATCTTAAATTTCCTATCTTGTCTTTTATCTAAAACGTACTTGGTATCATTGATAGTTTCTTATCGACTACAAATTTTTGCAGTGTGAAAGGTGAAATTAAACAGTTCTGTTTTATTTTGTAGTGCATTGTGTTGAATGCACAGTCTCCTAATATATTAGTCATAATTTTTTCCGATAATTTCAATTAATTTTTCGTCTAATACTGCGATACTTAACTAAAACTCCATGAACAGAAATATTACTGATGTTTGGGTATGGTGATATGCATAGAACACAGGTACAAGTTGTTAACCTATTTAATAAAAAACATACAGATTTGCCCCCACTAACCTAGGGAACTGTGTCTAAGAAACATTCACAGTTTCGTGATTATGGACACGTTAAATCACTGCCTAGGAGACCCAAGTTTGTTGAAGAAGATGTAAAACTCAATATTTTATTGGCTTTTCAAGAAGAACCAACAACTTTTACCCGCCAAGTTGCACGTGAAAATGATGTTAGTCAATCAACAGTTTTAAGGTGTCTCAAAAACGAAAAAATGCATCTCTATAAACTACAATACGTTCACGAGTTGTTTGACGGTGATTTTGATAGAAGACTGCAATTTTGTGAACAACTGCTGGACCTGTTACATATAAATGTTATTTCTTCTGCTGACGTTCTGTTAAGCAACATTTCTTTTGCATGGCGATGTAAACAGGCAAAATTGCAGATACTGGGCTGCTGAAAACCCCCCACTGGATGCAACAAATACACACTCAGCGTCATCAGAAGTTGAACGTTTGAGCCGGTATAATTGGTGATCACATAGTTGGACCTGTTTTTATAGAAAATCTAAACGGGCCATGATATTTAGAAATGCTAAGAGAACAGGTTGTCCTAATGTTAGCGGAATTGTATCCAAATGTAATTCTGTTGCGATGAATTCCTATTTATCTGCGAACATACCACTGTCACTACAATAGGAACGCCGAGAAAGATTCATATCAGGGAATGTTCATGTAAGGTCATAAATTTTAATAGCCCCTATCTTTTTACACTTGATCGCATTCGAGATTGCATGGCTGGCACGACAGAAAGGAACAATAAGTACACTTTGCAAACCCAAACCACCACAACACATCTTTTTAAAGACCTGACAATCGTTTCACTAAAAAGTTAGCGTCATCAGAGGATGAAAAATTCTAAACTACTAAACACCACCTTTTATACTGAGTCTTAGGTTAAGACCAATACCAAAAGGTACCTGGATGCTGCTTGGATGCGGGACTTCATGACAAACCCTAACGGATGTCTGGTCCAGACAAACTCAGAGAGATGTTATACTGCCACAGATCAAACACTGACGGATGTCTGGTCCAGACGAACTCGGAGAGAGGTTATCTCTCTTTGAGCTTTGAAACGGGCAAGCGACTTCGCTCAGATGGCAGTACACCTGTCAAACAAAGTTTCACCTCACAATTATCGTCTCCTGCAGGAAGCTCGATTTGTTGGGTGAAATTTAATTAACGCTGGCGGGTGTCCGGTCTAGATGAACCCGGAGGGGGGCTGAGATCTCTAGGGGTGGATTACACCTGGAGACTTGGGTCTACTCTGTGAGCTTCAAAATGGGCTAAGGACCCCGCTCGGATGCTGCTCGAGGGCGGGACTTCATGATACCACCTCGAGTCAATGAAACACTGGCGGGGTCTGGTACAGGTGAGCGTGGGGGGAGGCGAATATCTCTGGGGAGTGATAAGTACCCAGATTTTGACGCCTCCAGTGTGGGCTAAGCAATGGACAATTGGCCTCGCTTAGTTGTTACTCGGGAGTAGGGTTCCATATGATACCGCCCTGGCTTAAGCGTTGGCGGGTGTTGTGTGTCCAGACGACCCGGAGGGGGTTGAGATCTCTGATGAGTGGTATACACCCGGAGTTTGAGGCGCCCACTATGTGCTTCGAAATGGACGGACGGCCTCGCTTGGGTAATGGTCGGGAGCAGGACTCGATGGGATGTTGCTTTGAATTTGAATTTAGCACTGTTGGGTGTCAGGTTTCAGCGGGACTTCATGATACCGCCTTGAGGCAAACACTGACGGGTGTCGGGTCCAGACGCAGTCGGAGAGGGGTTATCTCTCTTTGAGCTTCTAAACGGGCAAGCGAATTTACTCAGATCGCAGTACACCTGCCAAACAAACCTTCACCCACAATTGATGGGTGAAATTTAAATAATTAGATTGAGCCACGATAGACCTAAGGTGGCAGTGGAGGGACTTGAATAGCCGACTCACAATGAATCTAATCTAATCTACCAACACACTTTAGAAGATGCCTGTGACCATAGAAGTAACCGAGTTCATAATCTTAATTCTCATAGATACAGATATGACAATATATATATATATATATATATATATATATATATATATATATATATATATATATATATATATATATATATATATATATATTACCTTGAAATTTTCACATAAAAAAAATTGCTTAAATATGACAATTAATCACTATTATAAAAAGTGAAGTAGAGTTAATGAAAATTTATTTATTCCAGCCTTAATGATAAATGCTTGTTAGAGAGTTATTATTTAGTTGATAGATAAAATGTTTCAAATGCTGTGCAATTGTTTTAAATGTCAAACAAGTCTTTTTCAAGCGATGAACTTGTGCAAATTTTAGTTAAATTTAGTGCTGAGTTTTAAGAATTAAAAAGATATCATATTGTATGTTAAAGATTAGAATAATAAAAAATAAAAAAAATAAAAATATTCATTTCAATTGATGAGAAGTTCATACAGTTTTAGTTAATCCATGCAAAAAACTACAATACCAAACACTAAAAATAAAAAAGAAAGAAAAGGTGCAAACACAATGAAAGGAAGAACAAAAACAAAATAACAGTTTTAGTAGTTTATTTGTACAAATAATGAGAAACAAAACACAAACACAAAAAAAGTAAGACAGCAAATTAATGAAGAGATGAAGAGAAGCAAAAAGAAAAAGAAATACACCAAACATATATGTACGTTCTACTAATTTTGTACCTTCTCAATCATATTGGCCATTTCATCGTCATTGCCATTTTTGATAGGTTTGATATCTGATAGCTTATCAGGATTATATATGTAAGCTGCATAGGCAGGCGTTTCAACAAAGCGCCCATGTCCTTCAGCAACTCTTAATTGCCCTTCATCTACACATACTCTTCCATTCACTATTACATATTCTGGTACTCCATGGCATACCATCCCCTAAAACAATTTAAAAAAATTATATTACACAAACTATGTGCCTTTTGGTATTGCTAAATACCTTATAATAATAATGTTTCAATAATAGTCTTTTTTTATTAAAGAATTACCATTTATATTTTAGTTACAATATTCCATAAATAAACATAAATAATGACAATTACATGATGATAACAACAAGACTTTGTAGTTCTATAAGTAATACATTTCTGACATCGCTTTTAAATTTTTCCAATGCGGTATTGAAAAAATCTAATCTCATGTGTAAGCTATTGACATTGGTACAAATTCTCATAATTGGTTCTGTGGAAGTTTATTTGAAACAGATAATTATATCCAGTAAAACTAGATGGAACATGGAAACCTTTAACTCAACCAACCTTGGAGTGACAGAATAATTATTCAATTGATTCTGATGTAATGGAACACTCATTTTGAAAGCTACATATTTTATTTAGAACCTTCTCTAACTGGCCAATATATATATATATATATATATATATATATATATATATATATATATATATATATATATATATATATATAGCTTATAATAATGATATATGATAATAAGGCGATCAAACAGAACAAGCATGCTCTAATACAGATTTGACATAAACACAAAACAGTGCTCTCAGACTATGAACATTAGAAAAATCTCGCAATGATCTCTTCAAAAAGTGTTGCATCTTAAGAGCTCTATTGGAAGACCTTTCCACATAGTGGCTAAAAGAAACATCACTTGTGAAATAAGACACCCAGATTGCTAACAGAGTCAACATTCTACAAACTGTTGTGGTTAGCAATATAATCGAAATTAACTATCTGACCACAATGAGTAAAGCGAATTATTTTACATTTTTTTCAACATTTAGTATCATATCGAAGCAAAAAGCAGATCACCCTAAAACCACATAATAACAACATAGAATTATGCACTAGATACGTATTTCAACAACAAAGTGATCTTCATCGGTAGCTGTCGCTAAACTACCTGTGTGGGCTTTTACTTTTACTTATGAATTTTCCAAATAGTAATCGAAAGAGTTCAGTACATTGGACGTTACTTAGTTTTTCGGTGAAGAATTCTATTGATTTAATTTAATATATATTAAGTTAAAACCAAATAAATTACTAATCTCTTTTGATGTAAAGTCGTTGTTTCCCGCATCTCTATCGACATATATCTTCAGTATCTGCGTGACATGCTCCATGATAACCATCTATTGGACAGGTGGAGAAATATATTAAGTTAACTTCACTATGTGTGCCTGAGAGTTTATTTCGAGTCACCGAGAAGTTTTATCGGCAGATGGAAGAAACCACAATGGAGAACCCATTGTCTCCCTTCGTTGCCGAACTCTTCATGAGTCGATTTGGATGTGACTTAGCCAGAACAGTGGAGTATTTTCCGAGGGTATGGTTGAGATATGTTGACGATATTTTTGCCATATTTGGCTTTAATAAAGTAACATCAATAATTTTGTCAATACGTTAAACAGTAGATTCCCTTCAATCAAGTTCACTCACGAAATGGAGAACAACGACCAGTCACCCTTCCTTAACACCCTTTTTATCAAAAAAAGAGATGTTAGAATTTGACATTTATAGAAAAGAAACTGGTACAAATTACTTAAGAAAAGAAGAGTCCTGTACAGTTAGTTTAGCGATAGCCACTGATGAAGGCACATTTCTTGTCGAAATATGTATCTAGCGCATAACTCTTCCTTATTTTCTGGTTTTTGAGGTGATTCTGCTTTTTGTTTCAGTTTCCAACCACAGTGTCCAAACTCAGTCTTTTATTTACGAATAACAGGTGAGTGGTGAAGACAGCTAGTAACATCATCTGTGAAGATATCAAACAGTAAAGGGGAGTATGAGGCACTTGAGCCACACCTACAATTACATAGACTTTTTCACACAATTGATTATTATTAATCATTACCAAAAAGTGTCCAAGATTGCCATGCCTGAAATGAGACAGCATGGGAACCTAGAGAAGATAAACAACATTAGTGTCAAACTTGAATTTACTAAATCTTGTGCTGGATCACTTGTTACATTATCGTTTATTACAGACGAAAAGAAAAGTAAGATTATCCACATTTAAAAAAAAATTTAAAATAAAAATACCATCGCTGCACAAATTAAATACCGCAACTTGCATCCCAATATAATATGTTTGACACGGACGATTTCTAAAATAGTTCATTTAAATATTACATAAGATTATATTTTTGACATCAGAAGAAAATGGACATCCATTCTAACCAATTGTATATAGGGTGTTCTATTTAAAAAAAAGTTAGGTTAGGTGATTGTTTTGATTTTGCGATGGTAATTTTGTTTTTCCAAAAGCAAATTCTCAGCTTGTGAAAAGTTCTACAACTTTAATTTGAAAAGTTTTTTATATCTCCACAAACAAAAGTAGACAAAGCTGGACTAATTGTAAGGAACAGGCCCTGTACATGCATGCCCTGTTTAGCCAATGTTTCTGTTATTAAATGAATCGAGCTTGGTTGATGAAATGATCCTCCAGTGATATAATACAGTTATGGTGAATTAGGCTTAACCAAAGTGTAATAAATAATTTAGCGCTAATTTCACTAATCCCGGTTTCATTATTGAAACATTGTTGACAATCTAAAATAAATAAATCTTATTTTGCAATTCGTTTTTTATAAGATTATGTTAATAAGCTTGGATCATAACAGTTATTAAATGCTATTTGTCCAGTGAGATTGAACCTTTTATAGAAATGTTCATTATATAACACAACATGAGTATGAAAAAAACTTCATACTTATTAATACAGTGTGGTCCAAAAGTAATGGTACACAAAGCAGTATTACGATTTAGCCAAACTTGTCCCAGTCCATAATTCCAACTATATAAAAAGTGACAAAAAAAAGTGAGAAAATAAATTTGATCAAAAAGGGCTTCAAATCTCCTCGCAATTAGAAGCTTTCAAACACCCATAACCCAATTGAAGTCAGATATACCTATGATGAGCTGCAAGGCCACACACAGATATACATAAACTCACCTGTCAAGCACATCCCCTCGACGGGGGTTAAGAAGTCAAAATTAAAAGGTACGTTAGATTTACTAACTCATCTCAGTCAAAAAGTCAAAATTAAAATGAATACTGGCTGTTAAACTGAGAAATTTAATATCGATTTTCCTTGATATCTAGAAAAATATTTTACATATTGTCTTGAAAATTGGTACATATGGGTTTTTCATAGTGATAACAAAAATTACTTCCAATTTGGCTCCAGCAGACAGAAGGTGCTGCTTGCTGTACCGTTTAATTTTTTAAAGGCTCACACTTCTTTGTTACTGTCGCTGAGAAACTTTTGATTAGAAAATAGTATTCTCTTGTAATTCCCTTAGCTCTAAGAAATGTGATAAATAATTGAAAAGATTAATTACTTCAATATTGAATGACCAATGGCCATAATTGCCACCATGTTAATACACTTTGATATAAACTTGAGAAGAGATTGTCTAACTTTAGCTAGTATTCATTCATTTCTAAATAAATTAACAATTGTTTGCCATAATCCTTTACAAGTATTTACTGTGCCACGGTAGACAACTAACTTAAGATGACCCCAAAGAAAAGTCTGGTGGGTTCAAATCTGGGCTACGAGCTGGCCAAGGGATTGGGCTGCGGCTTGTGGGATACATTCCATTTAGATAATTTCGCACATAAACAGAGAAGTTGCCAGTGCACTGTCTTGCATAAAATACGTACTCCTTCTTAAATTTAAGGGTAAATCATCGATAAGGTCACTGATCCCATTTTGTAAAAAAAAGGAGAAATTTCGATTCATATTTCCTGGTAACTCACATGGACCCAAGACATGATTTCCTATTCTTCCACATCAATCATTAATCTTGAATTCATTAAAAATAACATTGTGCAGCTACTTAGGTTTTCATTCTCCCACATATGTTAAATACACCCCAGCGGGTAAAGGTAGCTTCATCTGCAAATGGTATTTTATTCACATGAATGTGAATCTACATTCTGTTTGTTGCTGGAGGAATCATAAAACTGTGGTCTAGTTGGAAAATCAGCTGGTACTAAATTCTGTACTGGTGTGAAGTAATATGGATAAAGACCTTCAGCATAAAATATCCTCCGAAGCAATGATCTACTTACATTAACAGCAGTACTTATTCTCCCTGAAATAATCTATTGATTGTCTGCTACATGAAGTAAAATCTTTTCTTGTTTGAGAGCGATATTTTTTGGCCAGTCCAAAATATCTCGTTATGGGCCAAACGAAACAGTTTTACCTAATTTATTGCAAATATTGTTTAATTATTTGTGGTCCGGTTGTCTTGTTTGAATGCTTTTCAGCGTACATTCTGCACATCTTAGGTCTATTAAAATTTGCTTGCGCATAAAAACAAGCATTTCTTCTTTTGAAAAACAATTTTGCCGCAGCAGACTTTAGGTAATCTTGTACAAAAGTTTATCAAAATATCAAATGACACCAATGCGCGACTTTGATAAGCGCAGCCATAAATTTGTTTATGACAGACGTCTTATACACGGTAAATAAAATATGATCTGAAAACTATTAGGCAGAATCTGTTGCAGGTAGCTTTAAGATAGCATATATTTTGAAAACAGTTGATTTTAGCGTCATTTAACGAGGTTACCTTTTTTGTTAAGAAAATACAAGATAACACTATTTTCTAATCAAAAGTTTTCTAGCAACACTAACAAAAAAGCGTAGGTATATTTAAGGCTCGAAGGTACCACAGGCAGCGCCCTGCATCCGCTAGGGCCGAATTGGAAATAAATTTATAAGAAGCTCATATGTACCAATTTTCAAGAGAATACGTCAAATACTTTTCTAGATATCAGGGAAAAATCAATATTCAATTTCTTTTGACTGAGATAAGTTATCTACTGTTACTGTGTACCATTAGTTTTGGACCAGCCTGTATAAAATGCAGATCTCCAGTTGAGTCGTTCCACGCCTTCATTGATCTGCCTCTTGCACTCTTATGTAGTGATCTTGCGTGCCAAACCTTTTCACTTGTCTTTGTTGATATTTCTTTTCTACTTATAAATGTGGTATTCAGTGTTTTCTATTTTTTTTTTTTTTAATTCTGCATCCCACTCTCCATCATACTGTATCTTCACTCCTAAATATTTAAATACTTCTGCTTGTTCAACAATTTAAAAAAAACATATACCAATTATCAGGATCAATTACTTTTCTAGATATCAAGGAAAGTCAAAATTAAATTTCTCACTTTAAACACCCAGTATTCCTTTTAATTTTGACTTTTACACTGTGGTAAGTTTGTAAATCTACTGTTGCTGCGTACCATTAGTTTTGGACCATCCTATATAAAGTTTATAATACGCCTTTAGCAGGTTAAAAAACATTGAATTTCTTAAATAACTAAGTTTGGAGATTCAATTTATAATTTTACTTTTTATTTTTCCTTTACTTATATCAATATTTCATTATTTACATAAAAATTTATTATTCTAATTTAAATCTTATAAAAGTGTGGCAATATTACTTCTAAAGAATAAAATTTACCTCAAAAATATTAAAATCTACAGCCTGGTGATGTGTGGAAGCTGATATAGTTCTGGCTTGCTTAGAATCCCAAATAACAATGTCAGCATCTGATCCTACAGCAATGCAACCTTTCTTGGGATATAAGTTAAAGATTTTGGCAGCATTGGTACTAGTTATAGCAACAAATCTTCTGGGATCAATGATTCCAGCCTCTACACCTTTCTCCCAAATTACTGACATTCTATCTTCAACACCGTTAACTCCATTTGGTATCTTTGAAAAGTCATCTTTCCCCAATTCCTTTTGTTTCTTGTTGAAAGTACAGTTGTCACTACCAGTTACTTGCAAAACATCCCTTTATAATAAAAAATAGATCAGTTACACAACAAGTTATACCTTTATTATTAAATGTACTTATATTAAAAAATACTGCAGGATATGAAACTTTTTGTATTAGTAAAAGAAATTGTTAACAGATGGATTGACTAAACTTAAAAAATGTAGAAAAATTTCTTGGTAAAAAATTGCAGAAGTTATCACCTTAAAAATGTGAAACATGCAGAGAGAAGCAGTAATAATTGGCAATTAACTTAAATTAAAAATGTATTCTATTTCTATTGTACATAAAGCAATTGAACTCAATATTAAATTTATAAATCAACCCAATTTTCATTAAAATGGCTTTAGATAATTATGTAAAGACATAATAGAAATAAACCATTTAGAAAAACATAGACTAAAAAATATTTATTGATATAAAATATCTTTTATTGCCGTTTCACTACAAACGTGCTGAATTTAGTATGTAATGACCAAATTATTGATAAACACACCAATTTCAGTACAAAATTTTAACGAGTTGCAACTAAACTAACAAAAGTAAATAAATAAATGATTATGAATGACGGGTAAAATGAAAATTGTTATTAACATTCTGCAGGAAGCTACTGTTAAACCGTATAAATTAAGCAGGTAAAAACATGCAACAAGTTTGGACAAACTGCCTAAATTTATACAGCAATGTCTGCGTAAAATGAACCCAGTCATAATGAACTTTCGCGTACAACGAACCAATCTGGAAAGTACGAGTTAAAGTTGTACAAGACATGATTTTACCGCAAATAACGAACCCGGTTGTAGCCAACTTCCGGATCAAAAGAACCGTATTTTTGATGCGGTTTAAAAAAAATATTCGGTGATCACCTAAAACCGTAGGTCGATGGCTTTCCCGTGAAAATTACGGCACTAAAACGCAGAAATCTGTAGTATGCTGTTACCCGACAAGGAATGTGTAATTCGCGATAACTTCAAACGTGAGGGTTTTTTTCAAAATAATCGTTCGTATTTTACATTAAAAGCTAAATACAACCTTAAAAACTTCTTGGAAAGAGGAGAAACACAAAGGAAAACTGGTAGTGGAATGCGTCTAAGCAATTTAACTATTGATTGCTACAATCTCGAAAAAAAAATCGGATATTAGAGCTTTAAACAAGTTAACTTCTATGCAAAAAAAATAATAATCAAAAAACCTTATGATTTCGAAACTGACCAAGGCATTTTTAAAAGGTTTCTCAGCAATGAGCTAAAAATGTGCCGATCGGTAGAGCCATGTTGCAAGCGAAACTGAAAACCTGGTAATTAAACTATTGAACGATCCTTAATGTAAATTTAGTAGAAGCTGGATTGAAAGATTCAAGAAAAGATATAGCATCAGCAGTGGAAAAATCGTAGAAGCAGTCGCGGTAAATAGGACCGTTGCAAATAACTAGTTTAAAAATAAATGGCTTGAAATTAAAGCAAACCTTAAGGTCCAAGACATCTTCAATGCCGACGAAGCAAGATTATTCTCTAAATTAACACCTGATAAAACAATAAAGTTAAAGGACCTGTGCGGATAGAAAGCTATCTAAGAAATTATTACCGTATTGGTAGTGGCAAGTTGATTGGAAACAGAATAAAAAATTGTTGGCAATCGGAAAGCCTAAAAATCCAAGATGATTTGAGAAAGTTAATTGGTTACCGTTTCTTTTACATTTACAAATTTGATAAAAAAAGCATGACGACGTCTGGATTTTTTATGAATGAATAACTGGAATGGAAAGATGAATTAAGTCGTAAGAACAAAAAAATCTTGTAACTGGTAGGGGATTGTTCTGCCCATTCAGATGTAAATACGAGTACCAAATTGCAACTCATGGACCAGGGTGTTATCCATACCCTCAAAATTCATTAAAACTGCAACCCATGGAACAGGGTCTTATCCAGAGCTCAGAAAGCAATTACCGACAATTTGTCCTTTTGAAAATGATTTTATGGCGGTGGAGGAGAAAATTTCACAATATATCTCTTGGAAGCAATAAACTTTATTCGCGTGGTATTATAGCAGAAGGTATCAACAACACAGAATTGTCAATCGCTTTAGACATGAAGGATTCCTCAAGTATAAAGATGAATTTGAGGAACGGTGGAATGGCTAAAAAAAACTCGGAACAAAAAAAGACAATAATGTTAAGGAGGCTCTCACTTTTGTTGAATATTATTTTGGTTTTAATTAACACGTCCACGTTGATGACAACCTTGTGCGTGTAGAATTTTTAGCGAAAATGTCATTGTAGCTTATGTGGCTTCTGCAATTAATTTCGTTGGTGACCAAGAGGCAGAGGAGACAACGAAGCAATTAAAAATAATAAGTTAATACAAGCTCCAGCCTCGTCCGATGCAATGCAAAACATTGACTCCGTTCCCGTTTGTCATGTTCTGTAGTCAAGGAATACTACTCCGCAAGTGTGTTCTAAATAAACTAGTCTATATAGAATTATATGTCAATGATATTAGCCTCGGTGACAAAAAACAAACTAAACTTAATGATTTTTTTTTGTTGAATTGAAAAACGAGGCTTTTTGTAAATGTTCCGCACCCAGAAGTTTCAGGCTTGTGCGGGGGGAGCTTACACACATATAGACAAAGGACACAACTCATAATACATCAGGAGTCGACCTTTACACATTCTAGTGAAAACTGTCTGAATAGAAGATTCGAACCCGCGACCTGCTAGTCCGATTTCTAGAGGTTACTCCCCTCGCGAACTGAGCTATTCGTCTGAAATGTTGAAGAAAATGATACAGCTTGGTATCAGCAGCATGGGACACCCGCTGACAATTTTAGATTGGCTTCGAATACATTGTAATAAACTTTTGACGATAGGTGGGTTTCCAAGAACGGTCCAGATCGATGACCAACACGATATTTCGGTTTTACGATTCTGGACACAATTATCTGGGACCAACACGATCTTTCGGTTTTACGATTCTGGACACAATTATCTGGAAAATTGTTAAAAACTATACTTTATATACTCATTCAGAGAATCCGAAGAATATATGATAGAAGAAGCATAACGTGCTTTAAATTATTTGGAACCAGAGCAAATTAGTAAGGTTACCAACAGAAATATTATGAAGCCAATTATCAAATTCGTTTATTGTTGTTGTCCTGACTTGGTGAACCCGTTCCATAGCCAATACAGATGCAAGGTTGTTTGGCTGCACAAATAGTTGTTACCTGGTCTGCAAACGATTTCGCCTTACTAATAATAATAATAATAATAATAATTATTATTATTATTATTATTAATATTTTTACCAACAAAACTTACATGGCAGGTCAAGAAATAAACGTGTTACATATGGCGACCAGGTAAGTGAACTATCAACAATTATTCCCAGAAATTTCAGTGTCGTGCCATCCTTGTATTGTATGCCTAAACAGCGGACCACTCTTGTCAAACGGTGAGTGAATTAGTCGTAAGCTGTCCAATAGTAGCCTCGATGGGCCATTGTTAAGAACCAGTGCCTCTGGGTCCAAGAGTCTCGGGTTCGATTTTCAGTAGAAACGTCAAATTATTGTCCAGTACATACAGTAAATTAACATCAACCAAGGTTGTGGCATTGTGTTTGAGCAAGCTGAATGTCTGCACGTGCCGCCTTCGAGGTACACCAAGGTCTACCACTAATTCTGATAACATCTTATCGTTCTACCTTACTACTTGTGTTCTGTTGCTCAAGTATGATCTCGTCATGTATAAGGCAGTACATTTCACGCCATAAAATTAGAGCTTTCTCAATAGTAACTCTCTACTGACACAGTTAAATGCCACAAGCTCAGCATCCAGATGTTTGGGTGCCTCAGCAATGCCATTTGATAGATCTATGTAGTAGAGCTGTGGTGGTCGACCTTTGAACTTTGATCCATCCAACACCAGGTTCTTCTCAAAGAAAGCCATCAACCTTTTTTCAATCAGCTCTTCTTATATTTTGCATATGTTGTGCAATAATGATATGGGTCGGTAACTGTCACAGAAAGTCTGCATATCCTGCCTTGTGTTGGCTGGTGTGCCTCAAACGACAAGTTGCCGGGATTTGTTTGTGAAGTACAGAATCCTTACCACCCCGTGCGTGTACATTCTTTGCTGTCTGTGTTATCTCCACAGTCACCAAAGTGAATTTGTTAGGCACTCAGACCTTCACTGCCACAACACAAGAAATAGGGACAAACTCATCACACCAAGGCATCGCTTGGCAAGGTTCCAGTCTTCCTGTGCGTTCAATGGCGTTAAATTGTATAACTGACTGCCGTTGGCTCTCCAGGAACTAGAGAGTAAGATCTTTAAAAAAACTATAAAGAACTTTATTAAAAAACGCTTTTTATTCTGTGGATAAATATTTATCCTGTCGCTTTTAATCATGTTTGTCAAAGTGTCTTAAAGTTGTGTTGTAATGGTTTATTACTTGAAGGCTTTATTGGATCGTCGTAGTCTTTATCTTTATGTGTTGTTTTTACTTATATTTTAGATGTAGACATGCCTTGTAAGCTTTGAAGGTAATAAATATCTATATGTATATGTATATGTATATAGGGGTGTTAATTTCGTTCTCTTCAAATCAAATGTAAACTCTCTTTTCCATATCTGATCAAAGAAAACACACAGAAAACTGACAATTATAGGAAATTTAGGCGCGAGCAAAGGCACGCCTGTATAGTCAGGCAGGAAAAAAATGTGCGTGTCTGGCGATGCCGTGAAAGGCGAAACCGGTTGAAGAGAAGAAAACAAAAAATTTTGCAGCCTGAGAAAAAGTCCCGACATCTGTATTTAGAATTAATAAATGCTTTAAGTAAATGGAAATAACTTAAAGCACTTGTGAAGGATTTGTAAGATTTTCTATTATGTTGCGTTTTATAATATTTTTCGTATTTTCGCGATGTGATGTTTAGCTCCAGTTTCGCATTTTCTAGGAACGTTCAAATCACTATGTCTTATTTTCTTTTCTTTTTTGTAATTGTCTTTGTTAAAATAAATAGCTATTCATAAAAAAGTTAACGTTACATTAATTATAACGGACTAATAAATGTAAAAATATTTTCATTTTCAATTCATTCATTTCAAACTTAGCCACAGGAAATGTTAATATAGATTGAAATGGTAAAATATAAAGCGAATTTAATCAAAATATGCAGGGTTTTCTATATGCTATGACGAAGTTATCATAGTTTGAAACTGATTCACCTGTTCGCCCAATTATCATCACACTGTATTATATAACACTCTTTATTTAAAATATAGGCGCGGGTACTGGCGAAAGGCAACGAGGAAATATCGCATTGCATCTTTTTTCAATCAGCAACCATGACAGGTAGTCATGATTGCGACGAGAAGGCGACACCGCTTTTTTATTGCGATGATGAATTTAATAAAACTGATCACTTAAGTATAAAATAGTATGAAAATTCATAAATAAAGACAAACCTAGTTTTTAGACCAATCTTACTGTTTGATCATATGTCAGCCTTCATGAAAATTATATTATTTTGATAACAAAAGAAAACTATTAAATATCATGCTAGTGTTTTTTGGCGGTGACATTGTGTACGCGTTAACAAAACTTGATTATGTTTTCATAATACAGCAGGCAGAGACGTGATAATAAACCATAAAACTTGTATATAATGTCTCATTAAAGCAATTTTAAACTGTTGTTTCTACTCAAAAACATATACACAAACAAAGATATTTAATTGTTTTACAGTCCATTTCATTTGGTACTATTTTACAGAACATCTATAAGTTTATTAACATATTGTTTTTTTCTCAAGCATGTGTAATAGCTATGAAAAAAATATTTTGAGAAAGTTTTTTAGTTTTAAAATAGAGCCGTTTTAGACGAAGCGTATATCAGTACAGATGGTCAGGACCGATAACTACGGCTCATGTGTTTAAATTCATTTATTCACTTGCAACGCTCCACTTTTGCGAGTGCCCTGTATATCAAATGATTTTCGAAATTAATTAAAGATCTGAAAAACTATCTAGATAAGTCCCGAATTTAATAATCAATCTGTATAATTATTGTAGTAAATATCTAAATCCCTAAATAAATGTTGCTCAATGTTTTAAAGTAAAGTCGTTAAATAACTATCTCGATCTATTAGCTATGATAAATATTAGCTATGATAAATATTTTTACTTGAAGATAGGTTTGCCACAGACGCATTTAAAATAGAATTGCGTTTTTAAAGCAGTCTAAATCAATAATACAAAGGAAACAAGACTTGAGAAGTCCTTTGTGTGAAAATGTTTTTGTAGACACATGTGAACGGCTAAACACTTCCAAAAAGTAGAGACAACCGTTGAGATTTAAATAGCGCCAAAACGTCTCTCGTCTCGACCAATAAGCTCAAGAGTTGTATCGATCGATATCTTAAAATCTTATTTGTTGCGCCGAGTGCGGAGAGAACATTCGGCTTTGGAGCCTCGGTGGTCCAGGAGTAAGAACGTGTGCCTCGGAACCGAAGGGTACTGGGTTTGATTCCCAGGGTTTCCCTACACCCTTTTCAGTACATACTGTAATAAATTAACATCAACCGAGGTTCTGGCATTATATTTCACAAAGTTGAATGTCTACACGTCCCGCCCTTCGTAGGGGGCGGTAAAGCCGTATGTCCCGTGTCCATGCGATATTGGGTACGTTAAATATCTCTACCCTCTTTACAGAAAGAGAGGGTTCGGCAAAATTTCCAGGATAGTGAGGTAAAACTTCTCCCTGGCGTCGGTGATTGGTCATAGTGGCAGAAATAGGCCGACGTTAAAGAAACAAAAAAATCATCGACATTCGGCTTTCAACTCCCGCAAGTAAAACCTCCTGCGATAAATTTGGGATGCAGAATCAATTTTTGATTTTATGATTAGTCAAAATTATCTTCAAAGTACTTGAATTAGTCTCCGTGTTAGAATAAAAAGTGTTGAAACCCGTGAAAAGCGCGTTTTCGCCGGTTCCCCGTATAGTTTTCTCCGGCTCTCGTGGAAACTCCGTATAGCTTTCAATCTCTGTATAGCTCTCATTTTCTTTCTCCTATGTTCCCAAGTTTTTCGTACTAAAATACACTCAATTTTGTCTGTATAAGGCTTCCAAGTCTGTACATGGCGAAAACGCAGTATTCAACATATAGTACTGGTCATCCGAGTCTGTATAAGGCTCGATTTACCTAGGATAGGATTATGGCCTTTAATACAGAGTGAGAATGCTACGCCTTTTGGCCCAACCGGACCATTCCCTTCGAAGGGCCTATTTTAGGGCCAGCTAACATACCAGGCGATTTAATCAAACTCTCTTAATTAGACTCTCAGTACGTTCGGGATGTGAAATTTATGTTTGTGACGACTCATTATCTGAGAATAAATTGCAGTAACGTTAATAAATGAAAACATTTTTTTTTTGATACAGGAGGGAGAGATGCCTCATACAGACCTCATTCACGGCACCGTAGTGCCGTGGGATATCGAGGTACTGTGAGACTCGTACTCTTAGTACACCTTCTCACTAAAACTCCCTCCCTAGGAGTACCGGACCTTAGTCCATAGCTCCGTCGGAAAGAATACACACAATGACTTTTGGGTTTGAATGTTTCCATTCTAATATTGCCGCGGGGGCTTTAGAGGGTAAGTATAAGCTTTGGACGCTTATGCTTATATGCACTACGGAGAAGAGCATTTGGGTGAGAAGCGGCTTTTGCGAACTGAGTTGTGGATAATTGAGTTATAAACACAAGTATCGAAGGCATTTCCAGATCAGAATAAATCTGACTGTTTCTGACAAACCATGGCGCTCCGGTAACCATTTTCAGAATTTTATTCTGGATGATTTGAAGGGTCTTGTGTGTTGTAGCCGCGGTGGCCCATGCAGGGGATGCATAGGTCAAGGCTGGCCGGATGACGACTTTGTACATGAGCAATTTATTGTCCATGGACAATTTGGAATTTCTATTTAGAAGTGGGAACAGCTTCGAGATAAACATCGAGGCTTTTCGTCGGGCGTATTCGACATGGGGGCGCCATGTTAAGTGTTTGTCGAGGAAAACCCCGAGGTATTTGGCGGAATCTTGCCAGGGAATTAGACGGTTGTCTAATGATACGTGTTCGTGAGGTGTGTGTCTCCTCTTGGAAAATAGGACTGCTGAACATTTATCAGGGTTTATGCAAACATTTAAACTCTTTGTAATATCGTAGACTTTATGTTCATTGATGCTCAGTGAGTGGTGGACGTGCCGCCACCTAGTTGCGGAAGCAAGTAGTATGTTGTCACGCCAGCTCCAAATAACACAAAGTGTTACAAAAATAGAGACTGTATACTTACAGTCATTGATGCTGTTCTGTTTTCGTTGTTCCCATCTATGTGACAGTAATTAATGAGAAATAATTTTTTTCAAACACAAATACAAGTGGCCACCAGGTTCAGTCTTTCTTTATATATATATATATATATATATATATATATATATATATATATATATATATATATATATATATATATATATATATATATATATATATTTGAACACACTTGTGTTCAATTGCTATACACATATTTTGAACGCTTCAAAGGGGAACATAATAAATCTTGTTAACTGTTATAATTTATTATAACGACTAAATAACTTGTGATGAGCACTGATAATTACAATTTGGAGACTACAATTTATCAAAATACAGTTTTTAGACCTGACGATCGTTTCGCTAACAAAGCTGGCATCATCAGAGGGATGGGTAAACTGCTTATTCATCGCTCTGATGACGCTAACCTTGTTAGCGAAACGATCGTCATGTTTATTCATCCCTCTGATGACGCTAACTTGGTTAGCGAAACGATCGTCAGGTCTCAGAACTGTACTGTGATGAATTGGGTCCTCCAAATTGTACTTATAATTTATTGTATTATTGTGTTTCTCCTCTCTACCAAATCTATTCATTTAAATCAAAAGTTATAACATCTTAGGGACAATGTGGAATATTGGATGTGATGCTTTGCACTTCACAGATCTTGTCATTCAAATTAACGTTATCTCTCGATACTTTTCACTAGCTATCTTCGCCTAAGTATCTTTAAAGTGTACGAGTATTGTACAAGTGTCCGATAAATCCCATCCGATGGCCCCTGAACAGTATTAGTTTTGAGGTAGGTAAATGCTTTTGTGGTCCATAACTATTAACATCTTATAAAACATGTTACAGACCTTTTAAATATCATTATTATCACCTGGAAAATTGCGCGAGTACACTCTTGGAACACGTGTGATCAGTCGACATGGTTTAATAAAAGTCTGGACGTTATGGAAGTGATGTTTCATAACAATGTTTTTAATGGCAAATATGCTTTTAATGCAAGCAGGCCTCAACTTTGTTACCGGTATAACCTATATAGTAGAAACAATGTACCATATTTTATCAAAATAAAATGGTTTAAAAATGTACAAACATTTTCCGAAAATAAACCTAAATGCTTCCGAGAGAACTGGTTTCCTAGCCTTAGGTTAATAGCAAATTGAGTTACTGAAATTTGAAGCATTTAATGAACATTCGCTACCAAAACGCACTTACTGCGTCTCGATTTCTTTTTACAAAACATGCATCATATTGCGATATAAAAAGCAAAAATGCAACAAGGATTTTTTTTTAGATATCACTAACGACTTATGGGCAACCTGTGATTGTCAAAATAATTTTGTAAGATGCAGCTCACGACCCCTATAATTTACGTATACAATTTTTTCTTGTATTTTGCATAATAACAATTATATTGAGCTTTACCGTAGAAATGCGTCAGCCTGTATATATGTAAACGGATAAAAACTGAAACTAAACCCGGAAATGGATTCTAGGGCGCCTAGTTTCCACTCATTTGAAGAAATCCTTTTAAAATTCACAAGTCGCTGTATCCCCAATAACGAATTTTTTCTACGAAAAGTAGCTAAAAATTATAGACCGCTAAACCGTAAACTTAGCTAAAACTACTGCAAAAGCATCAGAGAAAGTGTCTATTTGAAATGAATTTCCTGGAAATATTTTAATAAAATGAAGGTCAATGACGGTTAAAGCTCAAACTTAAGGGTTTGTAGAACACTCTTTTTGCGACATTTTTTTTTACATAACCCGTATTTGTTTTATGTTCTTTGCCTAAATGTTGTTAATTTTGACGTTTAATATCGCGACTTTGACGTTTTGACGAAAATCGAAATTCCCTGAGATGCATCGAAATTCCCCAAAATGCTTCGAAATTCCCCGAACTAAGTAATACATCGAAATTCACCGAGATACCTCGAAATGTCCCTAAAATTCCTTACCTTGTGTACTAAAATACCCCAGTGATTTACCCTTCGTTTCCAACTATTCCTGCCCAAACATTAACCTTTTCAGGGTATTGCGTACGTTCTTCTCTCTCCAGTGTGGATTTTCTTGAGACCAGTAGCAACAATTTTTACGATTAGCATCGCCTTGAAGTGTTACACTGCACTCATCATAAAACATGTTCTGGTTGAATAACATTGTTATATAACATTTCCATCACTTGTTCCCAAAAAGAAGTTCATCTATCAAAATCGTCTTCCATGAGCTCCTGAGTTTGTATAAATTTATAGGGGTGCATTTTATTTTCTTTTAATATTCGAATAATCGTGAATGGGTAACATCCAATGTTGTGGCTGCTTGTCGACTCGGAATATGTGGGTTTTCCACACAAGCATTACATACAATTTGGTATAATTTATGAGTACATTTTTTTTCTGCCTTGCATGTCCAAGCTCGCAAAATTGCTTTTCAATTTTACTAATTTCCGTTTGAGATATATGCGGAAAATCGGGAAATTTTTCCTAAAATAGGGGAGCAACTTCGAACTGTGATCGTGTTTTATCTCCGTAACCAATCACCTGTAAAATTGTTATTTTATGCATTTCTGTTAAATAAACCACGTTGTTGAATTATTGCAGTTAACAACTTACAACTATTGTTATGCGGTTACAATTACACAGCAAGTTGCTAGGGCGTTTTAAACAAACAACTTTAGCCCCTACTTTGTTTCTTCTCCACATCAATGACCTCTCTAGCACATCCAACCCAGGTCACAGTTACGCGGATGACAGCACCCTCCACTCAATTATACAATATTCTAAGCCTGTGTCTTTAGCCCAATTAGATGAGGATCGCAGACTCATGGAGGGTTCTGTCTCTGTAAATCTCCAAAAAATATTAGGCTGGAGAAGTATAAATCTTGTACAATTCAACTCCACCAAATCTCAGTCTTGATTTCTATCTCATAAGAGATACACCAGTCCCAGACCCATCACAATGAACAACCAAGTTATTCAAAGTAATGAGTCCTTTTCACTTGTTGGCATTTCTGTGGATCGAAATCTCAATTGGCACCAACATGTCACATCAATTGCAGAAGCGGCTGCTAAGAAATTAGGTTTCCTCTTCCGGGGTCGCAAATACTTTTCACCAGCTAATCTCTATACCTAATATACATCACAAATAGCGCCAAACCTCGAATACTGCTCCCACAGCTGGGGTGCCGCTGCCGCTTCTACACTCGCTACCATGGACTCCATTCATAAGAGAGCTGTACGTCTCATCGGCGACCCTACCATCACCCAAAGGCTGCCATCCCTTGCCCACCGACGTGCCGTTGGTGACATCTCTCTCTTTTATAGATATATGCACGGGCACTGCTCAGAGGAGCTTTCTTCCATAGTTCCTCCACCTGCTGCCCTACCAGGGGAACAGAGCGAATGCACCCTTTTACTGTCCAGGTCACCAGACATAGAACATCTTGTTATGCCCGCTCTTTTGTCCCGAGGACTTCCAAGTTGTGGAATTCCTTGCCGGCACATGTTTTTCCTTCTCCTCCGAACCTTCAAGTCCAGAATTAACAAGTTGCCTCTTTCCTCCTTGTCGACACCCACGGTACGATAGTATTTAGGCTGTGAGCCCTCGTGGTGTGTTGTTGAAATAATAATAAATAAATAAAGCCAACATTGCCAGCTATAAAGAACTTTGATAACTTTTTATGCCTTCTTTCTAGTTGACACCGTTCAAAAGGGACACTTTAATTGTTTTTGCTGGCTTTCTCATTATTAATAATGAAACGCGATTAGTTATTAATTTTTTAATGTGTCTATAGCGAAGTTCGCCAATCGGATGAATTAATTTTTTTACTATTAGTTTTGCAATTAATTTTAAAACCATAGCATTTTTGAATAAAGAATGAAGATTTCTTTTAAATGAGGTATTACCAGCCCCTACTTTCAATTTAAAAATTTTTGGGTTGCAACTGTCACTCAAAGGGGGTTGAATGTAAGGGTGAAGTTTTCACGTTGCAGAATGTCACTTTTAATCCAAGATTGGAGTGTTTCGGGATTTTTGTAAATAGGCACAATAATTAAGATACTGAATTTATTCAATTTGGCTGTTCAACACTATATAGGGTCTTTTGCAGAATAGTTTTAACAAATCATCCATTTTAAACGTAATTTAATACATAGATACATACATATATATCATAAATGTATAAGCATATTAAGCAGCTAATTTAAACAAAATAAATCATAATAAATAACAACAAAAATGTCCAAATGCAAGGAGGGTTTAACACTTATTAGTAACACATAGCCAACATTTAGTCACTTACGATGCTATGAGCTCCCATAGGTGGGAAGCAATGTCAGGATTAGAGCGAATTGGTGGTGAAGTAATAAAATTGGCATTACATGGATCTCCAGTAATACCCAATGACGAAACATTTACCTCTCCTAAAATAACTTGCCCATTATCTCTTCTATTCTTTATAATATTTCCTGTTGCTTCAGTTGACACACTTTCTATATAAAGTGGTGAACTCACCTGAATTTAGAAGAACTCAATAGCGATTTCTTATAAATTGTACACTTCAAACATGCAGATCATGTTCATGTATAGAACAACATTCAAAATGTGCAAAACATGCAAACTTTAGTTTATATGACAATTATTTTAAGAAACCCAGGCCAAAAATATAGATAACAAGCACATGCAAAAGAAAAAGAAAAAATAAATTAGATTGATCATCCAATATTCCTCTGAAATAGCATTACAAAACCAATTTAAAACTGCACTTAGTAAGGTATATCTCGAGTAGCGATGTATTCTGCATGTACCAGGAACTGGACTAGCCACTTTGCTTTATAAGCGCTGTGTCTATCATAGGTATGGCATACTGATAAGCTGTAATGAAAACAAAGCAGCATGCGTATCTTATGATGGCCATAAGGTGTCTAAATCAAATCGGCTAGCCCACTCTCTGGTACATGCTCAAGATGTCCCTCCTTGCGATGTAACTCAAAATTAGCTATTTGACAAGATACTCAATATTTAAAATAATAATGGGTTCTATGGTATCATTTTTTAGCTTTTAAAACAAAAAAGTTTAACAAAAATTGTAACATCTATAAAAATTTGTCACTAAACGCATTGCATTATTGATTTTTAGTCAACATTAATTAAATAGCTGCAACCTTGGAATTAAAGCGTTGAAAACAACTTTGCCACATCTCAGGAAATCAAATCTGTGATCTTTTGCTTGATACATAAGTGGCAGATTGACGGCATACCCTTTCATAAAAATATGTTTGTAAAAAAACAAGTATAAATTTACAATACTTCACAGTCGAATAAAAGAAAAACTTTATTGGACTTCCCAACGCGTTTCGGCCCCTAAAAAGCTATTTTCGTGGGAACAAAACCTAAAAGTACATAAAAGCGGTTTGTCAGAAACTTTGCTCCCTCTCGGAAACCTGTTCGACCTAATCTGACACGCCTGCCGTAAGAGACGATTAACTAGAGCAAACACTAGCGACTGTCGCGTCTAGTCTGACTCAGAAAGAGGCTGAGATTTCTAAAGAGGTGGAAAACCCCAAAGACTGAAACCTCTACTGTAAACTCCGTAACGGGCAAGTCACTAAGCTCAAATGGCAGTACATCTCAACAGCGGACGAAAAAGCCCCGGGAGGATTCTAGCAAACTAAAAATCGGTGGGTAACTGGATGCGTCGCAGTGGGTAACGTCCAACTTAACCATCTCACCCCCATACTAAGACTGCTGCAGCGAGCCAGCGATCTATGCTGAAAGCGTAGAAGATATCCCAAAAGTACAGTAAGGTTTCAAGGCTGCGCAAAACGCCTGGTTGAATTCTTATCACTTGTTGCTCCGGCTGGAACGAGTAATTTAAGAGCTGGGGGCTCTGGTCTCAAGCTTGTGCAGGGACAAGATTTCCCAAAACCACATGTCTGTGTGGTGTACATCCCGGCCAACGTTGGTACGCGACTGGCATTCGGACAGGTACTTACCAGACTCAGAAAATGGCCTGGTGGTCTAAGTACTCTAGAATGTACTCTAAGTACTCTGGAAGGAACCAGCTTTAGGTCATATCCTAGCTTCGGGCACAAAAATTCTGTGAGTGCACGGAAACCCACAGCCACTACCACCAGTCAAACTACACGGACTGGAGTGGGCCCTTCCGGGAGCGAAGGGGAGACACAGTATCCTGTTAAGCCATATGTGAGCGGCACCTCAGGGAGGCCTAAACCCACCTAGAGAACTAGTCCCTTTATAGAAGATGGGTAAGACACACCTTGTACTGAGAACCTAGCTAACCACCAGGAGATTTGGACCAACTTTCTCACTCAAAAGTTATTGACTTCCGTAAAAAGCTAGATTTGCTGGGTAAAACAATTATGCGTGAGCCACGATAGACCTACGGTCGCAAGGGAGATACTGAACCCATTCACTAGCCGAATCTAAGTTACGCCGAGTAAATGTAAATCCACTACAAAGTAACTTTACTGGGCTCTGTTAATCTTTTTAGATCGGACCAGATATATTTGACAGATGATAACAGTCATGTTAGTTCATCTTTGGGAGCGAGGTTCTGAAAGATTAGTCAGTGAATGTCTGGAAGTTCTTAAGATGAATCGCTATCCAAAAGAGCAGCGCGTTGAAATGCTTTAAGTTGATTATCAAAACCGTAGTTCACCTCGTGAAACGGTCCGTGCGTTAAGAGAAGCTAATGAAACCACTGGGTGGGTAATGAATAATCACCCTCCTGCACGTTGTTGAAACGTACGAAACGCCGAAAATATAGACCCAGTGTAAAATGAACTCCGCATTTGTCAATTCCACGACGTTCGCGACAAGTCCGTCTTTCTTAGGCTTCAACTTATAAATTTTACGAAAAGGTTTGAGTCTACACACTTACAAATTTCAGCTGGTGCAAAAACAAAGGTAAATGAACATTCCTAGATCCAGCAGCTCGCTGATTGGGCTTAGTTTAAATTCATGTCGATGTCTTTTTGGAGCAACGGTTTCATGAACAAGCAATCGTCGGATTTCGGCTATTGAAAATTATCAACAGCTTCATAAGGCAATTGTATTTAATTTAAAAAAAAGTGACTGTCTGATGTGCATTTTAGGCTGGGGGCATAATAGATTATTATTTAGTTAATAATAACGCAGATGCTGTTATAACGGTGAATGGTTAATGATTAGAATTTCTCATACCAAAATTGAAGGAAACTGATCTGATTGATATCTGGTTTCAACCGGATGGAGATACATCTTACACCACCAGAGGTATAGTCGCTTTATTAAGAGATAAAATTGATGTCAAGATTCGGGAGCAGGGCATGGCATCCAAAATCGTGTAATTTAATGCCCCTTCATTATGTTTTGGCACAGGAGCGACCACACCGCGTTGAACACATGGGTGCGACCACTGAAGTTAAACAACGTCGGGCACGGTCAGTTTTAGATGGGTGACCACCTGTGCTGTTCAATGCCCTAGGAAAGCAATAACGAACCACCAAGTATCTTTGACCATCAAGTTTCCGTCGGGAAACAGCGACACTCACAGTTTGGGTTAGAGTATTTAGTACTTTTTCTTATTATTTGTTATTGGGTTTCGTGAAATAATTGGAGTATGCGAGCAGGCAACTAACTGTTGACTAGGACTAATATAGTAAGCGTCATCAATGAGGTGCAGCTGTCATTCGGGCAGAATGTAACGAAAAATCGGATCTCTCGTATTCACGCTACCATACAAACCCGAAGTCATTTTAATGATATAATATTTCATACCTGTCAAAGAATCAGCCTTAAAATAAAGATAAGAAAATCGAATTGACAACCACTGTGTTTTTGTTTCAATTTATATATACCCGGTCTCTATTGACAACTTATTTTAGGTTGTTTCATACATCGATACCCCAAAGAAACCCGCTGGAAACGAGGTGTGTTCCTGGTTCTTTAAACGAATTAATGATATGCAAAATTATTGTGCATTTTGTCTCAGATTTGGAATTGGAATAGTTATCTTGTTATTCTGCTTTACTGTACACATGTTTTTTAATAGAAACCGCATGTCTAATTACGAAATTCGAACATGCTTATTCTTATTGTTTTATGTTATTTATATGCTAAGCTACGGCGGGCCAATTAGAGGACGAATTGTAGAATGAATCACTTCGTTTACATTTACTTCACCGATACTAAGTCAGATGTAGGACACGATTTTACACGTATCGCCATCTCGTTGCGGAACTAAGTAGTATGTTGTCACGGCAGCTCAAAAAAAACACAGAACGTTAAAAAATAGAGACTGTATACAACCAATTAACAATTTAGTAAATTGTCAGCCTTGGCCCATCTCTTGCCCAATATAGGGACAAGGTATGTGAGGCTAGATGTATTTTTGCTGCAATTAGTATGCCGTACTGACGAGATCTAATTAGAGCGAAACCGGTCAACGGTTCTAATTGTGGTGCGAATACATCTAGTCTTACATACTTTCCCTATATTGGGGAAGAAATGGGCCAGGGCTGACAATTTACTAAATACTAAATTGTTAGCTGGTTGTATACAGTCTCTATTTTTTAACATTCTGTGTTATTTGGAGCTGCCGTGACAACATACTACTTGGTTCCGCAACGAGAGGGCGATACGTGTAACATCGTGTCGTACATCTCACTTAGTTCTGTGAGGCAGGCTACCATAGCCGCCGCATTACTTTATAGATTTATTTTCGCTGCAATTAGTATGCCGTACTGATGAGCTCTAATTAGAGCGAAACCGGTCTACGGTTCTAATTGTGGTGAGAATACATCTAGCCTTACATACTTCACCGATATCGGAAATATAGTATATTGATTTTGATTCAAACAAGGAGCAGATGTTCGAGAGATAAGTGTAGTTTTGAAGTCTCAATTAGTGTCAAATTGTCAAAATTAGTAACTCTTGGTCCCATTTATTTAATATATATATATATATATATATATATATATATATATATATATATATATATATATATATATATATATATATAACTTTTGAGGCTATACTATGAACATTATGCACCAGCTGAGGGTTTCTCACATATACCAAAGCAAGATCCTATTTAAAACCTTGACCAGTGAATAGGATATTCAAAAGGTCTGATCAGCTCAGCACCTTTAATAATTTGGAAATTATAATGACACATTGAAATTAAATTAATACGTTTAATACCCCGCATCTCAATAATCAATTGTTTTTGGACACACCAGCCATAACAAAATTTTTCTTATAGAATGAGATTCTGTATCGATTTGTAAAGTATACTGCTATAAACTGGAACAAGTAGTAATTATACAAATATAATTTTGCTCGATTCCACAAACGCTGACCAAATTTTTATCAGCATGTTACGTTAATCAGGTATTTTGCATCAATCACGTTTTGAAAAATACAATCTGGAGGCTTGTAATTGACTAAAAATCATCGATTAATTTTAATAACCTATTGCAATTTAAGAGGCATTTACGAAACTGATAAATTAAAAATTCAAGTAACTTCTTGACCTGATTCAAAAATTAAATGTTAAGATATAACACAATAAACACTTTTATGTCAATAATGTGACAATAAACTTTTTAGTGTCAATTACAATGTTTCTAATAATACTACATTAAAAACAAAAAATCCATTTGTTTTTATTGCCTGGTATAAAATTAGCCAACATAATTGATTACAAGTTCAAAGCTCACATGCAAAGATTTCTTATCAAAATGTTACCCGTGTTTTGTAAACATAAACATTGTATTTAACCGTATTGTGTCGATAATATTGCAATAAAACCAGTTTTATGCATTAATAGAACCCATTAATCAAAGTGTAACAAACTGACGACATGATTTCAAGAGGAAAATGGGTGATCAAACAAAATACAAAAAAATAAAAACTCACTGAGCTAACAAATTCATTAAACACTGTGGTGTAGTGGGATCCGACCTAAGTGGAGGACTTAAAATGTGTCCAGCAGCATGTTGGAAACACTGATGCATACATTGAGAACCATCAGTTGCAAGTGCAGCGGCTAAAGTTTCACCTATTATTAAGTTGGCACTTCTATTACGTGCCTGTTCTAATGCTAATGCTGCTGACTTGCTCATCACATGCACAACATATAATGGACAACCTACCTATAAATACCACAATATCTAATAATACAAATCAAACACTGAAAATACAACTTCCGTATATTGAAAAAAATAAAAAATATTTCTAATACAATTTATAATTCAGTACAATTATTTATAAGCACGCTTGGAGAACCCAAATCACCACAACACATTAAGAAAACCTGACGATCGTCTCACTAACAAACTTAGCGTCATCAGAGGCTGAATAGTTCTAAATATATTATATACAACTCTATTAGCGAATTAAAAAAAATTCGCTAATGAGGAGATCTGTGTTTATATATATATATATATTTATTATATATATATATATATATATATATATATATATATATATTTATATATATATATATATATATATATATATATATATATATATATATATATATATATATATATATATATATATATATATATATCTATCCGGCCGATAACTCAAAAAATAATGGACCAATCTTGATCTAATTTGGTAGGTACCTTCCTTTTGCAAATGGCTTGTTCGTTAGTCAGGAAAATCGGACCAGGTTTTCCCGGAAAATTTTGTGTTTTCTTTCTAAACAAATTCATATCTCCGGAAATAACAAAGTAAGGGCAACCAAATTTGGTACGCGTGTATGTATTATAAAGATCTGTTCCAAAATTTAGGTCTCTAGCTTTAAAGACAAAGAAGTTATGGGGAGTTAAAGAAACAAATTTTGGAGTTTTTCTCAAAACTCGCAATTTTAAACGTCAAAATTGGCAATGTTTAGGCAAAGAACGTGAAACAAATAAGGATTTTGAAAAGAAAATGTTGCAAGAAGAGTGTTCTGCAAACCCTTAAGTTTCAGATTCAACCGTCATTGTCCTTCATTTTACTAAAATATTTACAGAAAATTCATTTCAAATAGACCCTTTCTCTGATGCTTTGGCTGTCAGTTTAGTTAAGTTGATGCTTTCGCTGTAGGTTTAGTGACGTTTATGGTTTAACGGTCTATAATTTTTAGCTAATTTTCGTAGAACAAATTCGTTAATGCATTTTTGCATTTTTTATCGAAATATGATGCGTTTGTAAGAAAAAAATCTGGACGCAGTAAGTGCGTTTTGGTAGCGAATTTTCGGTAAATTTGCAGTTTAGCTCCCGAACGCTTTTCAAAAAACTGTTTTCCGAAATCTGCCTAGGGCTCCCCCTGGATCCACAAACCCCAAGAAAAATGTCTTGCTCACACTCCCCAAGGAAGTTACGGGACCAGGAGTGAGTAGGGGTGCTGGGCGGGGTAGGTAGTAAACGGGAAATATGAGCAGAAAATTCGAATAAAACGGGCTTGAAAGCTGTCTTTTTCACATCTTGAAGCCATATCCCCCTTAAACCCTGCCTACCCCGCACAGCACCACTATCCCCCCAGGTGCCATAACTTCCTTGGCGGGTAGGAACAAGACATTTTCCTTGTGGTTTATGCAGCGAGGGTGGCTGTATGCACGCGAGGGGGAAGGAAAATCCCCACGACGAAGCAACCCCTGCCTCAAGTCGAAGCCGGGGGGTCTGCTTCGCCGTAGACATTTTCCTCGCCCCCAACACTTCCAACGATCCCCTCCCTCCGCTGCCCTCGTGTGCATACAACTACCCTCGTTGCATAAACCACAAGAAATACTTCTTGTTGATACCCCCCAAGGAAGTTACGTGACCTGGGGCAAATAGGGGGTGCTGTGCGGGGTAGGCAGGGTTTAATGGGGATATGGCTTCAAATAGACAGCTTTCAAACAGTTTTCTTCGCATTTTCTGCTCATATTTCTTTTTTACCAGCTACCCCGCCCAGCACCCCTAGTCCCGTAACTTCCTTGGGGGGTGTGAACAGGAAATGTTTCTTGTGGTTGGTGCATCCAGGTGGGTCCTAGTAATGTTTCTGAAAACAATTTTTTGAAAAGCGTTCGTGAGCTAATCTGCAAATTTACCGAATTTTCATTAAATCCTTCAAATTTCAATAACTCAATTTGGTATTAACGTAAGCTTTGTTGGTTAGGAAACCAACATTTAAGTTTATTTTCCGAAATTTTTTGTATATTTTCAAACCATAAGTAATTTTGATAAAATATAGTACTTTGTTTCTACTACATAGGCTATACCGGTAATCAATTGATACCTGCTCGCATTTGCTATTAAACACCTTTTTATGGAAATTCATTTCCATAACACACTTGCTGCATCCAGACTTTTGAAAAATGTTTATATATTTTCAAACAATAAAGTTATTTTGATGAAATATGGTACATTGTTTCTACTATATAGGCAACCATGTTTGATGCCTGCTTTCATCAAAGAAAGACATTTGCTATTAAAAATATTTTTAAAAAAATTCGCCACCATAACGCACTTGCTGCGCCCAGACTTTTTATATTCTTCTGCAGGTAGTCGGTCACTAACGATTTAGGAAAGTTCAACGACACCAAAAATTAACATATTTCGTTTGGCGGAATTATCTGTATTCTTTTATTATCTATCGGAAGTGCTTATGCCGGTATTTATTTTGTAAAGTAACACATCAGGAGACTACCAATAGGCGGCGGAGCAAGATTCATACACTTCTTCTTATTATTATATTTAGCAATTTATATACTTTCGGAGGCGTTTAGCTGCCTTGGTTGTCTAACATTTTAAAATTAATTTTAGATTCTCCTCCTTAACGTTGTGATTATTATCCCAAATATGTCGGGCACCGTTAGATCTATCTATAGTATCGTCTCTTAATTGTGCTAAATGTTCTTTGAATCTAATTGCAATAGATCTTTTTGTTTGTCCGACGGGTTTAAGATCACAATCTTTACAACTTATTTCATAAATTCCCGACATTTTGGCCGTACTATCCTTGTCTTTTGGGTTGCCTAACAAGTTTTTTAAGCATTTTGTTGTTGAAAATGTTAGTTGCAAATTGGCTTTTAAAAAAAACACTATCTGAACCTCTGATTCGAGGTTCAAATGGTAAGCAAACAAAGCTTCTTTCTTCTTCCTCTCTTCCAGAAGTCGGTGATTCCACTAACATTTTCTTTGTTTTCTGTTTGTTAATTAATTTCGCCACTAGGCAAGCAGTGTATGCATTATATTCGACCACGTTCTTAATATACTTTAATTCTTTGGAATATCTAGTTTTACTTAAAGGAAAATAAATTAACCCGTTTACTAAAAAAATTCACATTGGCCATTTTTTGTGCGTACGTATGATGTGAGTCATTCGGAATGTAGCTTAGAGTGGTGGCTTTTTATATGGACATCGAATTCCAAAGTGTCTTTATTTTTGATAACTAGTACATCTAGAAAGGGTAATTTATTATTAGTTCCTAATTCGTGGATAAATTTTATAGGATCAGATTTATTGTTTACTTTGGCAATAAAATCTTCAATCCTGCAAATGTTTATGTTAAACACTGCGAAAATATCATCCAAGGAACGAAATCACACTCTAGGTTCAAATCTACTCATGAAAAGGTCTGCAAAAAATGTCAATTGCCGTGCCTTGGGTTTGTTGAAAAAGCTTATTGTTGAACTGAAAAATATTTTGTTTAATACAAAGGTTTGCAAAAGTTAAATATTCTTCGCAGGCCTTTTCATTTATGTTATTCATTTTTAACAAGTTTTCTAAATACGTTAACGTTTGCTTTGCGGGAACGCTAGGAAACAATGGGGTTACATCAAATGAAATCGAAAACTCATCTTCAACAAATTTAACCTCTTTAATGTTATTAACAAATTCAAGTGAATTTGTAACTGAAAACCTTTTTTGTTTGACGGGCAAGCTTTCAAACTAATTTGTCAACCACTTTGCTCAATTGTATATCGAGGAATCTATAGCCGAAACAATAGGTCTCATTGTTTTTCCCGGTTTATGGATTTTTGGGGGATAGTACTTTTTGGGGACTTCAGGATTTGTAACTTGTAACTTTATTCCTAACTCTTTTGATTCAGACTGGCCATTTTTTTGTGCGTGCGTATGATGTGAGTCATTCGGAATGTATCTTAGAGTGGTGGTTTCCTTTCTATGGACATCGAATTCTAAAGTGTCCTTATTTTTGATAACTAGTACATTTAGAAAGGGTAGTTTATTATTAATTCCTAATTCGTGGGTAAATTTGATAGAATCAAATTGATTGTTTACTTTGGCAATAAAATGTTCTATCATGCAAATGTTTATGTTATCACTGCGAAAATATGATCTAATGAACGAAATCACACTCTAGGAAAATACTCAGTTTCACTTTCAAGATCTGTTTCAAATCTACTCAATGACCTGTTTAATTTTATTAATAAATTCAAGTAAATTTGTTACTGAAAAACTTTTTTTGTTTGACGGGCAAACTTTTAAACTAATTTGTCAACCACTTTGCTAAATTGTATATCCAGGAATCTATAGCTGAAACAATAGGTCTCATTGATTTTCCTGGTTTATGGATTTTTGGGAGACAGTACTTTTTGGGGACTTTAGGATTTTGCAACTTGTAACTTTCTTCCGAGCTCTTTTGATATAAGGTTGTGCCAACTCTTTTAGACTATTTTTAACGTCCGAAATAATTTTTGGTAGCTGGTTTTTATTTAGTTTTTTATACGATTATGTGTTGTGGTGATTTGTGTTCTCCAAGTGAGTTTATCAGTGCTCATCACTGGTTCCAATCTGCACTTAGACAATTTATAATTAAGTACAGTAAGGAATGTCAGGGCAGATCACTTAATCAGAAGTCAACTTCTAAATAATAAATATTTTCACGTGACTATGGGATTTAATAAAAAAATATAGCAGCTGCATCTTATTATTTTTACAGTGCTTCCATAAAAGTTGCCCTTCTATGCGAAAATAAATACTGGATTTATAAAAAATATCTCTAATACAATTTATCATTGAGTACAATAAAAAATGTCAGGTCAAATCGCTTACTCAAAAGTCAACATCCAAATAATAAATATTTTCACATAACTATAGGGTTTAATCAAAAAATATTGCCGCTGCATCTTACTATCTAAAGTGTTACCATAAAAACTGTCCTTCTATGCGAAAATAAATACGGGATTTATCAAAAAAATCAATTAATGGTCAATCTGACTCGCATAAATTTTATAACAATAATAAACACTATAAATAAGCATACAGAAACTTAATATTTTTTTCTGATTGTGGTCATATACTAAATATTTTTATAGCATACTTGACACAAGGGTGGATCAAATATAAATTAGACCTTTAGTTGTATTTTTTATTTTCCAGGTACACAAAAAAGAAACAAGTAGTGGAAAGTGATAGATAGTGGAGCATGGTATATGCTGGAATATGGACTGCTGGCGGCATCTCTTAAATAATAGATAAACTTGTGATACTTATTTATAAACTGTTTTACAGTACAGATATTCTAACCTACAGTTTGCTTTATTACCAGTATAGAGAAGTACACTTGGAGAACCCAAATCACCACAAAGCACATTTTAAAAAGACCTAACGATCGCTTCACTAACCAATAGCGTCATCGCAGGTTGAAAAATTATAAACGTTGGACGACTACAACTGTGTTTATATTTTTTAAGGTACTGGGCCTTAAACGCTTGAGGGTGGTTCAAGCAAACAAACTTTCACTGCTTGTCCACCGGAAAATCTTCATTGTCACGTTCCTTGTCGGCACCTTTTGTAAAGTGGTCGATCAATAAACTATACATAGGTGGAGGTGCTGAATCCATACAACTTTTATTATTACTATATTTAGTGATATATACATACATATATATATATATATATATATATATATATATATATATATATATATATATATATATATATATATATATATATATATATATATATATATATATATATATATATATATATATATATATATATATATACTCTCCAAAACGTTAAGCTGTCAATTTTCGATTAATTCTAGATTATCTTTTCCTACGTGGTTATTATTATCCCAAATATCTTTATAACGTATTTTATAGATCCCTACATTTTAGTAGTAGGTTGGGTTACCTACCAGATTTTTTTAAGAATCTGTAACTTTAAAAAATATAATTTGGTTAGTGAAACGGTCGTCAGGTCTTTTAAAAATGTGTTGTGGTGATTTGGATTCTCCAAGTGTACTTACCAGTGCTCATCACAGTTTCCAATGTTCACTTAATGACAGTACAGACAAGTCAACAACAACTATCATGGCCGCCTGTGCAAAAGGTTATATGTTGTACTTCTAATTATTCTTCCCTTATGTTATTGTATTGTATTTTAGATGCCGTTAGCAGAAAAGACCAACCAAGATAAAAACTAGTAAAAAATTCGATGAAAGTTATAAGGACAATATGAAGCATGCTGTAGATGGATAAATGAAACTTCGAACTGCAACAGACATACAGTTTAAGCAAGTGTGCCTTGCATAAAATGGTCTCAAAGTATAAAAATTGTGTAGTGAAGAAGAGCTTTCACATTTTTCATTCGAAAAAAAAGCACGGTTTCCAACAAATATTTGACGATAATGAAGAAAAAATGTTTGACGGCTATCTTGTAAAAGCATGTACATGTACTATGGAGTAACTGTTAGAGAAACCTGCGAATTTGTTTATAGGTTTGCAGTAGCCAACAATAAAGCAGTGTCTCAGATTTGGCATGGTAATAAAACAGCTCTAGTTGAATGGATTAGGATTTTTCGCTAACTCTTCGTACTCCTGAAGCTACTAGCTTAAGCGTGCGACTAGTTTCAATAAACACAATGAAAAAATGTTTTTTAAAACCTGCAACAAGTTCTGTCCAAATAAAAATTAATTATTAATCAAATTTAAAACTGCGATAAAACTGCTGTCACCACCGTACACAAGCCTCCAAAAATCAAACAGAAGCAAGTGACAAAGGTGACCAGGTCAGAAAGAGGTGTTCTGGTAACACTCTGGGGCAATATGTGCGAATGGGTAATACATTCTACTGCTCTTTGTGTTTCCCCGCAAAAACTTTGAACAAGGCATACAAAATCGTGCGCCGCCATACTCAACAGGTAGTGCAAATTAAAGAAGTTGGATTACAGCAGAAAACTTTATAAAATTCGTTTAACATTTTGTAAGTGTAGCCAGGTGCAGCGTTGAAAATAAAATTATTCTAATTCTGGACAATCACGAAAGTCAGTGCGACATTAAGGTTTTAGATTTTTGCAAAACAAACGGCATTGTTCTACCTACTTTGCAGTCATAAGCTGCAGCCACTTAATGTATGTTGCTTTCGCCCAGGTAAAACTGTCTACTACAACACAATAGATACCTGGCAGCTAAACGGTCCAGAAACCCCCGTTACGATATTTATGTTGCTGATTTGGTTGGAAAGGCACATCCAGAAGCTGTAGTGCCCGCCAATATCATAAAAGGTTTCCGTGTACAGGAATATCACCATACAACCCCAAGATTTATTCCCAAAAATAATTTTTGAAATCGTTTGTTACCGACAGGCCTAATGAACAAGCGGGTCCTTTAAATAGTGAGAAGAATGGAGAACAATTAGAGGAAGAAAATCCTTTTCAAAATCGAAGGAAAACGCCGCTCATTAATGATAAAACAAATTAAACTAGAACATCAATTGCATCTGGAGAGCCGAAACAACTATTGTTTTCTCCAGAAGAAATACGGCCACATGTAAAAGCTCAAAAAAGGATGAACACAAAAGTGATAAGGGAAAATAGTGTTTTGACAAGAAACACCAAACATCGAACAAAGACGAAAAAAAGGAGGAAGCAGAAGTTCAGGCAAAGCAAGAAAAAAAAACGGAAGGTGCATACTATAAAGAAGAAGGTCCTACAAGAATCATCAAATGATACTGCTGTTCAGGAGCCAATAGTAGATGATTCAATTGATGATCTTCCTGAAGAGGAAGAAGATATTCCTTTAGAATGAAAAGTTGAAACCTTTATTTTAGTTCACTGCCCACTGAATAAAGGTGTTCGACATTGTCTAGGACAAATAGATAAAATAGAATTTAATAAATATGCCATTAATTTTTTTTTTTTAGTCATCAGATCCAAATTTTAGTTTACTAGGAAAATATTTGATGACATAATTGATGAACTTGGCATTATTTGCAAATTACCAGAGCCAACAATACTTGGAGGGACTGAACGTACAGCTAAACAATTAAAATTTAACTTTGAATTTACGTTATATAATATTCAGTGATTCCATATTATACATAATACCTTGTTTCTACTAGTAAATAAGTTATTTGAAAGTCAAAATATTTTTACTGTGCCTTTAGGTACCATAGGGTGTTTTATTTTGGGACAGGTGGTATAATCCAAAGACAATTCTCCTCAAAAGATAGCCCAGATAACGATTCTAGTGAATCATACAAACCATAGCCAACGTGAAATTGTTGGGTTAACAGAAGATACACAGGCAGCTTTGAGGAGAATTAATGCCAAACTCATCAACACACAGCCTACAAAATCCCCACAGAAAGCTCATTATGGCAAAAATTAGCCGGTAACTAGAAGGGGTCAGATAGTCTAAGGAATATTGTTTTATAAAACAAGAAAACATATTTGGGTATAAAAAAGCAGTTTGATCAACGAGGCTTTAACATGTCAGAGAGGACAGTGCAAAGAAATATATTCTTTGAGAGCAGAAGGCCAGTAAAAAAGCAATAATGAAGAAGATGTATGGGTTGGCCAATTCGTACAAACATTTAACCTTTCATGGGCCTAAATATGTTCTCTACTTGGTAAGTAGAGCTAGACTTGATTTTAAATGTTATGTAATTAAAAATGCTTGGTTTTTGGAATACAAGTTTAAACCAAAGACGAAATACTTTCCAAAATATAAATCAGATTAAATCTAAGAAAGTCTATTTTATAATAGAACGGTTTCTAAAAGCTTTGGCGTTGCCAATTATGTTTGTTACATGAATCATAAAAACAGATAAGTTTTTTTTTGCAAGGATATTTATAAATGCTTGGAAACATCTAATGTTAAAGCTGAACATTAGTCATGTCTTCCGTCAAGGTGCTTTTCTTTTAGTTTTGCCGCTCGATATATGCTGGGTGATGCAGTTTTTTATATTTCACGACGTATTTGCCTTAGTCACATTGTTTTTTTTAAATATCTTTTTGCATTTTTTTTTGTTCTAGTGACTCGTGAACTAAATTAGTTAAAAAGTGTGTGAGGTCTTGTAATAAAATACTGATAATGCATTTTTTATACCATCATAGTTTAGACACCACTCTTTCAATAATACATCTTCAAATTGTATGTTATGCGCAAGAGTAATAATGGTGGACAGTACACATATACGCTGATCTACGGTACACATAGGTGTTTGACCTCATTACAACAGAATCAGACTTCCATCTTTCACGGCTAATATGGGACAGAAACAGTAAAAGGCTGACAAACAAGTCATCTGTATGGTATACCGACGGGTCTAAACAATTGGAGGGAGCAGGACTGGAAATAAGAGGACCTGGCTTTAGACTCGCTAAGAGTCCCTAGGAAAAACTTCCACCATCTTCCAAGCATAAATGCTTGGTATGAATCTCGGTGCACAAAAGTGCGTACAAAGAAGACTCAGAAATAGAGAGAATTTAAACTGACCTGAGACTGTAAAAATTTTTTGAAGCAACTGGCTACAAAGTAAGTTTGATGTGGGTACCAGGGCATCAAGGCAATGAAGAAAATGGGGAAGCAGATAGCCTTGCAAAAAGGGCGGCAACCACAACATTCTATGGCCCAGAGCCTTATTGTGGACTAACAAAAATCCATGTAAGAAATGAACGTGATACTTTGGAGAGGAACCAAATGCTGTCATACTGGAAGGAACCGCCAGGCTTAAAAACAGTCAAAACGGTCCATTACCATAACAGAGAAGTCTGGACTGTTTCTTGAATTAAACACGAACTACTTGACAATAATCACAGGACTTTTCACAGAACACTCCTCAATAAGGTGTCGCATAATGAAGATGGGTAAGACGGACAGTGAAAAGGGCATATGCTGCACTGAAGCAGCAGAAACAACAGAACACTTGATATGCGACTATATGGCTCAGTTCTACAAAAGTCTCAAATACCTTGGAGGAATGACTTTCAACACCGCAGATAATAGGTAAAATAGCCTCTAAAAAGATAGTAGATAAAAAGTCTGAACATTTTTGACAACTATTAGAAAAAAGTCATGCACAAAGACTCATTGGGGTCGCAGTGCTGCGAGGCCAAAGGCCTATACGACTCATTAAACAATCTACAATCTTCCCGGTTAATAGCCTCTTTCCAGTTTGGTATCCCGGGCTGCTTCAGGTCCTCCGGTATGTACTGCTGCCATCTTTTTCGTTGGCGTCCTCTTGGTCGGTTCTCTTATGGCATTTGTATAAACGGTTTCTTGATAACTTGTTCAGCAGGAATTGTCGACACGTATCCTAGCCATGTGACACTGTTTCTTCATAAAACCTACGGCGGGTTGATCAACAAATTACGTTAATTTCTGGTTTCACGGTATACGACATGCTTTAACTTCTTCGTCGTACTATCATCTACTGTCCGTATCTTACGCTTAAATCTGAAAGAGTTCCTCTTGGCTTTTAGATAGCACCCACCCTTGGCATCCGTACTTAATCAACGATCTTTTGTTTTTATAAAATATGACCTTTGAGTTTGTTGACAATGGTCTATCGGCGCCGTGATCCAGAAACGACGTTCATTAATGATTCCCATGTTCATTTTCACGTCTTTAACTGTACTTGATGAGCTGTAGCTGTATTTTGTATATATATTTTCTATATACACAATTAACGCACAATAACAAACATTAACGGATATGAAATTGAGCTAAAATACGGACAGGTGTACTGCACGGATGTCCATTATTGCCTTATTTGTTTAATTTATTCATAGAAGATACAATAAATAGGCTGGAAAAAAGACAGCAGCAATAAAAGTAAATGGAACACGATTTCATTGCGTAAGGTACGCAGATGACATACCGCTGATAGGAGAAACTGAGAAAAATTTACAAAGAATGCTCAGTGTGCTGGATGGTGTGCTAAGAAGAATTAAACCAACAATCGATTATGACGAAAGCAAAAATAACGAAGATAAGTAAAGAACAAACTGTGAAAATTGATATAGAACTACACGGCCAACAACTTGAACAAGCAGAAATGTTCATGTACCTTAGGAGAATTATTACGGATGATGGTAAATGTAAGAAAGTACTGAGAAGATCCGCGATGGCAAAGCAAACATTCAAAGGGTAAAATACCTTTCTCACTAATAATGATACGCATGAAGTGTTGTAATGTATGTGGGAAAGCTGGACTTTAAATAGCTAGGACATGAAGAGAATAGAAGCTTTTCAAATGTGGACATGGAGAAACATTACAAAGACAAGGTACCACGAAAGACGAATAAGTGTGCTAGAAAGGTGACAGATAAAGGATTCTTACTAAAATAAATTGAAAGGGAGAAGACAAGGGCAACACTTGTTGCACAAATCCTTAGATATAATAACTTTCTGATGAAAACATTATTTGAAGGAATATTATTTGAAAAAAGGGGAGAGGTACACCAAGAGGAAAACTTTTGGAAAGCCTTTTCCAATTGATGGAGTGCGGCAGCTTTAATGAAATGAAAGGAGTCACTGGATACAGACAGTTATGGCTGCGAAGACAAGCCTTTAGATGGTAATGAAGATGATGATGACTTCTATACAGGTGATTCATTGGCCACTTTAATCTTTGACAATGAAAAGTATATTTAATATGATTACGAAATGTTCATATAAACGTATGTCCTTTCTTTCTTCGAAAGTTTTTAAAATAATTATCTTTTCGAACACTTATAAGTCAACATAATATAAAGAAATCAAAAAGATTTATTCTCATGAGTACATAACTGGCAACGACGAACTAAACACTTGCACGGGTAATTAATATATTATTTCTAATATGACGTTCAGCATCCTGAATCCTATGCAATAATCGATTACAATTATTTATTTCCACTGCGTGAACACGTTGCTACAAGTGACACCATAAATAAAAATCGCAAGGATTTAAGTCGGGCGATCTCGGTGCCTATGGGATGGGATTTCCATTACCAATCGATTTATTTGGGAAACGAGTACGCTGCCATTGGGACACTTGTTTTGTCGGTGAGGCGAAGCCCCATCATGATGATACCACATATCTTGTATTATGTGAAGTGGAACAGATCAAAGAATATCATGTTCAAAAAGTTAGTGTGCCTCTCTGCATTTAAATTTACAGTCAATATATTCGAAGGGTCTACAATAGAGATTTTGTTGTTAAGTTGAAGCTAAGGGGATGCCATTTATGCTCGAAATAATACATCCTTTAAATCACCACCTCTTTCTAGTATGCAAGCACGTATTCGATGGACCCAATCTTCAACAACTTTTTCCAACAGGAATCTTGCGTTTGATGTTTGTTTCCAAGTCGTCAATCGTTTGTGGCCAGTTAGCGTAAACTAACAATTTCACACAACCTAAAAAAAAATTCAATGGAGTTAAATCGCATGAACGAGGTGGCCAATTGAAATATCCATTTCGGAGGTAATCTAACCACCGAACTTCTCTTTCAATAATTCCATTATTGCGTTCACTGTGTGCCATCCTGCTTAAACCACATCTCATCCAATACCATTTGCTCCAATTACGGCCACAAAAAGTTTGTTATCACTGCTCGATATCGCTCTCTATTGACTAAAACGGCTTCTCCCTGCTCGTCATGAAAAAATAATTATGATGCCTTCGGGCCACAATATTCACTTTTTGTGTACCTATGCATAGACTTTTATCGAATGACCTAGTGCGTTTGCGCCTGCCCGATCACACTTATTCTAGTTATAAGCTAAACCATTTATCCAAAATTGAGTTTCGTCACCGACAAATTGTGTGCGGTGCTTTCACGAAAGAGTGGCTCTTGATCGAGCAACGTGAACTTTGCATCGAGAAGGTCGATGATGGCACAAGGCCTCGGTGATCCAGTGGTAAGAACGTGTCTCTGAAACCCATGGTACTGGGTTCGATTCCCAGTAAGTGACCCCTTTCACTTTTTCAGTGCATACTGTAAAATTAACATCAACCGAAGTTCTGTCATTGGGTTTGGGCAAGTTAAATGTCTACATGTTCCGCTCTTCGGAGGGGGCGTAAAGCCGCCGGTCCCGTGTGCCAAGCAATGCTTTTTTCCTCAGGGCTCGTCAGCGGTCTTGCCGCCCAGACAGCACTGCAACCTTTGGTTGATTGTGCATGCCAAGCAATGTTGGACACCTTGAAGATCACTACCCCCGCAGAAAGACGGGGGTTCGGTGAAATTTTTAGGGAAGTAAGGTGAAACTGCTTCCTGACCTCAGTGATTGGCCATAGTTGCATAAAAATTAACCTAAAAATGGCACGAATCTCTTGGTCACTAGGTCAATTATGACGGGCATACATTGCGCAATGCTTTGTGTATAGCTAGAACAGATTCCGAATTGTTGTAGTAATATTTTCCGATTTCCAAACACTGTTGTGGCAAATAGTTCGTAATGATTAAATGACAAACCTTCCCGAATGCATTGGATCCTGACAAATGTCGATGGCATTTATAGTATAGCGGCAATCAATGTTCGAATATCTCAAGTCGCTATTGGTAGACCCCCTTTAAGTAATGTGTTGTTAAATAAACAACTCCAAACATTTACACTAAATGTCTGTTCGAAATCACTCATTCTGGTCGCATGTGGATTGTCCAGAAACCAAAGATCATCATTGTGGAAATTATTAATACCGTATCTAGTAAAATTGAATTCACCTGACTCTAGAACTTTTGAAATAAAGTTGTCATCTTGGGCGTGTTGCTGAAAAAACCTGTGACAAAAATTTAATCGCTGTTAAACATCTCTGTGGTGCAATCCTTGTACACTTTGTCGATGACAGTCTTGCATGATATATTGCTCGTCACACAAAACTTTGTGATAGCTAAAAATTTCGTGTTGCGTCTGGTACTAATTGCTGATTGTTCAGATACAACATGTATAACGTTTCCAAGATGATGAACATTTACATCAAGCAGGCAAATGGATGTAGGATGAGCGGCAATACGAGTCATGCGATATCTTCTAAACGATGTACTGAATAGGGAATGTGAGGGTTGACGTCTATTAGGAAATCTATTTGGATATTCTCTCGTTGCATTACGAGCGTTTATATTACAAAATCCATATATAAAAACAATGGCGTCGTATTCTTTGTTAGAAAATGGATTCATTACTAAGAAATCTAATCACTGTTGAGCATCTCTGGGATGAAATGCTTGTACACTTTATCGATTATAACGGTGCAGCTTTTCACTATGTATTGCTTGCCACACAAAACTGTGGGGTAGCTCAAAACTTCGTGTGGCATCTGGTACTAATTGCTGATTGTTCTCTTACAACATTTATAACGTTTTCAAGATCTTGAACATTTACATCAAGCGGCGGATGGACCTAGGAGTAGCGGCAATACCAGTCAAGTCATGTCTTCTAAATGACGTACTGAATACGGAGTGTTACGGTTGACGTCTATTAGAAAATCCATTTCGATATTCTCTAGCTGCATTGCAAGCGTTTCTATTACAAAATCCATCTGGAAAAACGATGGAATCGTATTCTTTGTTGAAAAATGGATTCATTACTAAGAAATTTATCCGCTCTTAAGCATCTCTGTGATGTAATGCTTGTACACTTTGTCGCCGATAACGATGCAGCTTTTCGTTATGTATCGCTCGCCACATAAAGCTTTGTCATGGCTCAAAATTTCCTGTTACGCCTGGCACTAGTTGCTGATTGTTGAGTTACCAACATTTATAACCTTTTCAAGATCTTGAACATTTACATCCAGCGGGTGATTGAATCTAGAAGGAGCGACAATACCAATCATGACATCCATGTATTGTAAGTGATGTACGGAATACGGAATGTGACGCTTGACATCTATTTTTATATTCTCTCCCTGCATTACGAGCGTTTCCATTACAAAATCCATGTAGAAAAACAATGGTATCGTATTCTTTGTTAGAAAATGGATTTATTACTAATTAAAGTTGAACAAATACAAATTTTAACAAATCGTGACAGAAAGTTTTAACATAACCCAACTATTTTTGATAGGCGATTAATTTCACTAAAAGTAACTAATTTTTTTATGCTAACTCATGGTTACTGCATTTTTGAAAACGCTGTAACTTCTGAACAAAGAAAAGTGGATTCATATGAATATGAACATTTTTTATGAAATTAAATCCCCTTTTAATTGTCAAAGTGTTAAAGGGGTTACTGAATCACCCCAGATACCAGTCTGGCCATAGTTTAAATGGTTAAAGACCGCGTGTGCGTGTCTGGCAACTGAAATAAATGCTTATAAAATTTGCATTTAATGTGACTGGCATGGCGTTTTAGGTAAGTTGACAAACTCAATTTTAGAAATGTTTTGTTTCTGTCATAACATTTTCGTTATTAAGTTAAACTGGTAACACTTTGAAAGTGTTTATAAGATAAGTATTATCTGTTTTTGTCAGTTTTTATTGACTGACCTAGGGTAGCCGAACCGAAGCAAAGAAAATGTATTTGAAGGACAGTTAATTCGGATAACATTTATCAAATAATCAACACGTAGCAGCAGAACGTAGTATGGTACTATAACCTGCTAAGCTAGCGACTCGAAAATTGCTAAACGTGTATGCACCAGAAACTCGAAAGCCTTTTAGTGGGTACAAAAAACACTCTACGTGAACGGACATTACTATTCAAACAACTACTTAAAAACTGGGTGATTTTTCTTTCTTACTAGATTAAGTTACTTTGTCGCTTTTTTTTTCTATGGTTATTTAATAAAAATATGTTGCAATGTAAATACGAAATCCTTTGGGGCAACTCACTATTATCTTTTTGTCTTTAGAGTTATTGTATTCAACGTGCACAGTGTTGCATCTTGTGCAATGTGTAAGAATATTGATCAGATTAGTCAACTGAGTGATACTATTTTAAATAAAATGATATATTTTTATATGCACATAAAAATGATTGGAATTATGTAAATTACTACCTTTATGTTAGTAATTTTTTGGTACACTTAAAAATAGCAAGAACATGAGCAAAAACATGTACAACCGACATTAATGAACTAGTATCGAATATTCGTAATTTTTAATATAAAATATAATATAATTAGGTATGTTGTATTTTCAGTGGAAAAACTAGAAAATAAAAAAAATTAAAAATCATGCTAGAAAACAATCTCTGGCAAAATAAATATCAATCAAAATAATTAGTCAAAGCTACACAAACCACCAAAAACAGAAATGCTTCATTTGATAAGTTTATACATGAATGAAGTACCTACCTATATCTAAATTCTGAACAAAAATTTAAATTTCCTTACTACTTAATAAACTACCTACTTAATAATGACCATACAAATTAGAAGTAGTGAAAAAATTGTGGACGCAGCTCGCGTGTTACAGTAGCGAAACTTAAAAAAATCTCTGGAATTCTAATAAGTGAATCTTCCATTAACAGAAGAATTTCAATTTTGATACATACAGTATATTCTCGATTATCAGGCTAATGGGGGGATAGCGCAACGCGGATAATACGAACATAATAAAATGTGTGTGTGTGTGTGCTGTGTGACACACACACGCGCACGCACCCACGCGCACGCTGAAGCGCTCGCACACACACATTTCGGTAACCTTCATTTGAAAACAAAGTGTATCCAGAATGTTTAACAGCTGTATCTTTCTCAAGAAGAGCTTATTTTCTTTCTTTCTGTCCTGTCGACCATGCAATCACGAATGAGATCACGTGTAAAAAGATAGGGGCAATTAAAATTTATGACCTTAGCATAAACATTCCGGGGTATAAATATTTCTCGGCGTTCCGATTGTAGTGACAGTGACGTTCGGAGATAAACAGAAATTCATCACAACAATATAAGCAATCTGTGACAGTTTATTCTGCTTATACATCTACTATTACACTACCTACAGCTTCTAAGGAATTTTACAGTTTTATTTTCCTCATGATTTTTGCAACGTAGTAATTATTATAGGCAGACCCGTACTTAGAAAAAATATATATATTGAAAGTTCGATCTCTTCCTGATTTGAAATATTGATAAATTTCTCAGCACCGATAATCCGCACACGAATAATCGAGAATATACTGTAATTAACAATAGCTACAAGAGTCGATCAATAAGTACCCGTGTTTGAAGAGAGGTGGCGTTGCTGAGGGAAGTTGGCGCTACCGTCGTGTAATGTCATCTGTCAGACGAAACCATACTAAATTTCTGGCTGGTTCACTGATAGTTTTTATTTGACAACCACTTGTATCACACGTGTTTCGTGTTTCTCGATAAAATGGAAAAGGTGCATTAGCGATCCGTAATTCGCTTTTAGGGAATTTTCTTTTAAAAAAAAATGCACTAACGAGGAGATCCCGACTTTTATATTTTGAAATTTCTTATATATATATATATATATATATATATATATATATATATATATATATATATAGAGAGAGAGAGAGAGAGAGAGAGAGAGATATGTATCACACCGTAAAGTCAAGGGCCAATTTTGATAAATTTTCCGAGTACCGTCCTTTTGCAAGTGGCTTGGATAAGTTCTTTAGCCAGGAAAATCTGCCCAGGTTTTCTCGGAAAATGTTGTGTTTACTTTCGGAAAGTTTGGAACGCGTATTTGTATTATAACTAGTGAACCAGGTAACAAAATTAAAGTTTGTAAGTTTAAAGACAAAAAAGTTACGGGTATTTAAAGAAAAATAATTGGGGTTTTCCTCGAAACGCCAAAGTCGCGATTTGAAACGTCAAAATTGGTACATTTAGGCAAACAACCTGAAACAAATATAGATTATGTAAAAAAAATGTTGCAAGAAGAGTGTTCTGCAAACCCTTAAATTTCAGCTTCAGCCGTCTTTCTCGTTCATTTTACTAAAATATTTACAGAAAGTTTATTTCAAATACACCCTTTCTCTGATGCATTGGCGGTAGCTTTAGTTAAGTTTATGGTTTAACGATCTATAATTTTTAGCTAATTTTCGTAGAAAAAAATCGTTCATGAGGAGACCGCGACTTTTGAATTTTAAAAAGGTTTCTTCAAATGAGCGCAAACTAGGCCCCCTAGAATCCATATCCGGGTTTAGTTTCGGTTTTTATCTGTTTACATATATACCGGGTGGCACATTTCTAGGGTAAAGCTCAATATAATTGTTATTATACAAGATACGAGAAAAACTTGTATACGTTAATTATAGGGTGTCTTGAGCTGCATATTATAAAATTATTTTGACCATTACGCATAAGTCGTTGGTGATACCTACAATTTTTTTTTCGAGCACCCTTATATTATTGCATTTTTGCATTTTTTAACGAAATGTTATGCACGTTTGAAGAAAAAAATCGAGACGCAGTATGTGCGTTTTGGTAGCGAATTTTCGTTAAATGCTTGAAATTTTAACAACTTAATTTGCTATTAACCTAAGGTTTGTTGGCTAGGAAACCAGTTTTTTCGGAAACAATTAAAGTTTATTTTGAAAGAATTAGTTATTTTGATAAAATATTGTACATTGTTTGGGTGGTGGTGTTATAGTTCAAACGAGGACGTTATCGCCGTTTTGAAGAGTTTGAAAAATCGTATTTTTGGAGGGCTTAATGAATTGGCAGAAACGTTGGGAAAAGTGTATCGAACTAATAGGAGATTACGTTGAAAAATATAAAAAAATTGTGAAAAAATTGCGTCTTCATTCCTAATACGGGTATTTGATGATCGAGCCTCGTAGGTGTGCTAAATTTCATGCTAAGAAATTTCCAAAAGAAAGACGCGCGCCAAGTATGATCAAAATCATGGGTTACCTACTTTTTGAGTTATCGTTCGATATGTATGTATGTACTTATACATTTATGTATGATTATTTATGTATGTACAGGGTGAGTCAACGATATAAAATGTATATATTATATTTTATGGTTAAGTGTGCGTATTTTAAAAGTATGTTGACTGTACAGAGTGTCCAAAAAAGCAAGGCAGTACAAAGTTGGTATTTTTTCTATGGAACACCTGTGTATTATTTTAATTTTGAATTCTACATCTGATTCTAAAATGTTCTTATTATAGATTTGTTAAACCTATATAAAATGTATGGTTTTTGAATTAATTAGAATTTTATACAAAAAATGACATTTGCAAGAATCACTTTATTATTATGTACTAACCAGTATTTTGATAGAAAACCTTACATATTTTGATCTAGGGAAAACTAAGTTTGAGCTTATGCTCTACCTAAAAAATATGTCATAAAAAGCTACAGGGTGTTTAAAATATATGTTCAATTCCGAAAAAGTTGAAATTCAAAAAGATCACTTTTTCAAATGGAACACTATATTTTTAAGTTATGTTGAAGAGAATCACAAACGTTACAACTTTTCTCAAGTATGTCCTATACATATCTATCTATCTTATTTTGTCGGGTTATTTTGATTTTTCTATTTTATTCAATTTCTTGTTATTATTAGTAGTAGCCAAGAAAATTATAATTGTCCACATTATAATTTATAAACTGTCAGTTAAGTTCTAACAATTGCTGCATCTTATGGCCTTCTTAATTTTGTTAAACGTTTTGTACCTATGTTTATTATTTATCAGTTAAATAAGAGAGTACTTTAAAAATGAATTGATTGATATGGTTTACGTGTTAGGAAAGGCCCGAAAAAATTGTGTTCCGGCCAAACGGTTATACAAAATGAAATATCCTGATGGAGGCCCACCCACTCGGATCACTTTTGAAAATTGTATGGATAAAGAAATCCGATTCTACTAGGAGTGTTGACTACGCAAAACGCAAAATTGTAAATAGAAATGTCACTAGTCAAAAAAAGGAACTTCAGATTCTGCTTTATATTGAAGCAAATGCGCAACTGAGTAGTCATCAGATAGCAAAATCATGTGAGACGTCACAATCAACTGCCAATCTAACCATTATAACATGTAAGTATGATCCTCACCATTGGGAATTACATCAAAAGTTACATACTGCTGACTTCGAAAAGCATGTAAACTTTGAACAATGGATGAATGCTCAAATTGAGATTAATCCGAACTTTTTTATGTTGCGTTATATTTTCTGACGAGATTACGTTTAGAAGAAACGGTGCTGTAACATGAATTGGACGGGTAAGCATCGCGCTTTCATTGTGGAAACGTATATCAACAACAACGAATACATAATTGCAACACAGAGAGCTAAGCGAAGATTGGAACCTCCCATGAGCACTAAGAAGTACACTTGGTGAACCCAAATCACCACAACACATTTTTAAAAACCTAACGATCGTTTAACTTTACAAAATGTTTTATCCTCTGATGACGCTAACATAGTTAGTCAAACGATTGTCAGGTTTTAAAACAGTGTTGTGGTGCTTTGGCGTACTTAACACAAAGAGCGTTTCGTGTGCACGTCAGGCTTAGTAGACCTGATGAGGTACCTACTCAAAACAGAATTTTGTTATAGGTTACCAACTTCAGAGCTAGTGGATCAGCATTGCAGGAAAATTCACTGGCCGACCTCGGAACGCCAGAACTCTGGAAAATGATGCAGCAGTAAGAACCTAAGTTCTTATTCTCAAACTTTTGTCCGGCAAGGAAACACGCCCCTGCTCTTATGCTTTTTAACAGAAGTTTAGAGTTCTTCACAGTGTACATACATTCAACAATCAAGAGGCCCTCTGTCAAGAAATTGCTGCCATTCCACATGGAATGGCCCGCCGAGATACGGGCATCTTTCGCAAAAGACTGGAGGAGTTTGTGGACAGTAACGGCATCCAATTGCCTGATTTAATTTACTTCCATATCGTCAATACGTGTGGAATTATGGCATCGTCGACATAAACTTCAAAAAAAAATTCGCTTAAACGCCGTAAAAAGTGTCAAAACATATAGAAAACATTATTTGGGAACGAAAATTGTGTGTCTGGCGGTTTGTATGTCTGTCTGTTTGTTGCGACGATAAGTTTAGAACGAATTGAGATGTCGTCTTCAAATTTCGTATACAGTTAGCACTCAACAAACGAACGGTTCGGATTTTTTTTGGGCTAAATCGCTCTAGGGGGTAGGGGATGAATGGGGAATGATTTGGTGAAGATTTACATTATTTCGTTAAAACTCGAATAATATAACTTTTCAAGGTGTGTTTATTAGAAAACTTTAAATTTCACCAAAAATTTGGTATTCTGTGCTGAAATTAAATTAGAGGTTGAATGCGTGGGGGTAGAAAAACGGTGACAGAAATTTCGATTGTTTTTGCTAAAATGGCGTAGAAGTCCCAAAACATATAGAAAACTGGATTCTGGGACGAATTTTTTTTGGTCTGCCGGTCGGTATGTACGTCTGTCTGTTAGTAGGCGCAATAACTTTCGAACGAATTGAGCTATCATCTTCAAATTTGTAATGCAGTTGGCACCCGACAAAGGAACGCTTCGAACTGTTTTTGAGTAAGATCGCTTCAGGGGGTAGGGCATAAATGAGGGGTGATTTTGAGAAAATTGACATTTTTTCGTTAAAACTCGAGCAGTATAACGTTTATGGATATACAGGAATACGATTATTTTCTTTGTGGTCAAGTCATGGACCCTATATTCATTTCATAAGAATGTCTTTCTGAGAGCGTAGATTATCACAGCTATGTGGAAGTTATGATTCAATTTGTAGCAATATTTTGAAAGCGAATAAAACCAAATAAAGCAAAATGGCATTATATGTACATTTAGAAGATAAAAACACATTTTTGTTCTTTACTCTATTTTGCTTTTATTAAACTTACAAATGTATCAGATCATTTTTCCACACGCTGTATTTAGGGCCCGCAAAATTTTAATTATATGTACGTATCTAAGTAATAACTTGTAAAACATTTAACCGATTTTGATCAAATTTCGCACGTATCTTTCTTAAAATTTCATAAACGGGTTCCTTAGCGAATCAGGCTTAGTCTTTTTTCAACAAAAAAAGTAATTAATTACATATCAAAAGAAAATTACATTTTTGAGAAAAACGAAGTTATTTTAATGAAATTTAGTACACATATTGTCCTTGTGTACCAAAATTGAAGTTTCTAGGTTTATGGGAAATAACGTCATTATAATTTGAATGCTTTTTTAATTCGCTACCACAACGCACTTGCTGAATTTTTCATATATCTTAGATGTCTTGATTTGATTTCATAAGATTCTTATTGTTAGAGTTGCCCAACTATCTATTGTTTGCATAATTTCAGAATTAGTTGGACATCCCAATCACTTCGCTGGAAATTATCTTTATCACGGAACTTTTTAATTGTAGTGTCAGAATAGGTCAAGTTCTAAAAGTTTCATTGAATGGAAAATTTCACTGCAGACTTTAGAGTCTACATGTCAAGACAATTTGGAAGACTAAAAATCAAAGTCTGGGTGCAGCATCAGGGTAGTGATTTTCCTTAGAAATGATCTGGTACCAAACATTTGTTAATTAAATGCTTCAACTTTTTTTCCAGAGCCTCGGTGGTTCAGGGGGAGAACGTGTGCCTCTGAACCGAAGGATACTGGGTTCGATCCCAGGGTTCTCCTTTCACTTTATCAGTACAAACTGTAACATTAACATCAACCGAGGTTCTGGAATTGTATTTGAGCAAGTTGAATGTCTGTACGTTCCGCCCTTCGGAGGGGGCGTAAAGCCGTCGGTCCCGTGTCCATGCGATGTTGGGCACGTTAAAGATCCCTACCCCCTTACAGAAAGGCAGGGGTTCGACATAATTTCCAGGATAGTGAGGTTAAACTGTTCCCTGGCGTCGGTGATTGGCCATAGTCGCGGAAATAAGCCGACGTTTAAGAAACAAAACACACACACAACTTTTTTTCCTTGTAACATAGAGGTCTAAATTTTGATATATAGTTTACTTTTTAGAACGGAAACCTATGTACCAAATTTGATTACCATAGCTTTGTTATTTTCGGTTATACAAAATTTTTCCGCAAGAAAATCAAAAATTTTCCCGAAAAAATCAGGTGATTTTTCTGGCTAACGAACTTATCCAAGCCACTTACGAAAGGATTGTTTTCTACGAAAATTCACTAAAAATTGTTGAACCAACACAACCACCAAAAAATATTGATGAAAACTTTATAAGATATAAACAGTCTGGGCTTAGCAAGTGCGTTATAGTAGCGAATTTTCATAGAAATATTTTTAATATTAAATATGTTTTTTTAATGAAAGACATTAACTTTAGTAGAAAGTAGTAAACCTTCATAGTAGAAACTATGTACCATATTCCATCAAAATAACTTTATTGTTTGAGAAAGTTCAACAATTTCCAGAACGTAAACTTAAAATTTTTCAGAAAAAACTGGTCGGACTTTCCTGTCCAACGAACATATCCCAGGAATTTACACAAAAACTACATCCGACAAGATATAATTATTCACAGAAACTCTTGGAAGAAAAAAATTTGCATGAAAATTTGCAAACGATTTGTCTCACTAAGATTCAGCATTTTTTACAGATTGGCTAAGTAATCTTACACAACAATTATATAAAAATCTTTTGACGAAAATTAGTTTATTACACAAAAATTTGCTAAACAAATGTTTTTCATGAAAATCCGAAAACCATTTTTGCACGTGAATTCGGAAAATTTGTTTACACTTATTACATTATTAATTAATAATATTTCAGAAAAATTTGACACAAAACGGCGAAAGCACTGAAAAAAACATTCTGGGAAAACTGACTAAATAAATTCTATACGAAAATTTGCTGAAAAATACATCAAATTCATATTACACACATAATATGTAACTCAAATTTAAAAAAAAAATTAAGAAAGTTAATTTTAACTTTTCACGAAAATTTGAACCAGCGAAAGCAAAGAAAATACAAACGGAAAATACTCATATTTTCATGTCACAAGCTGTCAGAAATAAAAACGTTATTTAAGACTGTCACTTTGGAAGTTTCATTTAACATTTGTAAAAACAATTTATCAACTAGGTACTTATAAATTATGAAAATGTACACATAGGTAATACTATCAAATTAATAAATTTGTACCAAAGTTAATTTAAATATTTTAATATAAAAATGTGCGAATATTCTGACGACCGCAGCCATGAAAAAAGACTACACACACACAATATTTTAATATTTTTCTTCGAAAATTCGCTAAATAATCACCTAATCTAATCGGTTATTAGAGTTAAAGAAAACACTTTTAAGCTGATCGCTACATTAATTATGCGATTATAAAATGTAATTTTTTGTCTTTAACGTCGGTCTATTTCCGCGACTATGGCCAATCACCGACGCCAGGAGCAGTTTCACCTCACTATCCTGGAAAGTTCACCGAACCCCCGCCTTACTGTAGGGAGGGTAGGGATCTTTAACGCGCCCAACATCATGGACACGGGACAGACGGCTTTACGTCCCTCTGAATGGCGGAGCGCGCAGACATTCAACTTGCTCAAATACAATGCCATAACTTCGGTTGATGTTAATGTTCCAGTATGTACTGAAAAAATTAAAGGAGAACGCTGGGATCGAACCCGTTACTCTTCGATTCAGGAAATATTTTTGAAACTGGTGTCTTTAGGTAAAGTTGAAGCAGAGGGCATGCCCGTAACATCTGAACCAAAACATATGTTGCTCCATTTGAAAAAACTGAATTACGGCGGTTTGAATTTTTAGTGAATTTTCTTAAAAAAAATTCACTAATGAGGAGATCCCGACTTTTGAATTTTGAAAAAATTTCTTCAAATGAGCGCTAATTAGGCCCCCCAGAAAAGATATCCGGGGTCAGTTTCAATTATTATATGTTATATATATATATATATATATATATATATATATATATATATATATATATATATATATATATATATATATATATATATATATATATGTATGTATGTATCCCACCGATAACTCAAAAAATAATGGGCCGATTTTGATTAAATTTAGTGAAAAAATTCCTTTTGCAAATAGCTTGGATAAGTTCGTTAGCCAGGAAAATCTGCCCAGTTTTCCCGGAAAATTTTGTGTTTTCTTTCGAAAAAAATTAACAAAGTAAGGGCAACCAAATTTGGTACTCAGGTTTACATCCTTATGAGTAAGTTACCTACAAAAATTTAGCTATGTAGCTCAAAAGACAAAAAAGTTATAGGCATTTAAAGAAAAATAAATTGGGGTTTTCCTCAAAACGTCAAAGTGGCGATTTAAAATGTCAAAATTGGCAACATTTAGGCAAGTAACTTGAATCTAATACGGGCTATAGAAATAAAATGTCTCAAGAATGATGTTTTACAAACCCTAAAGTCTTAGTTTCAACCGTCATTGTCCTTCATTTTACTAAAATATTTGCAGAAAATTCATTTCAAATAGACCCTTTCTCTGATGCTTGGCAGTAGCCTTAGCTATAGAGTTTATCGTTTAATGGTATATAATTTTTGTCGAATTTTCGTAAAAAATCAATAAAGCTCAATATATCCGTTATTATATAAGATATGAAAAAAAATTGTATATATTAATTATAGGGTGTCTTGACCTACATCTTAAAATAATATTTCTACAATCACAGGGTGGCCCATAAGTCGTTGGTGATACAAATTTCCTTTTTTTTAAATCAAACACGCCTTATGTTATTGCATTTTTGCATTTTCCATCGAAATATAATGCATGTTTGTAAGAAAAGAAATTCTGGACGCAGCAAGTGCGTTATGGTCGCGAATGTTGATCAAATGTTTCATATTTGAACAGCTCAATTTGCTATTAACCTATAAGGTTGACCAAGAAACGTGTTTTTTCGAGAACACTTTAAGTTTACTTTTGGAAATTTTGCCACATGCCACATTGTTTTTCCTATATAGATTATACTGGTAACCAAATTTGATGCCTGCTTTTTTTAAAAAAAACACATATTTGTTATTAAAAACATTTTTATGAAAATTCACTACCATAACGCACTTGCTGCGTCCAGAATTTTTTTAAATTCAGTCCCTAGTTGAGAGCGGCCTGTATATGCCATCACAATTTTTTCGACGGATTAGATAAACGAAAACCTTCCTGAATGCGTCATTTCCAAAGGACTTCGATGGCTATTGGTGAAAACGCCGTATCACAATTTTTTGATAGGTGCCAAAAACGTGAAAAAGTTGCAAAACAATTGAAATAACTCGAAAATGATGGACGATATGAATTTTTTTTTCGTACAAGCATGCATTAAAATTCTTTGGAAAATGCGATAATATAAGAGGTCTTCCATACAAGGAAAAAAAAAGAAAACTTGTATCAGCAACGTCAAAATAATTTTATAAGATGCAGCCTCTAAAGATGTAAACATATAAAAACTGAAACTGACCCCGGATATGAGTTTTATGCGGCATAGTTCTCGCACAATTGAAGAAATCTTTTCAAAATTCAAAAGTCGTGGTCTCCTCAATAACGAATTTGTGTCAAAAGTACATTTTGGACAATGGTTAGGTTAGGTTTGTTTGTGAGTGGGCCATACCGGTCCCTCCACCGCGACCATAAGGTCTATTGTGGCTCACGCCTAATAGTCTATATTTCGCCCAACAAAGCCAGCCTCCTGCAGAGGTCGATAATCTTCGTGGGCGAAAGTTGATCCAGATCCTCCGGAGCAGTTATATCTTGCCAAAGAGCAGGTATCTAGTCCTGTCCGCTGCCGGACAGGAACACAGTACGTGCTCTGCTATCTCGTCACTCTCCATACACAGCCGGCACTCGGTCTCCCGACCGACTCTAATACGTTGCATGTGGTGATGCAAGCGGCAGTGTCCTGTATACAGGCCGACTAGAGTACTCAGTTGTTGCCTGTTTAACTCTAGAAGTTTTGTAACCCTTGATTCAGACAGGCCATTTATGAAGGCCTTAGGGTGAGCTAATCCTGGAAGATTTTGCCAATACTGGATTGTTCTTTCTGTCCAGGTCTTTAAGGTGCGTTTTGCTATGCATGAAGTTATCCCCAGCACCGGTTCTGGTCCGACAAAGTTTCTCTGGGCAGCACTCCTGGCAAGCGCGTCGGCCGCAACTTTGCCATCATGGTCCGAATGACCCGGTATCCAGACCAGCGACACCTCATTACAGCTGCCCAGTTCGTTAAGGGCAGATTTATAACTCCATACCGTTTTTGAATTACATCGGTAGGAACCAAGAGCCTTTATTGCAGCTTGGCTATCTGCATATACCTTTATCGATTTGTGTGTGCACTGGTTTTTTATACTTTCCCTTGCACACATCTCGATGGCATACACTTCTGCCTAGTGTATGGTTGCGTACTTGCCGAGTCTAGCTGATAGTCTAGCATCGGTGCTGCCCCCATATGCGCCGGCTCCAGTCCCATATTGGTTTTGAAGCCGTCAGAGTACCAGCAGAGATCGACTCTCAATAGGGTCGTTTGATTTCGTTCCCAGTCCTCCCTTTCCGGGAGGACGGTCTTGAAATACAGATCTCTACTGATCCTTGTAGGCATCAAGTCTGAGACCATTCCCAGAATCCCGTAACCCTCAATGTCATCGAGGAGTCCGGACCCTCCCAGACTGATTTCCTTCGGGATACTGTCGGCCATTTATTTTAGTCTGTACGTTGTCCACCTCGCCACCCTCTCCAACCATATGTGAAGAGGTGGAATATTAAGGAGGACCTCCAGAGCGGCTGATGGTACGGTGCTTATCGCTTCCGTTATCATCAGACAAGCTTGTCTCTGTAGATGAGCCAGTTTGGCCCCCGCGATATCACGAAGTGCCTTAGGCCACCAAACTATGGCTCCATTTGTTATCATTCGTCTGATAACCACTACATAGAGCCAGTACATCTGTTGGGGGTTTGTTCCCCAGTTGTTTCCACAGATTCTCCGGCATGTCCACAGGGACAGTTTAGCCCTGCGGATTACATTCTCTAACTGTATGTCCCAGTTGAGCTTCTTATCTAGGGTGGCCCCCAGATATTTTGCTTGTTCCGAAAATGGAATCGTTTCCCCCATAAGAATAGGTGGTTTTAATTTGTCCAACCTTCTTCTTCTGGTAAATGGGACAATGATCATTTTGCGGGGGTTCACAGACATCTATTCCCTCCGGCACCAATCATTCACTACATTTAGTGTCTCCTGAAAAGTACTTGCTAGTTCCTCCTCATATTTGCCCCTAACCATTATGACTAGATCATCAGCATACGCCTGGTCCTCAACCTCCCACAGTCCGAGGATAGCCAGCAAATCGTCCACAAAGAGAGACCAGAGCAGGGGGGATAGAACTCCCCCTGAGGGCACCCCCTCGCAGCCCTGAAGCTGACCACTTTCCCCTGCAGCGAGGTAATAACGGTCCAATTGTGGAGCATGCTTCCGATCCAGCCACAAATGGTAGGTTCCACCCCTCTAGCGATAGTGGCTTCGTAGAGGGAGATGGGTAATGCATTGTTGAATGCTCCTTCAATGTCGAGAAATGCAGCCACCGCCACCTCCCCGTTATCCAGGGAGTGTGTGATCTTCTAGACGAGGTTATTGAGTGCTAACTCAGTAGATTTGCCAGTTTGGTAGGCATACTGGTGGGTATTAAGGGGGTTGTTGACTAAGATGCCCCCCTAATGTGTCCGTCCAGTATTTTTTCCAATCCCTTCAAGAGGAATAATGTAATACTGAGAGGTCTCAGTGATGTGGGTATGAGGTCATTACTTCCCAATTTGGGAATGCAAACCCCCCTAATCACCGTCCAGCTGAATGGAATATAGTCCCAAGCCAGACTGGCTCTATACAGCCTGATTAGGAAATGTAGGAGAATCTCCAGTCCATTTTGTAGAAGGACCGGTACTACCCCATCCTCCCCTGGCGCCTTGAATGGCTGGAAATGTTTCACAGCACACTCCACCGCCAAGGCCGTAACTATCCTCCGAGCAACCCGCCAGTCCTCCCTCCGAGGGCATTTAAATCGACCCTCGGGTGGCCGGACATCTTCGTTGCTCAGGATCAGACAATCTGGGAAGTTGAACAATGGTTAAACTAAACAATTAATTCATTGATTGTTGTTGCCCTTACTTTGTGAAACTGGTCTACTACATACAGACTTGGAGACTACTTCTCTGGCTTCACTGTTGGTTTTCATTTCTGTAAATGAAAGACGTAGCCAGCGAGTAAGCTAACTAGAACATCTGAATTCTAGATGTTCTTCAACGTTTCTGTATAGGTTAGTTCTATCTTCATGTTAAATATTGACATACATGACGTAGACCTTTTAAAGGTGCCATCAGTCATTTTTATTTTATTTTCGTTTTTAAAGAATTTTTTGATCAAAACATCAGAACATAGCAACACATCTTTATTTGTAGTTGTCATGATTTCGTGTTAATTCAATTTTTTTCTGTCTGAAGATGCTGTCAAACAGCGAAACCGGTTACAGAAACGTTGAAGAACATCCTAGAACATCTAAAATTCAGAAGGGTCACTTGATCCAGTTTAGCTTACAGGCTAGCTACGTCCTTGATTTACAGAAACGAAACCCAACAGTAAAGCCAGAAAAGTAGTCTCCAAGTCTATATGTAGTAAACAATTAATACCATAAAGTGACAAGACAATAATAAGTCTTGACCTTCCTGTAAACCTATCATTCTCGCTGTTCCTCAAGTTTTATTACAAACATTCTGTATATAGAAAACGAGGAAAACATTAATTCACACTAAGTGAACTTTCATTATAATTATTATCACTGCATTTAATTTGTCAATTAGCTAAAATTAAAATTACACTGGATGTCCCACAGATCATTAAACTTTTTAACATCCTACTTCCTTATGAGAACTACATCTGTGTTATGTCTTAGTCATCCAGTTTAACATTAACACATGTTACAAATAGCAAGAAGTTGACCTTTTAATAAAAATTTAATAATGACAGAGTAAACTTTTAACAGCTGGTCACAAATAAAATTAAACTATTTATAATCAACAATTAATGTAATGTTTGCGGATATTATAGTCCAACCTCCCGTAAAACAGATCCATACCCAATTAAACACCCACCAAAAATGATATAAAATGATAGGAAAACATGTCACAATTATTTTAACCGGGCAGACTGTTTTATTTATTAGTTTGACAAATTTTCGTAGACAAAACTGCCATTGAAAAGACTGTGACTTTCAATCTTTGAAAAATTACTTGAATTGAGCGCGAACGACGCCTCCTAGAACGGACTTGAGGCAGTCATTACCAAAATATGCAATAAACAATAGCGCAAAGCGCCATCTCTGGTATTGGGACGGTTCTAGGCTTCTACATGCACATAGTACAGAAAAAAAGATGCACAACTACCGAAGAGTTCATCATGCGAAGGAAATCGGTCTGTCTCCTGCTTTACACACTTACACACACACACACACCCGCACGCATATATATATATATATATATATATATATATATATATATATATATATATATATATATATATATATATATATATATATATATATATATATATATATATATATATATGTTCAGAAAGATTTCCGCGGTCTTTAATGTGAGACATGCTTGGTTCTCGGGTTAAACCGCGTCCAGAATTTATGGAAACTCGACGTTTCGGCTCCTGTTTTGGAGCCATTTTCAAGAGGTAAAGGAAATATGTAAGGACACTCTAAGGCCTCAATCTGCCTACTCCTTAGAGTGATGGACAAAGGTGGGTAAAGGAAATATGTAAGGACACTCTAAGGCCTCAGTCTGCCTACTCCTTAGAGTGGTGGACAAAGGTGGGTAAAGGAAATATGTAAGGACACTCTAAGGCCTCAATCTGCCTACTCCTTAGAGTGATGGACAAATGTGGGTAAAGGAAATATGTAAGGACACTCTAAGGCCTCAATCTGCCTACTCCTTAGAGTGGTGCACAAAGGTAGGTAAAGGAAATATGTAAGGACACTCTAAGGCCTCAATCTGCCTACTCCTTAGAGCGGTGGATAAAGGTAGGTTTGGTTGTTGTAGCTCGATTACGGGGCCTCAATCTGCCTACTCTCCACATCTCGCCAGAGATCGTCTGTGAGGTCTCAGTGTGTTCAACTCAGATCTCTCTGAGGCCTAGAGTTGAACACACTGAGACCTCACAGACGATCTCTGGCAAAATTTGGGGAGTAGGCAGATTGAGGCCCCGTAATCGAGCTACAACAACCCAACCTACCTTTATCCACCGCTCTAAGGAGTAGGCAGATTGAGGCCTTAGAGTGTCCTTACATATTTCCTTTACCTACCTTTGTGCACCACTCTAAGGAGTAGGCAGATTGAGGCCTTAGAGTGTCCTTACATATTTCCTTTACCCACCTTTGTCCACCACTCTAAGGAGTAGGCAGATTGAGGCCTTAGAGTGTCCTTACATATTTCCTTTACCCACCTTTGTCCATCACTCTAAGGAGTAGGCAGATTGAGGCCTTAGAGTGTCCTTACATATTTCCTTTACCTCTTGAAAATGGCTCCAAAACAGGAGCCGAAACGTCGAGTTTCCATAAATTCTGGACGCGGTTTAACCCGAGAACCAAGCATGTCTCGTATATATATATATATATATATATATATATATATATATATATATATATATATATATATATATATATATATATATATATATATATATCTGCGTGCGTGCGTGTGTGTGTATGTGTGCACGGGCGTGCGTGCGTATGTAATTCAATGCCCGTCGGGGTAGCTAGGGGAGTAATTATTTTTGCTCGCTAGTTTTCTTCCCACAGTTTCCTTTTCGCTATACTGTGTGCACGTGGAAGCTGCTGTGGAAGCCTAGAACCGCCACAACACCAAAAATGGCGCCTGGCGCTATTCTTTATAACAGATTATGGCTATTCCTGGTTTTAGGCCAACTTGTTGGAAAGGCCAAATGGGGACATATACCCTATTGCATAATACTAAATATTTTAGTATTATGCATGTATTAGTCATGTTATCTATAGACGAATAAATCCCAAATTTGAGTCTTTAAGTTTAATAATCGGTAAAATAACGACATTTACAAGCTGTCGGTGAGTTTTATTTTTTTAGATAAAATTCAAGATATCCTGAAAAGAAAGCACTGTAGCTAAAAATATACTTCTACAAAAATTAAGAAATATAGGGGCTGTTCTATTTTTAAAAAAAAGTTTGGGATGTAGCAAGTGCGTTATGGTAGTGAAATTTCATTAAATGTGTCAAATTTGAATAACTCAATTTTCTATAAACTTAGAAAGTTGAATTTTCGTATGTAGTAAGGTCTTTCCCAATGCAACATATCCACCAAATTTAATTAAAATAACATTGCAATTTTCCGAAAAAAAAATTTTTCCCGAAATAAAACTCAAAAATTTCCCAGAAAACCTTCTCCAATTATCATCCAAGCCATTAATAAAAGAAAGGTACTTGCCGAGTTTCATTCAAATCGGTTAATTATTTTTTGAGTTATCGGTTGGATACATACATAAATATACATAAATATATAAATATATATATATATATATATATATATATATATATATATATATATATATATATATATATATATATATATATATATATATATATATATAAAAACATACAGGATGTTCCACGAAGGGTATACCAGCGAAAGTCGGGAGTTGGGGGGACACTAATACCTATCATCGATTTAACCCCCATGTATGTGATTCTTTGTAGTTTTCGAGATATGATTTTTTTTCCGTTTATTTTCAGATTTGGTTAAACTGTGGACGGTTTTAGTTAAACCTTTTTGTAAGTTGTGTCTCTTTGAGTTTTTCCTTGTCAGTTTTATTGCCAAAATGTGTACACGCCTGAAAAAATACAAGAAACTCAAATTCTAACTGCTAATAGCTCACAATTTGATCACAAGTTTGAATTTTTTTTTCTTTAAGGAATTTACACTTGACTTCAACTAAAAAAATAATACACCTACACCTTGGTGAAAAACTTGTAAATCATTTTCAAAACATTAAGGGTTCCTTAGCTCTCAAAATAATGCAAAAAAATTAAAACTTTACTAAGTTTTTTTTCCGTAAACAGAGGTCAAAGATATTAGAGTCGAAATCACTGTAATTAGTTCCTTTGTTAAAAAAAAAATCAAACTTGTGATCAAATTGAGAGCTATTAGGAGTTATAATTTGGGCGTATTGTAGTTTTACAGGCGAGTACATATTCTGGCAATAATACTGACAAAGAAAAAACCAAAGAGACACCACTTAGAGACAGTTTTAACTAAAACCATCAACAATGTACCAAAATCTGAAAATAAAAGAAAAAAATCATATCTCAAAAACTTTAAAGAATCGCATAATATACTAACCCCAGACTTTTGCTGGAACACCCTTCGTGGGACACCTGTATATATATATATATATATATATATATATATATATATATATATATATATATATATATATATATATATATATATATTCATTGACAATTGAAAGGTACTGCTCTTGTGTAAGTTGCAGCATGCACTGTTCATTAATTAAAAGTAAAATAAAAACTGTAGGTATAGCTTCAGACATTAAAAAAGTAATTTTCCTTAAACCTCAATGGTAAAGGAATATTTTTACACTACGTTTAAGTAATACTCTCCTCTGAAATGATCATACTGATAACTGATCAAACGCTAACAATTTTTAACATAACCTATGAAACACGCCTTCTGTAATTTTTATCTGTATACATTTTTAAAGAAAACATCATGAAGCATTTCTGTTTTTAAAAAAATAGATTGCAAACGCTAAACAAACGAATGAAAAATAAGTGCTAAAAAACTTACCTGACTAGCAATAACACAAGCACGATTAACAGCTTCAGCTTCAACTTCTTCAGGACGTGATAACTCATGTCCTTCTGGACCAGTAATTCCTTTAGCTAGCAGTTTCTCAATATTCTTAGATACAATAGCACCATTTTCAGCATGCACCTGAGGAAGAGCTCCAAGAGCCTTGCATGTATCAAAAGCATTATATAACTCAGTATCATTTAGCATGAATGAATAAGCCATAAACATTTTAAACGAATTGATTCCATGTTCCTTAACTAAAATTTCCATTTCCTTTTTCACTTGATCTGACCAATATGATAAACATACATGCAACGAATAATCACAGCAAACTTTGCCATCAGCTTTTTGTCTATATTCATAGAAGACATCCAGCAGCGATTCACCTTTCTTAGGCAAAGCAAAGTCAACTAAAAAAAAATATGCCATTAAAGAACTGTTCCTGTTTGTTTGACATATAATAAAAATATAATTATACACTTTCATATTTTGTAAAATAGTTCAAAATACAAATTACACACGGAAACACTAAACTTTTTCTTTAATTCTGAAATTTCACGAAAATTAAATTACTCACAAATGATGCTGATGAAATGAAATTCAACGAAGGTAGAGACTTTTTTGTTAGTTTGGTCAAGAAGACAGAAATACAAAAAAGACAGGACAAAATGACTTACAAATCAAAATGTTGGTTCAAAATGTTAAACCACACCCATTATAAATATCTACAAAATACAGCAGCTATCTGGGTTACAACAGCAGCGATTAACGTTCCTTCAGCAAAAGAAAGTCAACAAAAAAAAATATTGCCATTAAAAAAGGGGTTCCTGCCTGGCATACCTGTATTTAAAATATAATTATACATTTTCATATTTTGTAAAATAGTTCAAAACACAAATTACACACGAAAACACCAAACTTTTTCTTTAATTCTGAAATTTCACAAAAATTTAATTTCTCAGAAATGATGCTGATGAAATGTAATTGAACAAAGGTAGCGACTTTTTTGTTAGTTTGGCCAAGAAGACAGAAATACAAAAAAGACAGGACAAAATAAATTACAAATAAAAATGTTGTTTAAAAATGTTAAACCACGCCCATTATAAATATCTACAAAATACAGCAGCTATCTGGGTTACAACAGCAGCGATTCACCCTCGTTAGGAAAAGGAAAGTCGACAAAAAAAATATATGCCATTAAAAAGGGGGTTCCTGCTTGACATACCTATATTAAAAATATGATACATTTTCGTATTTTGTAAAATAGTTCAAAAAACAAATTACACACAAGAACAATAAATTATCTCTTTCATTCTGAAATGTCATAAAATTCAATGGTAAATGTGCAGTTTAGTTCACGGAGGGGTTTTAGGAAAAATTGTTCAGAAAATGCTTAGAACCCGCTGAATGCACAAACAACAAGATTTTTTTTTTTGCAAAGAACCCCCAAGAAAGTTCCGGGACCAGAAGTTAAGAGAGGTGCTCGGCAGGGAAGAATAAGAAAATATGAGGGGAAAATACGAAAAAACAGCTTAGTCAGACCTTGAAAAGCTACCTTTTTCATATTATACAGCTATACCGTCTTTAAACCCTGTCTACACCTCACAGCATCCCCATTGGTCCCAGGTACCATAACTTTCTTAGGGTTGTTCCCGAGAAATTATTCTTGGGGTTGTTCCCAAGAAATTATTCTTGTGGTTTATGCATTGAGGGTGGTTGTAGGCATGCAAGAGGGAAAGGAAAACCCACGACAAAGTAGCAGACAACACCCCCTACCCCACCACCGCAGTCAAAAACACAGCAGAGAATAATCTGAAAAATAGATAGTGACAGCTAACTTCATGGAAATAATTTTTTACGTATCACACCAGGCCAGGTGCCAAGTTTAAATGTAAATAACTCAGCAAAGACAAGGAAGCAAAAGGTAAAAATCATGTCAGCCTGCAAGTAAGATGCCAAACTTTACCTATCAGCAGTCGATTTATCTAAAGCTATCTGTGAAGTAAACTGCAAATTCACCAATTAAGTTACTAAGAAATGATGCTGATAGAATGAAAGTTAACAAAGGTATGTACTTTTTTGTTACTTTGGTCCAGAAGGCAGAAATGTAAAAAAAACACAAAATGGTTTACAACTAAAAATGTTGGTTAAAATAGTTAACCACACCCATTATAACTGTCTACAAAATGCAGAAATACAGGAGCCATGGGTTACACCAACCCAGGGTACCTAAATATCACCCTTATTAATATTTTTTATTTATTTAGTTACAAAAGTCTACAAATTTTTTATATACTGTTTGGTCTTTAAGAAGATTGGTAACAAGTGCAAAACACCACTACATTTTTTTTTACCAAATTGATATTAGAAATGAAAATCAGCCTATAAAGCGAAAGACAAATGGGCGGGGCAGTTTTTAAACAAATGCGCAACATAATAACATAAGTCCACAAAACGAAACATTTTAATTTTGAGTTAAATTTAAATAATGAAATGTTTCTTTTATCCAGTTTAGAAATAACAAGAGTAGGAAGCAACCCATCCCCTCACAAAATCTTATCGTATATACTTATTAAAGGCATTTTTTTATTTTTAAACTGCTGAACTATAAATTATTAAACAAGGCTGTATTATAGTAAAATAAAGAGAGATTTCACATAAGAAAATTAGCAAATTCGAGAGTTTTTTTTTTTAATCGACCACAGTGATGATAGGTAAGTAATATAAGTGACAAAAGCTACTCGATTTGTTACTGATTTTTAACACTCTAAGCAAATTTCACAGGTGTTCCCTAAATCAACCAGAATGATATAGGTAAGTAAAATATAATGTGACAAATAAGCTACTTGATTTGTTACAAAAAAATAATGTGCAGTAACTAAAATAACATTATTCAGAGACGAAATGTCACTGATTTTTAAAACTCACTTATCATGGTGGTACCCCCAGCAACTGCGGCTTTTGTTCCCTGGTAAAAATCATCAACACTTGTTGTGCCCATAAAGTCCAACTCAAAATGCGTATGTGGATCAATTCCACCAGGTAAAATATATTTTCCACGAGCATCGATGACTCGTGTTCCACCAGGTATAATGAGATTTTTTCCAATCTGTTTAATAACACCATCTTCAATGTAGACATCTTCATCAGAAATTTCGTCTTCATTTACTATTGTACCATTTTTAATAAATAATCGGTTTTGGGCACTCTAAAAATAATAAGGTATTCCTGTAATTCTTGACATTTCGAAATGTAAACAAATCTTAAATTGTGCTGGTCATTGCTTAAGATATATTATAGAGTTCCCATGGTTTTATTTATAAATAGATTAAATCTTGTTAAAAACACCTGAATCAGTTGATTATAAATGTAGTGCACTACCAGAAAGATAAGATAAATAGAACAAATACTTAAAACAGAACACTAAATCAAGCTGAATACAAAAAAATATGCTGGTCAAAAATTGGGTAAAGTATTAATTACATGTCAAAGTTAAAATGATTCGAACTAAGATAAATTAAAAGTTCCCGCGTTTAATGTGTTTTCATCATAAATCTAAAAATAGATCTTTAACACAAACAATTATTACCTTTTCATACATAATTAAATCTGTAAAATATTTAAACCTTCTTAACGAAAAAAATCGATATCAGGATCAAACTGTTATATTTCGTACCACTCACTTTTATAGGAGCAGTGAGGTCGATGGGATGAGTAAATGAGGAAATAATTCCTTTTAATAAGGAAATAAATTCGTATCCTAATTTGAAGAGCACAATTTAATTATGCAATATTAAATACACCTGTTATCCGTTACCTGTAAGTGAATCGGAACTTTTTTGACTGGAGTACTCATTGTTTACTGTATTATATTACGCACAAACTAATGCAGGATGATGTTTAACTATTATTAGGTATGAAAAACGCTGACTAACTGAAAATATTTAACGCCGACAGTTCTTATTCCACACAACACCGCCGACATGCACACATACAAAAATCTTTATAAACTGACACTAATATTGAATTTCATCCAATGTTTAAGGTTGGCATTAGCTATTGGCACGAATGTCCCCAAACGAAACAGGGCGGGGTTTCATTTTGAAGCAGGCCAGTAAGGTGACGCGATTTTTAAATTCAAGGTCAGTAGGAAATATTTTAAATTTTATGGCGCGTGTTTTTAGAATAAACAGAAAACAATTGACAAAAAACTATCAATAGATACTTAGTAATAAAATGTAGTAAACTAGTACGTTTTTATAAGTATTAATCTACAATATGTAGCTAGCCTAGCAGATCAACTTCTGCTGAAAGTTGCAATCTAAGGAATAAGATCAATGCTCACTGCAGTATAAAACTTAGGTCACTGTACGTTTTATTTAATTTATGTATAAATTTCTATCTGATGGAATCAAAACTAGACTAATGTGTTGTGTTTTCCTGTTGTAATATACAATTTAATAATTTTAAATTGAAGTAGGCGATAAACAATATTAGTTTGATTGTTCTCAGAAGCCCGTGACTGCAAGCACTTTCAATTTCAATTATTTTAGTGAATTTCCTTTAAAAAATTGTTTTAGTTATTATATGTAAGCAGATAAAAACTGAAACTAGACCCGGATATGATCCTAGGGAGGCTAGTTTGCACTGATTTGAAGAAATCTTTTTAAAATTGAAAAGTCGCGGGCCTCTCAATAACGAATTTTTTGTACAAAAATTAGCCAACCATTATAGACCGTTAAACCATAAACTTGCCTAAAATTACTACCAAATCATAATTTTCTGGAAATATTTTAGTAAAATGAAGGACAATGGCGGTTGAAGTGAAACTTAACGGTTTGTAGAACACTCTTCTTGCGACATTTTCTTTACATAAACCGTATTCGTTTTAGCTTCTTTGCCTAAATGTTGCCAATTCTGACGTTTCAAATCGTGACTTTGACGTTTTGAGGAAAACCCCATTTTTTAAATGCCGATGCTCACATTTTATAATGCAAATACGTGTACCAAATTTAATAAAAATCGGCCCATTATTTTTTGATTTTTTGAGTTATCGGTGTGATACAATATATATATATATATATATATATATATATATATATATATATATATATATATATATATATATATATATATATATATATATATATATATAAATTGAAACTGACAACAGATATAGGTTCTAAGGGGCCTAGTTCACGCTCATTTAAATAATTTTTTCAAAATTCAAGTCGCGATCTCCTCGTTAGTGAATTTTTCACCAAAAACATAATTTGAAATTAGTCTACAAAGTCGATGCCGCCTTATTGTCGTCGGCAACCATAAGACTGTTTATTAGGCTGTGCCGGGATTATCTGTCTCCAGCGCTTTCCATTTCATTGTAGCTTCCGCACTTAACGGAAATTGGAACAGGATGTCCAGAAGTTTTCCTGTTGTTCTACCTCTTTCTTGTCTTCAAAATATTTGCTAGTGCTAATAATTTTGATGCAAAGTTATTAGATATATCTCAGAATATGTCCAACAAGTATTGCTTTCCTCCTCTTAATTTATTTTTTCAGCAATCATTTCTCACCTCTCTTAGAACACTTTTATTGGTCGTTCTTACCTTGCCCTTGTCATTTTCTCCATGTTTACATATTCGATAAGCACATTATTCTCTGCATGTTCTACTTACGCAAAGTTCAGCTTTCAGCTTATACATTATAACACTAAATATGTACCTACGTAATCGCTTAATGAATCTCTTCCTCAGGTTCAATAGTTAAATATCTATAAAAAGAAAAGTATTTTCTTTATTGAATGCCATTGTGACCCTGCTTCTCAGTTATTTACTACATTTGCCATCATCCGTATTATAATATTACTCTCACGGTACTTCAAATTTTCAACTTGCTCAAGTCATTGCGGGTATCTTTTAGCTTCATATATAATGTATTTTTACAGTCATATCCTTGCTTCTCTTCATTAGGTTCTTTTGTTTTACTCGTATAATTGATTTTTAGTTTAATTCTTCTTAATTACGTCATCCAGAGTACTGAGCGCATTTCTTGCAATTCTGCTTCTGTTTTTTCTATATCAGCGCCATTTTATCTGGGTACCTACTTTATACAATATCTTTTCAGTCAACCTATTATTTATTGTATCTTCCATAAATAAATTGAAGAAATATGGTTATATATAATACGCATCTTCGGTGTACACCTTTTCTTATTTTAGCTTCAACGGGTATAACCGTTAATATATCTATATTATGGTACTTTGAATTTTGTATAGGTTGGGAATTATGCAATCCAGCTCTCTTCATTATGTTAGATGATGTAATTCCGATCCACCTTATTGAATGCCTTTTCCTGGTCTACAAAAGCAACATAAACGTATCTCTATTTTTATCAAGTCTCCTCCCTCCTATAGTTTTAAGTCCCTATTACTGCTTCTTTTACATTGTGATCTTTTCTTCTTCCTGTTTTCCTGTCCCTAAAAAGGTTCTAACTTTCCATAATGTTCCTGTATTAAATGAGTTCTTGATTTCGTTGTTCTTCACATCTTTTCGTCTTTAGCTAACGTTCTAGCTGCTGAGTTGGTGACAAGGTTTCACATGATAAGGGTAACAGAATCATTTCTAATACGTATTCTAATGCCAAGCTTGGAACTCCGATGCCCATGGTAATAGTTGTTGATAATAGCTGCAATTCGTTGGTTTCCGGATGCCTTCCACCGAATTTATGCAGGGAGAGATTGTGAAATATAAAGGAAAGCAGATCTTTTCATTATCTGCCTTCCACATGTTAAAATTATTATATTAGGTATAGTTTAAAACCATGAACGTACAAAAGGTGTGTTCGACGCAGCGGCATCAGCTGCTTTAGTTAGCTGCCTTTTAAGACTGGCAGCAGAATCCTTCGATCTATTCTTTCTGCACCCCAGAATTCAAGAGGATAAGTTTGTAGTGCCACTTATAAGTGAAATCAGTACCTATTGTATTTAAAATCAAGTAGGTATTTAAGTTATTTACTGTTAAATCGCACATTAATCTCATAAAAAAGATTAGCTTCTGCTTGCACTGAGGCATAATTTAAAAGATAGATAATATGCTAAATGGTATGATGTTTTTAATTTATAATAACAGATATACATAGGTATTTAAAATTACTACTGAAATTTACAGCACCTATACATAATTTCAGAAATATTTTTGATGTTCCTTTGAATATCAATTTTGACGTCATAATGCGTAGTACCTAAACCTAATTTACCCCTGAAAATATCACTTTTTAGAAAGTAATTACATATTTTAATTTAGGGAGTCTAAGGTACCTACATTTTTACCAGAACATAACAGTTTTAGATGAAATAGTGAAAATATTTAATAAGTTTAAACTAAAGTTTGCAAATACAGCTGCCCTAGGCAAGTGTGATCATTATCGTATCTTTGCTACACATCTCCTACAAATAGATAACTTTTCACAAGAGTACACTCAACAAATCTAGAATTATAATTTCTCTGAATGGGGTGAATTGAGCAATTTTTACTCTTAGTTTCCTTGGCTAGATGTCTGTTTTTGAAATATTAATTCCACAGAATCCGCCAACCCCATTACTGAAATTATGTTACTAGGCATTCCATCAAAACATGTCAATTCCAAATCAAAACTTTGGTTCAATAAAATTTGCGAAAAGCAGTAGTTACTAAAAGTTCTGCTTACAATATCTGGCGCAAAAGTCAGACTAAGGAAAGTATCAGCAAGGAACAGGTGCAAACAGACAGTTGATCAACCCAAGAATTACTTCCATCAATTAATAAGGGACAAAGACGTTGCGTGTTCAAACAATACCAGAACTTTCTGGTCTATAACGAAAATTATAGGTAGAAATTTCAACACCAGATCCTTTCTTCCCCTGGCTTCAAATGATAAGTATTCGCCGTATCGCAAAAGAAAAGGCTGATCTATTCGCCCGTGTATTTACTTTAAATTCCAGGCTGATTTCTGTTAAATAAATCATGGTTCTGAATTGCAGTTAACAAGTGATAACTACTGTCATGCGGTTACAATCACACATCAAGTTGTGAAGGCGTTTTAAACTAAACCAGCATTGCCAACTATGTCTTTTTTTTAATTGATAGCGTTGAAAAACGACATTGAAACTGTTTTTGTTTGCTTTCTCATTATCAAGAATGAAACGCGATTAGTTATTAAATATTCAATCTGTTGTAGCAAAGTTCGTCAATCAGATGAGTTTCTTTTTTTACTGTCAATTTTTGCAATAAGTTTTGAAACTATAGCATTTTTGAAAATAGAACGAATAGACCTTTCAAATAAGGTATCACGAGCTCCTTACTTTCTATTTAAACATTTGGGGGTTGTAACTGTCACCCAACGGAGATTGAATGCTGGGGGTAGTTTTCATGTTGCAGGATGTCGTTTTTTAATCAAAAATTGACCTGTTTCAGGATTTTTTAGAGATAGGTATGCACAATAATTGAAACAGGGAACTTTTTCCCTTTGGCTGTTTCACAGTGTATATGCGAAGCGATTACTGTTAGCCCAAGAACATGGGAACTTGACTGTTAAAGACTGGACAAAGGTACTACTGTTTTCTGCCGAAACCAGAGTGCTGCTGAATGGATCCAATAGACGTATCAGGGTGTATGAACACCCTAGTGTGGCTTTTGGTACCATACAAGGGCGGATTTAAGGGGGCACGGGAGCAACCCTTCCCCCGGCGGTTAAAAGTAGACAAAGAGCAAGAAGTTTAGGGGACCGCAGGCTAATGGCGCTCAACGGACAATTATGCTCACTAATTTTTAAATAGGATCCTTCCTTTAATCGGATTTGTGTACAGCGCGCCATCTGTATTAAATAAGTAGTGCAAACGTCTTGTGAACGTTGTATGTTGTTTGCAGTTTGCAGTTGAGATCTTCGAGTGGTGAAAGTAAACGTGTTTTGTATAGTGCTGTTATAATTTGACCTGATATTTCAATAAAGGTTTGTAAAATTATTTTATATATTTTTTTCAATAAACTAAGTAGCATATCATGCTTTCGGCTTGACACATCCAAAGCCATTTTTCAGACGATTAACTCTTTGAGTTCACCTCAATGTTTTTAGAATTTGTTGACCATTCGGGTAATTGCGCTCAGAGTGAGCGATATTGCCCGCCGTTTGCTGTAATTGCTCCTTTCTGATTTTTTTTTCAATTTTTAGATGCCAAAACATCGGGTACGTAACACCAATAAAGCCTCTTGGTTAGAAGTGGGGACGAGAGGTGTCACTCCCAAGCTGTAGGGGAAGGGATTAAAACTAAAGGGGCGAGCAGAAGATATTCTGTTCCCTTTAGTTTTTCTGACCGCTTAAGTAAAGGCTATTGTGCCCCAATCTTGGGAAGAAACACCGTTTATAGTTAAGAACAGGAAGCAGAAATTAAGAAACAACGGCTCACACTATTACAGGTTTTTTATGGGCTAACACCCCTACAATTACATTTAGCTGCGTATGAATATACCGAAGTCAACAAAATTCCGAATTCAAACAGATTGGTTATATGGGTTTATGGCTAGGAATGCTAAATTAAGTTTCAAAAAACCTGAAGCAGCATTGCTGAACAAAGTGACAGCTTTTAACAAAATAGAAGTGGACAGATTTTTCGAAAATTTAGAACAACTTATGACCACTCATAAATGTAACTCAACAAAAACGTTTAATATGGATGAGACAGGCATTACAACATGCCATAAACCAGCGCGAATTGTCGGACCCAAAGAACAAAAACAATTTGGACCAATTACAAGCCTGGAAAGGGGAAAAACTGTGTGTTATGCAATGAGTACAGCGGGTACTTTCGCTTCTGGCTTGGAAGGAATTTGACCACGCGATTCAATATAGCAATGCTAAAAAATTAGTTGGATTAACGAGGATTTGTTCAAAGTCTAACAGAGACATCTTGTAAATTTTACAAGTCCAAGCAAAGAAAATCCGGTTCTTCTTATCGTGGACAATTACCCCAGTCACCACTCTTTGACCATCTATAACTTTTGTCAGAATAATGGCGTAATTATGTTAAGTATACCTCCTCATAATTCTCATCGACTCCAGCCACTGGACATAAGTTTTTTTGGCCACTAAAAAAAGATTACAACATGGAGTGAGAATTAATCATCAAAAGTTATGCGCACCAGAGAATTGCCAACACTGAAATAATTGGATTATTCACTAAGGCCTATCTTAAAACAGCTGTAGCTCAGAAAACCGTAAAGGCATTTGAAATTGCTGGCATATTTCTAAGGAATCCCAATATATTTGGTGATCTAGATTATTCAGTAGTAAGCGAACCTGATAAGGAATCCTCAAACAATTTGGCGAATAGCAACAGAGAGACAGTTCCTGGACCAGAAAATATTCAACCACCAGCTGGACGCTCCAGGACTCAAACAAATACAATTAAAAAGGCCATTAATTCTAATGTTTCGTTTTGACAAATTTTACCCAAACCTGTTCCTAAGATACCAATCACCAAAAAAAAAGAGCAACTTGAGATATTGGAAGCAGAAAGGAAAACGAATTGAGGAAAGTCGGCAATAAAAATCAAAGGAAGTAAAAATAAAAACATACACACTAGAAAAAACCTACAAAAAATAGTTTTTGAAAGTGAATCCTCTGGGGAAAATGATAAAGAGACCATTATCGATGACGCTGAACTGGCTGATATCGAGATATCTGATAATGAACTTGGCGACTAAAACATTGTTTGGGACCGCCAGCTTGAAGTCTGCTGTTGTAATTTTTTATTTCTAATTTCAGATGCAATACAACAAGAAGGGTAATCGCAAAGAAAGTATCCTTTGCAATGAATTTGGCAATAACGAGGTTTGGTATAGATGTTCTGCATGTAGGCAGTGGTCCATGCAAGACGCACAGGAATAGATCGACCACATGGATATATTTGCGATTTTTGCAAACCACAAATTTTGAAGAAAAAATTAAAATATTTTATTAAAACAAAATACCAAAATGGACTCATTTATGTTTGTTGTTAACTTTCCTACGTATATGTGTGTATTTCCAATAATGTTTCGTTTTCTATTTAATTAATCTATTTATATGACTTGTTTTTATTGAGCGTATTTGCACTCGCCTGAGCGCCTACAGAGTCGGGCAATGGCTTCCATTGGATATCCTCAAGAAAATATAATTTCTGACTTACATTCTGCTCTAAATATCAATTCATAGATAAATATTGTTACTATACATGCAAGTCAACTGTTTGGCGCAGACCGAATGGAAAAAGTAGTTTTAGCTCCATAAGAATGTGAGTTTCCCCTAATGCGGTTTTCGTTGCTGTGGAGTTTCCATTATACCTTGTGCAAGCCCCACACCACCCCCGCACCTTGGAAAAAAAATCCTGGAGCCGCTCCTGGTACCATATAATATTGTTTTCCCGGTGGCATGCTTGCTGGGGGTGTGTGACGGTATGGGCTAGCATCAGCTAGTAGAAAGACGCATGGACTTGGTAAGGAAACAGTAATTAACTGCTTCAGGCCGGGTTCATCAACGACAACTTGAAACCCTATAAATTGTTATAAATGCGTCGTTTGTAAGGGATAATTTTACTTTAATACATGGTAAACCCAAGACCACACACTTTGCTAATACTGCCAAATAAACACCTCGATTTTCAATGACTACCTCTTATAACTGTGACCTAAACCCTATGAAGCATTTATGGGTTTTGCTGAAATGGCCATTTAGATAACTTCCAAATACCTCGCCAATCCTTAGTAACCAATATTTATATATATATATATATATATATATATATATATATATATATATATATATATATATATATATATATATATTGCGACGACAGAGATCAAATTGTAATCAAAAACTTGATAGCGAGTATGTCGAACCATTGTAGAGAATATGAAAGTTATAAAACCGGGTGTAAAAATATATACATTATATATTAACCTCTTAATTGTATTTTTTAATACTTTTCGTTTCTTTGTTAAAAAATAAACCGGTGGTTTATAAGTAATACTTTAAGCGAATTTCTATAAAAAAAATCGCTAATAGAGAGGAATTGATGGTGAGACTTTGCAAAAATATTTTCAAATGAGCGCAGAATTAGGCCCCTAGAACCCGACAGCAAGGTCCGTTTGAATTATTATATGTTTATATATATATATATATATATATATATATATATATATATATATATATATATATATATATATATATATATAATTATGTATGTATCCGAGCCATACCTCAACAAATAATGTTTAAACAAAAGTTGGCAGATGTTTTTATTTATTAAGACCACAGACGATTTCGTTAGCCAGCCCGATCGGCCCAGTTGTTCTAAAAAAATTTTTATCTCAAAAAATAGCAAAGTTACTTTGATGAAATTTAGTAGATATGTTTCTCTGATAAAGATCTTACTACATACCAAAATTCAACTTTCTAGGTTCATAGCAAATTGAGTTATTGGAATTTGAAGCATTTAATAAAAATTCCCTACCATAACGCACTTGCTGCGTCCCAAATTTCTTATATTTATCTGTTTACCATATCAAACAAAACTATTAAAGTAATTGAAAATTTGAAAGCATTGGAGTGATGATTTTTTAGCTATAAGTGTATGGATTATACGTACACGAAAACAACACTTTTTTTAGATTACATAAACATGTTTTAGTAGGACATAACATTGAAATGAATAAAATCTATTATGTCCGTGTTTCATACACTCCTTTAATTTGTATGTGCGATGGAGCATGCAGTAAATCTGCGAAGTTCTATGACATGTTACATACAATATGCTATCTTATTTACTAATACACCTCCATCCAATTAAGTCGGATTAAACTTTCCGATGCTTTAGGTCGACAAATACCTACCAAGTACAGGTAGCGGCAAATGCATACAAATGATTTAAATACACACAGGAAATATACTGATATTATAATAACACCTGCTTCGACATGATAAGAATGTTTAATAAATTTCCTCTTTTTTAGCTGTACTTACCTATACATAACGTCAACATGCGGGACCCATGAATGATAATACTTTGCATAAACAGTAAAATAGGTTATACAGTAATTGCCCGCATTAACAATCAGTGTAATTAGATTAACAATTTTCCTATACCTACCTGTAGTGATTTTTAATTTCGACAATTTCTAATTAAATTGTCTAGATTTCTTGACTTTGTCCGATTTTTACGTAACATAGGTATTAGATATCAAATATAACTTTACATTTTACTCATTTAAGATCTTATGTTAAAGTGCCCTATTATGGGGTACCTCAATTTTCTAGAAAAATCGAAAAACTGGTTCGAAATGGAAAAACAGTCGTTTCAACAAGTACACCGTTCCATTCCACATTACAAGTATTTGGTAATGTATTTTATTGTCCTACAAAAGAAAAAGGCTGAAATCAAAAAGAAATAAACAAAAGTTTGCTTTGCGCCGTATTAGGCGACAAAGTCTCCTATAATATGAGGATATACAAACTACACGCAAAAATGCACAAATATATATTTTTTGTCCATATCCGCGCAATCCGCGAACGCACGCACGCACGCACCCACACACTCACACGCACACGCACACGCGCGCACACACACACACAGCCTCAAAAGTACGACTATTTAAAATAAGCTTCGTCATTAAATACTTAACAACGCAGGTTAACTATCCATGGGTTAATATTGTGAGAGTTACCTACTCCTCTCGTCTTCACCGGCCAGATTATCGTGGCAATTTTTCTTCGTAAGTGCTGATTGTCAAATAGTCACCAACTCCCTCTTTCTAACTAATGTACTAAATTACTTTCGTTCGCTCACATTTCTATGAATGATTTTCAATCTTCAATCAACGACATTAAACAGATACCCTTGATAGACTCAGTTTTTATACCATCGACCAGTATATCAAGTCTATGGGTTAGGTTTGGTCTATACTCTATAGGTGATATTTTACATGGAAACAATTTTAAATCAATAGAAGAGCTGCTACTTCCTAACAATAATATATTAATTACAGACCAACTAAATAGAAATTACTCTCATATAAAAAGTAATCTGATGCAATTGTATAATTCTGAAATAAACATAGCAAATTCAGTTACGAATAGAAGAATATTGAGCTTTAATAATGAAGAAGGTGAAAATGTCAATATCAGTCTTATGAACAAGAGCCCCCTTCTGCAGCATATTGTATTAAAGTTCTTTAACACAACGGAATAGAACAGTGGACTGGAATTGTTCTTATGCCTTTCCAACATTGGTATATGAGGGAGACATAGCATACAGGCTGGCCAAAAACCGTCTAGCAGACTGTATCTTCCTGCAAAGAATAGGACAGATTGAAAATAGATCTTGCAATCACTGTGGAGAGCCAGCAACGAGTTGGCATATAATAATATCTTGCAATTTAGCACAACCACTGTGGTCTTTTATCTCCAATGCCAAAAGAAGACTGTTAACATCACATTTGATAATAGATGAGATTAATGGAGGTTATTAAGTTTTCTGGGCAGAAAGTGGCTGCAAATTTAGTTAATTACCTGTGTAATTTAGCAAAGTATACAATATACAACAACCACCTGTCTTCTATAAGGAATAACACTCAGAACCCAGGCTATTTGGACACTTTCAAGAAAGCTTTGAAAACTAGAATTTTGAGAGAATACTCATGGTTCCTAAGTAGAAACTGCATTGAAACTTTTGAAGCAAAATGGAAAAATGAAGTATTATATTTTGTTCAAGAATGGAATATTGTATTTAATTTTTGAATTGTTTATAGTTATTTGATTAATTAGTGTTTTTGTAAAGAATGTTTAGGATAATTTTTTAAACATTTTTGATGATGTTTTTTGTCTATATGTATATATAATTCAATGGCATGTTGTAGATGTTTCATAAAAAAACTGTACACTGATGTATATATTTAACTGTTACAATAAATAATAATAATAATAATAATAATAATAATAATAATAATATTAATATTAATATTAATAATAATAATAATAATAATAATAATAATAATAATAATAATAATAATAATAATAATAATAATAATAATAATAATAATAATAATAATAATAATAATAACACACACAGCCGCGCGTGTTTTCGAACGAGTAAGACGTGTTTATTACAGCGAGTTTAAAAACTCAGCAAAAGTAGCAGTATTTTCGAACTTTCAATAATTTTGTTTTGATATAAATTACTGGATAACGCACCAGTGAAGAACGGTGATAAGCTTAACAGTCAATTGGATTCCTAGAACAGCTAGGAGCTCAATAATGGTTCCAACGTGTAAACTGAATTGTAAAATTCATTTAAACATCATTTACAGTGTGTAATCCTTATCTTGTTTACCACTTTATCTGTCCTTATCCACATATATATTTGTTGAAATGATATTTCTTTTTACTTGACGAATTAATATAAAAATGTCGATTCCCACTACAGCTATGTCTGGGAGCGCTTCTGAGTACAGGATGTCCCTGAATTAACAACTCATGATCCGTTTATAAAAGAAACAGAAACAGACAGAAATCAACCAAAAAAGACATCATTCTCTAATTTTCTTAAATCATCAACGTTTTCTAAGAAGGATCAAGCCATAATATTTCCAGTAATTGAAGGTTTTCAAGTTAAATACTATGTTATAGCAACTGTTAAATTCATAGACCCCAAAAATATTACGTTTGCATTCAGAATGTCAAATAATCGTATTTGCTTGTATTTTTCTTCCAAAGCATTGGTAGATGACTTCATAGATTCAAGAGGTGGTGTAGATATCAGTGATGTAGTTGTTTCAGCGAGAAAGCTCATTGTACCTGCAAAAAGAATAATACTATCAAACGTTGGTCCGTGCATTCCTCATTATGTTATTGAAGAATAACGGAAACAGAGGAAAATCAAGAGAGTATCACCAATTTCATTCATCGGGGCAGGGCTAGGGCTTGAAGAATTTCGACATATATGCAGTTCAAGACGACAAGTTTTCATAGCCACAGACCAAGAGATTCCGTTATCTGCACTGAACTTTGAAGGTGAAGATTATCGGATATTCCTATCTAATGATAAATTCACCTGTTTTAAACGTAAGGAAGTTGGAAATATTGCATCCAATTGTCCAGTACCTGATGCTTCAGTTATAATAACCGGCACGGAAACTTTCCAAGAACAAAACAAAAGACAGGCACCTTCTTCAAGTATATCCGATGAGCTTAGCGTTGAGGTTAATGCTGGGAGTAACACAGAAAATTTAGACAACACAGAAAACTGTAACAGAGAGTCACCTAATTTCAATGGTGCTGCAAACAAAGATACTAGTGAAAAACACGATCCATCACATTCAAGGGAATCCAGAAGTAAAAAACGGAAAGTAGAAACCGAAATTGAAAGCACCTTCAGTGAAATACAGACACTCTGGTCTCAGGATATTGCATTACCCTTAGATTACCTACATTTTACGCAATTCCTTAAACAGGTTAAGAGTAGTAACAACCCATTCGCGTTTGCCAGGAAACACACCGATCATATAGAAGGACTAATTTCACTTATAAAGTCAACACAAAACCTAATTTCAGAGATAGCTCCTAGGGAGAGATGCAAGAGACTAATTATTGCTCTAAAGAAGGCTTTATCTAAAGAAGGGAAAACCAACATGTCACCTCCAGAGTTTATGTGTTGTTGATCACGGGCATAATCATGCTCTCCGAGGCCATTCTATGTGCAAAGTACTGACAAAGTTTAGTCAAAGCTTACAATCAATTGATCAATCAAAAATAATACTAATTCTATTAAAAATGCAGAATAAATTTGCAATTACTACTCTAAATATCAAAAGTATTAAAAGCGAATATAGGTTTAGTCAAATGCTATGTTTTTTTAGAAAAACATCATCCAGACGTAGTTTTTCTTCAAGAGACCAATATTAAAGAAATCCCTGTGAATTTTATCAACCAATCCATGTATAATTTTTTCTTAATCCGGCTTCGGAAAATTATACTGGAACATAATTAGCCGTCAAAAAAAGCACGCCATATCCAAGTAGTGAGTCACCAGATTTTATATGAAAGTTACCTAGAAGGAATCACTGGAAAAACATCACAAGGTGTGTGGCATATAATAGATTTGTGCATTCCCTATGGCGAGAATTTAGCTCATCAAATACTACAACAACTAGAAAGTTTTTTGATGTCTCTGTCGGTCAAGGACGAACATCTGGTTTTTGCTGGAGATTTTAATTACACGTTAGACGAGTCAATAGATCGACATCGCTTTCGAGAAAGATACCCCAAAATTGCTAGAATGTTCTTTGAAAAAGTAGATCATTTTAATTTCCAAGACTGTTGGCGGCAAAATTTCAAAAAAAAAAAGGTGGCTTTACGTACATAACACCTACTATACCACACTAAGCGACAAGAATTGACAGAATATACTGTTCGCAAAAAGCTCTTCAATATATGAATAACTCTGTTATCAATGGGTCCTCTTCAGATCATTTTGCCATATCAACAATTTTTCAATCCCAAAGAAGGCCACGTTTACAATCAGCATATTGTAAGTTTGATAATCATCTTCTAGAGGATTCGAGTTTTCAAAAATGTCTTCAAACATTTATAAAATAGGAAGTAGACAGCAAGCCACAGACCTGCGATATATTAAAATGGTGGTACAACTTCAAGTTGGATATTAAAAGTATCATAATACTTTACACACGTCAGTCTAAGAGAAATCGCGAATTTTAGTATCAGAATCTTGAGCGTCAATTGAAGGCGGCTACTCATAAGCTCGCAACATCAGAAGACACATGTGAAATTTTTGACACCATTAAAACTATAAAGCACTGGTATCACAGAAAAATCGAAACGTTTCTCCAAAGGTCTCGATACGACATTATTACAAACTCTGATCGACCAGTGTTGGACAAAAGAGTATTTTCTACGTATAAGCCTCTCGGAAAAATTAAAACTAATCACGGTGAAATTATAGGAGAGCCCATCAAATTTTGTGCATAAGTCATATTGTGGATCCAAATACAAAGAATCGAAAACGTTGCTAAATGAGAAGTCCATTTTATATGAGAATCTTAGAAAACTATCTCATGTTAACAACACCTCAATAAATCAACCCTTTACTGTCAAATAGTTTGCTGCGGCGTTAGCTACTCTCAACAAAGGAAGTGGGCCTGGCATAGACGGACTTACAACATAGTTTTACACCCAATTTTGGAATGAACTGAAAAATGTCTACTTTGATATGATAAAAGAGACAATAAAAGTGGGAAAGTTACCTACTTCTGTAACCAAGGCTGTTATAGCAATGCTTCCAAAGAAAGGTGATGTACTGGAAATAGACAACTGGAGGTCAATTTAGGTTCTGACGACAAATTACAAGATATTGGCCAAAGCTCTTTCTATGAGGCTGTAGGAAGTAATAGGTACCATCGTTGATGCAGATCAATGCTATGCTGTACCGAGTAGGACCATTTACGATGTGCTGGATCTCCAGCGAGATGCACTGCAATATGCAAATGAAGAGAATAAACCCATAGCTATTTTAAACCTAGATCAGAAGTCTGCATTTGACAAGATAACCATACTTATCTCTTTCATCTTTTAAAGGTTTTTAATCTTGGAACGAATTTCTGTAAAGTAGTCAGAACCCTATATAAGAATGCTGTTTTTCATGTCAGAGTTGGATCTAACATCACTGTAGAAGTGGCATTTCAAAACGGAATACGACAAGGATGTCCACTTTCGGGGCCCCTGTATTCACTTTCAACAGAACCTTTTCTAACCTTTTGTAGATTACACCTTGAAGGTTGCCCTCTCCCTCCCACTCCTGCCTTACAACCTACTGTTAATGCATACGCCGACGATGTGACAGTTTTTATATTAAAAAACACTAATTTCAACAAATTGGAGAAATCATTTAAGATATATTCTTGACAATCTGGAGCTGAACTCAACTAACAAAAGTCAAACGGTTTTTGGAGTGGTCAATGGAAACAACGTATGGAGTGTCCTTTGGGTTTTCAATGGTCCAACGAATGTATAACAGTCCTTGGTATCAGATTCTCTAGTAATATCAGCGATGATACTGAGTATGCCGCCAGGCAGCTTACAGATAAACTAAACAGTTTATTGGATAAGTGGAAACACAGAATGCCAGCCATTTTAATAGTTGGGAGAAAAACAATGCTCAATCAGTTTATAGCTCCAAGATTATGGCATCACTTTCAGATACTTCCATTTACAGCAAAACAAGGGGAAATTTTTCAAAAAATGTTTATCAATTTCATTTGGACCAAGAAGCACTGGACCACAATTACAGATCTATTCGTCACCACACAGCAAGGTGGACTTTGTCTAGTACACTTACCATCAAAAATTAAGGCCTTTAGAATATGTACTGCAGAGAGATATATCAATACAAGTTCAAATGTCAAATGGAAAATTATGACGAACCACTTTATTATCTATGCAGTATCCTGGCAGTGGTTCTTTTCTAATCAATTTGTCAAATTATGCCAACCAAAATCATATATCGATTTCTTGCTAAAAGCTATACAGAATACAAATGTAAAAGTAGAGAACTTTCCCTGCTCAATACAAGACTTCAAAAATATCCCGACTACAAACACAAAACTAATTAATAAAATGAAATCACCATTGTTTGTAGACGAATGGGCAGTTATTAGCTTTAGAACTGTAGCGGACTTTATGGTAGACAAAATCTTGGCTGCCAAATCAGGCGATCTTGGAAATGATTAGCTCTGGATCATCTAATTACAGAACAATTGCTACTTAATTACGAATGAATTAAATCCCTTTTGAATCCATATTTAGTAAGTTTAGAAGGAATACTGAACCGAAAACAACCTTACAAACTTGTATTGATAAAGGAAACGGGTGAAAATACCAACATCTCGAAGACAAATCAAAGACAACTCCAGAGGTACCTTACCGATTTGTTTTTCAAAATAGACAAAAATTTGGAAGGTGCCTGGACAGATGAGGAGATACATTGGTCAACATATTTTAATGCATTCACGTTGGGGAGGGAATTGGAAATTTCGTGGAGGCTAGCCAAAAACCGATTAGCTGTTCCCGTCTTTCTGAAAAATGCTGATCTACGTAACAGTCATTTGTGCCCATTTTGTTTAAACGAAGTAGGTACTTCTTGGCACATTTTTTCACCTGTCATGAAACAACAGCGATATGGACATTAATTCAAAATATGCTAAAAGAGCTCTTTCCAGAAAAGACAATATCAATGGGAGATATAGATTGTGGAATTGAAGGTAGAACGCATAAACACAATTTGGCCAATTTCCTTTTCAGTATGGCAGACAACAATATATCATGTGTTCACTAACGTTCTGTATGGAAGAAGTTCATTTGTCCCACATAAAGTCATCTTGAAAAGAATGCTGAGACGCCGAATAACAATTGAATTCGCATGGTTTTGGCGAAAGAAAAACATCGAAATATTCAAGAGGCAATGGTGTATTGATAATGTCCTTTGCGATGTGAATTGTCAACGGACTCTTATTTTCTAACAGATACTTGAAATGTAATTAGTGTACATGTAGTATGTGGGTTATATGTATATGCATTTGTTCGTTCATTTAAGTATATATGTGTACATATGATGTATTTTGTGTGGGTAATATTATTGTGGTGTATCGATATATATATATATATATATATATATATATATATATATATATATATATATATATATATATATATATATATATATATATATATATATACTTGGTTCTCGGGTTGAACCGCGTCCAGAATTTATGGAAACTCGACGTTTCGGCTCCTGTTATGGAGTTATTTTCAAGAGGTAAAGGAAATATGTAAGGACACTCTAAGGCGTCAATCTGCCTACTCCTTAGAGTGGTGGACAAAGGTGGGTAAAGGAAATATGTAAGGACACTCTAAGGCCTCAATCTGCCTACTCCTTAGAGTGGTAGACAAAGGTGGGTAAAGGAAATATGTAAGAACACTCTAAGGCCTCAATCTCCTTAGAGATCTCTCTGAGGCCTAGGGTTGAACACACTGAGACCACACAGAGATATCCGGTGAGATTTGGGTAGTAGGCAGATTGAGGCCCCGTAATCGAGCTACAACGAGTAGGTAGATTGAGGCCTTGGAGTGTCTTTACATATTTCCTTTACCTACCTTTGTCCACCATTCTAAGGAGTAGGCAGGATTGAAATTGACCTTAAATATGGTTCTAGGGACATAGTTCGCGCTCATTTGAGGAATTTTTTTGAAAATTCAGAAGTCACAGTCTTCTCATTAGTGAACACTAAAAAATGTGATGAGTTTCTTCTCCTTGCTTTGTGATGTCGAAACGTACACTTGCATTATTACGTTTTTTTTGTGGCTTTGCTTTAGCAATCACCATAAGTATCCTGTCGCTGACATGGTATGTATTCTCCTTTTTTTACCCTCAGGGCTTGTCCGTGACTTCGCCGCCCCGAAAGCACTGCTGCCTTCGGCTTATTGTACATTATGTATTCTCCTTACTTTATTAGCCTATTTGTTTCGTAATTCGATTGCGACTTCCCAAGTCTTGTCTTTCACTATACATCGTTCTGGAATTATCAATTTTAAAGTTCCCATTTCTCGGCCACCTTACTTCCGACATGTCAAGTATATCTATGTTCTATATCCATATAGCCTCGTACGACAGGCAGGAGTTACCATGGGCCTATTCTTTTAGTTAGTCGCCGGACCACAGGGGAAAATTGTCGACTTTAAATAAAGTTACAAGTTAGATATCACATAGATGTGTCATAAAAACAGTTTGTGATGGTTTCATCACATACATATCGCAGAAATATTACAAACATTAAGTAGCACATTTTCACTAGTGCGATTTTGCATGCACATTAATATCACAAATATGTTGACTGGGAATAAGGTTATGAAGACAAAAAGATACCTCTCGATTTATTTATATCTTAATCTTTACACCATAGTTAGACAATTATTTATTACAGCAAATATGGTTTTTATATTTCAATATGTCAAGCGACATTTGAGCACGTAACGAAATAAATCGGAGAAAAAAGCACTTATAATTTTTCCACAATTTTCCAATTTCCGGGCAATTTTTACAATTTTTCTTTCTTACACACCTTATTTAGAAAATTGCGATTATTTTCCAAATAAAATTAGCCAAATCGGTCTATCCGTTCTCAAGGGGTGGGCTTACCAATGAACAGCATTTAATTTTTATTTATATAGACTAGACGGATACCTGTTGTATCACATGCATGGACAAAAAGGTTACATATTTAAGTAGGTAATTGTGATCCAAATTGTAAGTCGATAAGTACTGCCAAGAGCAACTAAGCATATTATTATAGCCACAAGGCGCCTAGGTAAGATTCTATCATTATAACCTTTTTTATCCCAAATTTCTTAGATTCCGTATGAAACTCCAAGAATCCGCAGAAGCAAAGAGATCTGTAGATTTACTGAAAAATTCGTAGTCTCAACACTGCTCTAATCTGACTACCATAATACAAACTCGTGTCCATAATTCATTTCTATGTCTATTGAGTTATGCTGCACAAATTTAACCATCTTGTATAATCAGTTGCCTATATAAAAATATTGACGAGATGTTAAAATCCACTGGCGGCTCCATGATGAGCGCATATTTCAAGATACTTTAGTAAACTGTCAAAAAAATTTTTAAATACCTATTATTTGAAAACAGTTGAATGTATTATAATATAGAGACTCTGTATAGTTATTATCATGGGTATTATTATAAGGCTGATAATGGGCGAGCTCGGCTGAGTACAATTCGACGGGTTTACGCCGACCGAGGGCATATGAGTCCAGCAGTTTTGAGCGACACTGCCTATATGTTTGCAACCCTCCATACACGTACTTACTTAATAATAATCTTCAATAGTAGATTGGTCGACTGTAATGTGTAATGTATTCCCTTGATAGGCGTGGTTTAGCTCGAGTAGCTCTAGTCAGAACTGAAATAGGCAAACAGTTTTGCGGCATTGTGTTTTGATATAGTATATACCAATGCATGAATATATTATATTGTTTAGTCTCGTGGGGTCATTTAGATTCACTAATTACGTATATAAATGAGAAAACTCAAATTACCGCTACCTATTCCAAGTAAAAAGAGAAGTAAATTAAACTTAAAAAAAAATACAATATATTTTTTAGGATTTCTAAGTCCATTTTTAGGGAGACCTAAAAGCCAAACAAAGTTTTTTACGATATGTGAAGAAAAAACAAGGCTCCTATGAGAGTTGTCCGAACGCGCTGAATTTCAATTGTTATCTTTAGCAAATGCGCAATAGTAGCGAATTTTCATAAAAAAACTTGTTTTCATAAATCTGCAGTTAAAATAGTAAGTAAGTATTGAAAAAAAGTAAGCAGGCAACGCGTTTTTGCAGCGAATGTTCATAAATATATTTGAAATGTTATAAGTCAATTTCCCATTATTAAGCTAAAATCTTAACTTTTAATATTTAACAGTACAATTAAGTGTCTATAATTGAGCAACATTGGGTACCTACAATATTTTATAAAAATAAAACGTAAATATTTAAGTTTGACTGCCTTTTGAATAAGTAGCAGGTTTAGCAAAAGTAAGTACAAAAAATTATAATGTTTGTAGAGTTTTTAAGAGCATTCCAATTCATACCTTTATCTGTCCCATTATTAAGCAGATTTTTTTTGTTAATAATTATGAAAAGTCAAAAAAGGCATATCTTAGTGTATACTGCACCACGAACATCTTACAATAAATGTTGTAATAAAAAAAGGCACTGAGCATGGCTTAACCGAAATATAACGCGAGGATTGAAACAGCCGGGATGTCTGTTGTGGAGAATATATCAGCCAATAAAACCGTCCGGATCGCTTCGCGCCAATTTCAAAATGAAGTATAAGTCCCACTATCTCATACGTTTTGTAATTGACGAGGCAAATTCATTAAACAACTGTTTTATGTCTGTGCCTTTAATTTGTAGATTTTTTTAGAGTTTATTTGTTTGTTAGTTAGTGTAATAGAAACACATATCAGCGTATAATGCGTTATTATTTACTATATTGGCCAAGTAAAGCAGCATAAGAATATGATGACTGTGGAGAAAAGAGTAGGTAGGTAGGTACTTACCTATATCATGGAAACAACTATTAACCAATGTCAAAGTTTGTTGTGAAAGTGTAGGTAAATTATGTTTAATGTCAGACATCTGTAATGAAAAACTAGGTATCAAATTATTATCTTTACCAAATTCCAAACTACATTTAGATCGTTAGAGTAGGCCTATAAAAAGTTCGCAATTTGTTTCCAGACTATGATGGCTTACTAGAATTATTTGTGAACACTATCTATTTCCACGGGTTAGCGCTCAAAATCGAAAATAACCTTTTAATGAGAATGAAATGTAACATTAAGTAACTACTTAATGATTCAGTTAGGTATAAGAAAAAACTTCAGTGTGATGTCAGGACAACTCCAGGCGAAACCTTGTTCTTCTTTTAGACTTGCTCGTGCATTTATTTGATTTATTTTCTATTTTCAAAACAAAAAGAAATCATTGCCCTTGAATAATATAATTTTAAATTTCGTGCGTCTTTGTACTTATTCTACTTGACTTTCTAATATTGGCCAAATCGCCTTCCAAAACACTAGTCTGACCAATGACATAATAGATAGGTCTATGAGCCTGACTTTGTGCCATGTTGCCAAATGTAAAAGTTATCAACGATTTTTGTGACTAGTCTATGACCTAGCGTCTTTTAGTTTTTGCTGTTTTTAAAATACTAAATTTGGTATTCTTCTGGCAACTAATTTATAGTAAAAAAATTAAGTTTGAATAAGCTAATTGTTCTTTTACTCAAAAACATCAAATTTGCGGTGATAGTATTATAATCTTTATACTAGAAACCTATGTACCAAATTTCATTCAAATAGCTTTATATTTTTTCGAAAAAACGAGGTCCCATTTACCTGGCGAATGAACTTATTCAAGCAATTTGTACAAATAATAATATACCTGCAGAGACATAAATATCATACATACATACACACACACACACACACACACATATATATATATATATATATATATATATATATATATATATATATATATATATATATATATATATATATATATATATATATATATACATAATTCGGTAAGTCAACAAAATGATAAAGTACGGCGTTGCGCCCTATACTAATAGTATAGATATGGCGGTCCGTCGCGAGCTTAACATAAGTTTTTAAATAGGACACGGCATTTTTTAATCCATTGCTACTATTCTCTGTAAAGTTTCCTCTATTTATTGACCAATAATATCGTATATGTTATATATGGACCGTTTCCGAAATATGTAACTTTCTCAATTATTTTCTCTCAAAATCGTTATACGTTTTAAAACTAATATCAGGTCAGGTCATTGTTTTGAAGATTTTAGAAATAAATAGTAAACGTTATTATTACCACACCACTCGGATAACTACTGGGATAATAAAGCTTCTATATATAGTGTTCAATATCGTCAGACAGATTTGGATAACTTTATATATATATATATATATATATATATATATATATATATATATATATATATATATATATATATATATATATATATATATATATATGTGTGTATTCATTTGATAACTCAAAAAATAATTAACCAATTTCGATGAAACACAGCAAGTGCCTTTTTTTATTATGGCTTGGATGAGATCGTTAGCCAGGGAAATCGGGCAGGGTTTTCCGGAAAAATGTTGTTTTGTTTAGAAAAAAAAATTCTCCGAAAATTACAAAACTGTTTTAATGAAATTTAATGGATATTTTGCCTTGGGAGGGACCGTAGTACGTACTAAAATTCAACTTTCTACGTTTATAGAAAATTGAGTTATTCAAATTTTGAATTTTCATTCGAAAAAATTTTTTCCTCCGAAAATTACAAAGTTATTTTAATTAAATTTAGTGGTTATATTGCCTTAAGAAGGACCTTATAACATACCAAAATTAAACTTTTTAAGTTAATAGAAAATTGAGTTATTCACATTTGAAGCATTTAATAAAAATTCACTACCATAATGCAACTGCTGCGTCCAGACTTCTATAAGATATAACTGAACCACACCAGAATAAACTACCTATTATGTTCTGACTACACTGTTATACAGAACAGTTATTTAGGGTCGAAGACAGCAGGTAGCAGGTAGGCATTTACGATCGTTTGATGGCCTTCTATACATGTGTTGGGTTTTATTTCGAACATTCTTCTAAATCAGCCCTTGCCCTTAGAAATAAATAAGCAGGTAGGTTAACTTAAAAACGCAGGCTTTATTATAATATAAACTCGTATTTGCTCAGGGCTTCAACTTTGTTTTTTCAAAAGATAAAATAACTATATATAAATAACAAAATAAATAGACAAGGGTTCCATTGAATGTTACGCAGATGACATGATAGCGATTATTAGAAACGGAAAAAGAATTACAAAGGATGTTGAGTGTGCTAGATGTTGTTTTAAAAATATCAAACTAAACATCAATACGACGAAAATAAGGGTACACAAGATAAGTAGAGGACAGCGAAAATGAATACAAAGCTTAAATATGCAACAGCTTGAACAAGTAAAATGTTCATGTACTTTGAAAGTATTATTACGGATGATGATAAATTTAGCAAATCTGAGGAGAATCCCAACATTCAATAGGTAGACAACATACCTACTTTTCTGGCAGATAAACATTCAAATTTGTGTCTAAGGAAATGGTTCAAGTCAAACATAGAGCATAGCATACCGTACTAGTTTTAGTGACTCATACACTGTTTCATGCACACAAAAAATGGGAACGCAGTAAGTGCGTTTTGGTAGCGAATTTTCATTAAATGCTTCAAATTTCAACAACTCAATTTGCTATTAACCTAAAGTTCGTTGGCTAGGAAACAAGTTTTCTTGAACACATTTAAGTTTATTTTCAAAATTTTTTTGTACTTTTCCAGGCGCAGTAAGTTATTTTGATAAAATATAGTACATTGTTTCTACTATATAGGTTATACCGGTAACCAAATTGATGCCTGCTTGCATTCAAGAGGCATAACGCACTGGCTGCGTCCAGGCTTTTTTCTTACAAACATGCATCATATTTCGATAAAAAAGACAAAAATGCAATAATATAAGGGATGTGTTCGGAAGAAAAATTATAGGTATCATGAACGACTTATGTGTCATCCCGTGATTGTCAAAATGATTGTATAAGATGCAGCTCAAGACACTCTTATAATTAACGTATACAATTTTTTCTCGTATCTTGTAGGTATAATAGCAATTATATAATTGAGCTTTACCGTAGAAATGCGCCACCCTGTATATATGTAAACAGATAAAAACTGAAACTAAACCCGGATATGGATTCTAGGACGCCTAGCTTGCACTCATTTGAAAAAATCTTTTTAAAATTCAAAAGTCGCGGTCTCCTCATTAACGCTTTTTTTCTACGAAAATTAGCTAAAAATTATAGATCGATAAACCATAAGCTTAACTAAAGCCACTGCCAAAGCATCAGAGAAAGTCTCTATTTGAAATGAATATTCTGTAAACATTTATGTAAAATGAAGGACAATGACGGTTGAAGCAAAAAATTAAGGGTTTGCAGAACCCTCTCTTTGCGACATTTTCTTTACATAAACCGTATTTGTTTTAGCTTGTTTGCTTAAATGTTGCCAATTTTGTCGTTTCAAATCGCGACTTTGACGTTTTGAGGAAAACCCAATTTTTTCCCTTTAAATGCCTATAACTTTTTTGCCTTTAAACTTGCAGACCTAAGTCGTGATACATGATTCATTCTTTATAATACAAATAAGCCTACAAAATTTGGTTCCATTGCTTTGTTATTTCTGGAGATATAATTTTTTTCGAAAGAAAACAAAATTTTTCGGGAAAACCTTGGCCCATTTTCTTGGCTAACGAACTTAAGCAAGCCACTCGCAAAAGGAAGGTACATATGGAATTTGATCAAAATTGGCCCATTATTTTTTGAGTTATCGGTGCGATACAATCTAAAAGTCGGGATCTCCTCATTACTGAATTTTTTTAAAAGAAAATTCACTAATAAACTAAAGCTTCTGCTCATATACACAATCCTCAAGAATATAGGATAAACTAAGTAAAGATTGTAACATGTGATGAGCACTGATAAGTACACTCTGAGAACCAAAACCACCGCAACACATTTTTAAAGCCGAAACGATCGTTTCACTAACAAAGACCTAATGATAATCTGCTACTGGAATGTTGTAATGCATGGGAAGTAAAGTTGTACTTTGACCAGCAGGTTACAAAGAGAATGAAACTTTTCCCCTTTCACAAGTATGTGTCTTTCAAATAATGTTATCCGAAAGTTATTATGTTGCAGTGTTATGTTCAATAAAGCTTTTCCTCTTTCATTAAGCATTTTATTCTCCATCCTCTTCCACATAGCATACTTATTAACATTTCTGACATATTCCATGTCTGCATTTCAAATACATATGAATTGATCAACATTTACATCAGGTCCAAATTAAAATGTTTATCAGTGTGAAGACAAGGTTTTTGTTTATTAAATGGTTACTTTGCCATCGCGATCCTTCTTGCCAGTTCTCATTGTATCATCAACAGTAATAATACTTTCAAGGTACATAAATAATTTTATTTCGTCAAGTTGTTGGCCATCCAGCTTTATATCCATGTCCGCAGTTCTTTCCTTACATATCTTCATTAGCTTTCTTTTCGCAATATTAATTTTTATTGACTGTATGACAATTTTTAACGTCGGTCTATTCCCGCAACTATGGCCAATCTCCGACGCCAGGGAGCAGTTTCACCTTACTACCCTGGAAATGTTGGCAAACCTCGACCCTTCTATAAGAAGGGTATGGATCTTTAACGTGCCCAACATCGCACGGACACGTTAAAGATCCGTACCCCTACTTGACCATTGTCGCGGACTAGACCGATATTAAAAAAAGTAAGTAATACAATCAGCTGTGTGTGTAAACAGTAAACTGAATATTTATTTGATTTAATTATTTTCACTCATCTAATTATTCATTCTGGAATAGGAAGTGGCAACGCTGTGTGAAATTCAAACAACCAAAGCTGCTTCGCAGCATGCGCAGCGCAAATATGTGCGGTGCGCGGTTAATGTATTAAAGTCTCAGAATGTCCTACACGTACACGTTTCTTTAATATCTAACTTAACCTAAATCAATTTTGTTTATCGTCAATAAACAAAATTGATTTGGGTTAGGTTAGAAATTATAGAAACGTGTAGGCCTTTATTGTGTCTGAAATATATTTTGTGTTTGTATTTTCAACAGAAATAGAAAATTCCTAATTGCTTCAGATGTCTAAAACGACTGAAAGTCAAATTGTGAAGATACCTACTATAATACGAGAAAACAATGCTGCTATACCAAGTAGGTACACTTCGTTTTTCAAAAAACAAGGGAACAGCGAAGCAACAGAAAGACAAGTTGTATTATTTGAACTGTGACCTGGCTCTTTACTTCAGATTTTGAAATGGGTAAGTCAGTTGTAAAATTTGTTAATTAGAATCAAAATATAAGTAGTTTTTAATATATGTGGGAAACTATAACCCCATTATTTTCATTTGTAATAAAAATGTCTTGTTTTTCAAGTCTTATATATATATATATATATATATATATATATATATATATATATATATATATATATATATATATATATATATATATATATATATATATATATATATTAGGTAGCCTATCGAGTTTTACTCTTGCAGTTGTGATTTTTTTATCAAAAAATAATGTGTTACAAGAAATGACTTAATTTTCTTAACATGGATGTTCTTCAAAATGTTAGGTTTATCTATTCAATTTCACTTCTGCTTGTATAAAAAAAAACTGAACAGAACAAGTGCGCTATAGTAGCGAATTTTCATCAGTTTTGTTATAGTGTACTATAAGTGAAGAGAAGTATGCAAAAATTGAAGTTGTAAGAACAAGAGCCAGTAGGTAGATATATTTGTAAAGTAGGAGCATCCTGAAGAAGCTGACATTTTAGCAAAATTGATAGTGACAATTCTAGAAAGTTTGATACAGCATTTTTGAGAAGGAAATTTGTAATTTTCGATGGAAAAACTTGACTCGCAGAACTGACCAGTGTGGTGAAAAAATACCGGAAGTCTCTAGTTGGCCTAGAAGCTTCACAAACCATGATCTACATATAAAAGAAATATTATACGTTGTTACCTCTTGAATAGCGAAATTTTCTTTATGAAAATTCGCTGATATTGCACAATTTATTACAAAATTTAGAAATATGTGGTAAATTCAATATTCTCATGCAACATTTTTTTCAATTTCAGAGCAAGCACAAACAGAAACCGAGCAAAGTGACAAGGTTGTTCAGATCTTATCCAAAGTGAGCCAAGCAGTTGATGGCTTGAGGGAACACCTGGTCCCTCTGTATGGTTAGTGTTAACTTTCAAAGATTTATATTATTATGTTGAATATAATTTTGAATTTGTTGTAATTTTGTAATGTTTTGTTTGCAATATACACGCACTTGCCTAGCCTGATGCTGAAGAAGAAGAGTTTGAAGTTATATCATAAATGTTTTATATAGATGTATATAATTTACTGTTTATAATAAAAGGCAATAAAAAAGTTTACTTTTTGTATGCTCTTACAGAAGGGTCCTGTACGTATTTATGTTGTCTTGCAACCAGAAGTAAAGTGTTACCAGAAACAGGTGCAGCATCAGTGGTATCAAATGAAAGCAGTGGTATTTGCGACTGTTGAAAATAATTGTTAGTAATACATATACTGATAATCATGATCATCTATAAACTTTTTAGTTTTATAAATTTTTGTGTGTATTTTTTGCGTAAGTTACAAACACATTTGTTTTTATACTATGTTGTGTGTGGTGTCTGTGTCTGTGTTGGCATATTTTGACATAATTTTACATCACTAAAACAGTCAGATTTATATAGTTTTATATTAGCCTAATAATGTATCTTTAGCAATATTCATTATTAATAAATCAGGATATTTATAAAACTCTCTGACATATCGGATAATTTAGAGTATATTGCAGCACATGATTACGCTCTCGATTTGTGCCAATAAATGAGCTTGTTCACATGTAATGCATGTTTATTGCTTTTAATGTAGGTAAACCTTAAAAATAGTATTACAAACATTCAATGATAGTTGTATTTCATATTTATATTATATCTACCTTAATTCTGAGTCTTGTGTGCACCTTGTGTTCATGTCTCACGGGTGCTATGCAGATGCAGGAATACTTCACTTTATAGTGAGCCAGATTCATGAGAGGATAAATTTGACTAGCAATTACAACTTGTGGTTTACCGTTGACTTCCGAACAAAATTTGCCATGTTTTCAGAGGTTCTAGGGTTCATTTCAGTGCTGGAGTCAAACCTGCTACCTTTAGAGTATCTGATATTTTCACCACTACACCACAGGCAATGACCTTATACCCACATTAAATTATAAATATCGTTTGTTCTAAAATATAACATATAGAAATAAGAAAATAGTTTGTTTCATTTTTATATAATTTTCTGTTTTTACGTTGTGTCTTAGTTTATTTAATTCAAATATGATTATGTTTTTAGTGTACATAATATATTATGTTAAAAATTTAATAAATCTTAGGCAACCATGTATTTTTTATAACTAACCAAGTTTACGCACTTTGTTAATTGTAATGGACTTTTAATTTGGATTTATTATATTTATCAAATATGATTTGACTTGGAAATAATTAATAATTAACAATATGTTGCCAGTCAGTAATCTTCACCACTATGCTATATGTTGTTACCTTTATATTTACATAAAGATATAAATATGTTCTATTATAAATCATAACAATTAGAGGTGTGCAAACCGAACTATAAACGAACCCAAGCAAAAATGTTGCATCGAACTTCGAACCTCTCAGATAGTATGTCTAAGGTTCACAGTCGAACATCGAACTTTTTAAACATTTAACATTGAACACCGAACTAACTACAGTTCTTCAATGTTCACATATATTTTCCTTAAATACAAAAATTAGGTACATTGTAGCATACAATATTTGGTACATAGAAAAAAAAGAAAGGTTTGACAAAATTTGCAGGTCGATTGGATGAAAATGCCCTCTGATGCTGATGTTTGTTTTTAAGATTAGTCGGTGTTGAATCAAAAATACAAAAAGGCACATTGAACACTTTTTTTATACTTCTACATCTATAATAGCTAAGCTCAATTATAAATATTTTGTTGTTTGGTATTAGCTGGGCAGTTTTAGCAAATTTGAATGAGTGGGTTAAAAGTGAGCATATATATATATATATATATATATATATATATATATATATATATATATATATATATATATATATATATATATATATATATATATACTAACAATTGTAACTGTTTCTTGATTGTTTTAACTGTTTTGGATCATTGTAAAATAAAGTATGTTTAATCTAATGTTTTCGGAAGGCAATCTGCAATGATAGTCATAAATTGTGAAAATTTACTTTACCAACAAGTTGCGAACACTGCCATTATAATGTTGTAACCAAAAAAAGGCATTGGGATGCTAGGATATATAAAAATATAATAATTCAGTGATGTTAATTAGCTGTCTCAGTGTCTCACAAACTGTCAAAGATATGAATGATATTTCCTGAAATTACACTATCGACTCAATGGGACTGATACGGACTTTACAACTTCGCTACCTTTGCCAGCATTGAATGCCTGTAAAGTTCAACTTCAAAGTATTCTTTAGCAACGAACTCCAAGCTATTTTGAAGGATTACGTATTTCGAACTAGTTTAACATCGCCTAGCGCAAACAATTTTTCGAACCAAAGGTTTGGTTCAAGTTAGGGTTCGGTTCGAAATTTCAAAACTTTGCACACCTCTAAAAACAATATATATGATAATAAATAAGAAAAAATTGTATATTAAATATATGTGTTTGATTTTCTTTTATAAAAACTGAAATATATCTTACGTGATAATGTATTTTTTTTACCAAAAACCCATTTCTCTGTACTTCATATATATATATATATATATATATATATATATATATATATATATATATATATATATATATATATATATATATATATATATATATATATATATATATATATATATATAACATCTGTTGTTAATTTCCAATGATTTTTTTTTATTTCCTTCATTATGTAATTAAGTATGTATATTATTTCAAAATAAACTATTTTTAACATTATTTCTCCTCAATCATACATTAAAAAAACACAATTTTGCAGCAAATTAGCGTTAAAAATAATGTTAAAAGGTAGGTGTCATCAAGGAGAGGTTGTTTGAAAATATTTATACGTTTTCCCCTCAACCATAAACTTGGAAAACAAGTTTGCAGCAAATGAGCATTAAAAAATATAGAAAAGTAGATGCCAAAGAGTAAAGCTTTTAAGAAATATATATAAACAATTTCTTAACTATAAACATTGAAAGACAATGTTGCAGGAAATGAGCATTAAAAACCAATGTTAAAAAGACTATCATGGCAGCCAGCTTTTTTTAAATTTATTAAACATTTTCTCATTAAGCATAAATTTTGAAATACAATTTTGCAGCAAATAAGCATTAAAAATAAATGCCATCAAAGACAGCTTTTTTAAAAATATTTGGCAATAATAAAAAAAACATTAAAGTTAATTATAATGCGGTTTTGCTGTTAATTAAAAAATGAAACTAATCTTGTCAATGCATTTTTTCATTACAAATATTTTTATAGGAAAATGTCATTGCAATTTAAACTATTAATACCTTCTACAAAAACGATTATTTACCCTTATGTATATTTATTTGTATCTAAATAACTCAAACAATTCAAAATGCATTTAAATAAGTCTCCTATAAAACATAAATTTGAATGTCTACATTAATTACATAATATTTATTTTCTCTATATGGGAGGAGCATAAGAAATAAGAACACTCCCATTGGTCTGTCTATGACACTTCACACAGTCAGCCAGACAAGTACTGAAAAAATGATCTTTCTGCCTGTATGGAGACGATCTATTGTTGTGTCGCGCTAAAGAGTGTCGCCCAGAACCACTGTCGCGCTAATCGACGACCTCGGGGCATATCATTATAATGCCCAACATTTAATGTCCCACTAGTATGTTATTGTGTGTTGTTGGATTTATTTATAATAATTTCATTCTATTTATACTTTTAAATCGAAGGTTGTGTACAAATACATTACCTTGATTGTAACCAAGAAACAAATTTTGTTTAGCAATTTCTTTCTGGGCTGCACAGTGGGGTAGGTATTTGGCCAAAATAGCTGGCCAAAATTATTTAAGCTATTAAATGAGATTATATTGGGCAGATAATTTTTTGGGGATTACTGAAGTCGCTATCAATTTAACTTAATGAAAATAAGTATTGTTTTTAATACCAAAGCAATATTCAATTTTCTTTAAAATGAATGAGTTGCTAATATATATCATATAGGTACTGGGTATCATTATTAATGAAAACAAACGGCTTTTTCATCTAAGAGGGTGCTTTCTTCGTCCGAATTTTTTTTCCTGAGACCGTTGGACCTCGTTTCTTTCCTTTTTGAGCGTATTGTGATGAATTGGGTTCTCCAAATTGTACTTATCAGTGCTCATCACAGGTTCCAGTCTTCACTCATTGTGGCGGTGGTTCCGACCGCAGTGTTTCCGTCAACACTATATGTTTCTGCAAAAATACTCTTGACTCTTAAACGTTGCGTTACGTTATGCGACAGCCAGCTGTCAAGAACTACCATATAAGAGACACCAGGCGATCTCTCTCTCCCTGCTCTCTACCAACCGCTACAAACAACACACGTCCTTCACGCTCGATCAGTTATCCGCTATGTACTCGTGTACTGTTGTAATTGTTATAAAGTGTATTATAGTTAAATGTATCATATAGTTTATTCAGTTAGGGAAGTAATAAAGTTATATTAAATGTTTACGTATGGATTTAATATCAACAAGTGCAATTAACATCCATATTGGTGACCCCGTGCCGCAAGCCGAAGATGCCGAACCTGATGTTCCAGCCGACGTCGCCTAACTTCCACGCACGTGCCCATGCCTACAGAAAACGAATATCTAAACAGGTCAGTCCTTTCTAATTTAAAAATTATCTGATTTTTTTCACAATGGCAGAAGATTCTTCAAGCAGCAATATCATGGCAAGGGTTGCAATAAAATTACCTCCTATATGGAGATGTAACGTGAAAATCTGGCAAATGCAGGTTGACGCCCAGTTCGATATATCGCAGATCAGTTCTGAAAAGACAAAATTCAGTCATGTACTCGCTATACTCGATCCTGGTGTCGCAGAGTCAATTTCAGATTTTTTAACCCAACCGTTATCATCAACCCCCTATTCAGATCTAATGAAACGTCTTTTATTAGAATTTGAAGAGTCCGAAAGTCGCAAAATAAATAAACTTTTAACAGTAGAATTAGGCGACAGAAAACCATCGCAACTACTCGTGTACTGTTGTAATTGTTATAAAGTGTATTATAGTTAAATGTATCATATAGTTTATTCAGTTAGTGAAGTAATAAAGTTATATTAAATGTTTACGTATGGATTTAATATCAACAAGTGCAATTAACATCCATACTCATTAACAGGTCCTATATACATACATACATACATATATATATATATATATATATATATATATATATATATATATATATATATATATATATATATATATATATATATATATATATATATATAAACACACATACATCAGGGTAGTTAAAATTCGAGTCGCACCATTGGGATCTTGTAAACCGTAAGAGATACGAGGATGGTTAAATTGGGGCAAAGTTGCGCGTTTCGATGGTGATCAATTATCAGAAAGAAAACTTGAGGTGTCATTTTTAGTTTTTTAATTATTCGAAAAAACAAAAATTTGAAATTTTCCTGTTAGAAAATTTTCTTAAACAAAATTCACTAATGTGGATATATATATATATATATATATATATATATATATATATATATATATATATATATATATATATATATATATATATATATATATATATATATATATTTGTGTGTGTATCACACCGATAACTCAAAAAATAATGGGCCGATTTTGATAAAATTTGGTACATACCGATTATGGTGACGATGATGACGTCTCAAATAAACAACAGTGTAATCAAACAGCAAGGAAAGAAATTAGTAAGTTTCCAAAAAGTAGCTATTTTAGTAAATTTACATTTTTTAATTGCAAGCTTTAATTATTTAAATCGTTTTTTAACGACAAAAATGGCCTCAGCATATTTTGACACTACCAAAGTTAGGGACTAATTTTGAATTAAACAAAGGGTATTCTTTTGATATCCTTAGAATTACTAAAAATAAAGATAGCTATTCATTTACACATTTTAGGTGAAACAAATAATATTGCTACTACAAGTTCTATTTCCGAGAGTCACTGCCAAATTCCTAAGAAAAATGTACTGCCTGAAATAGACGAGCAGCTACAGAAAAGTGTAGGTAATTGAATTATATTTCATATCAAGAAACAAAAAAATGTGTTTGGTGTGTTATTATCCTAACAGATGTAATCTATTTCTAATTTTATTATTATTTCAGATAATTTCAGGCAGAATGATGTTTTAGGCGCAAGCTCCGGTGTAGAGAGTTCTCACATTCCCCAGGAAAATATACTACCTGAAAAAGATAAACATCTGCAAAAAAGTTTAGGTAACTGAATCATAAAATTTCGTAATAGTTTTCTATATTATTGCCCATTATGTTTGTCAATTTAGGCGAACAGTCACAGAAAGCTGAAGCTGAAGTATCAATTGCCGTACAAGAGGAAGCAGCAGTAAGCCTACCAAATATAATGCAAATGGACGAAAAATCATCTACTTTATCTGCTATGCTTAGTGAAACAAAACATCAAAGAACGGTTCCATGTGACCTCAGAATCAGATTATGCTTCTCACGAGCCATTGCAGAGAACTCCAGAAAAGCAACAGCATTTGGATTTTGACAGCGATGATGATATAGCCGATACTACATACGTTAGTACCGATGATAATAATAGTGGCGAATCGACCGAAGCTGATGAAGAAGACCAAAATAAAGATGATAGTAAAGGAAAAAAACGACAGAAAACCCCTAAAACGTGGAAAAGAAATGTTACCAAACACAAGAGGCATTCGGGAATGGAGTATAAAACTACTGCAAACAAAACTATTAAAGCCAAAGCTCCATGTGCTGGTACATGCAAACTTAAATGCAGTGAAAGAGTTTCGGAAAAAAAGAGAAGTATTATATTGGGACTGCAAAAAATTGGTAGAAACTAGACGGCAATTTATTGTGTCCCATATAGAACAAATACCAATTAACAGATTACGAGAATGGACAGAGAAAGCAAATGAACAAATATCATTTTGAAGTAAATAGGATCAGACAGAGAGTATGCAAGAAGTTTTTTTAAACACTTTAAGCATATCACATCAAACTGTAGACACAGCAATACAAAAGAAAAAGGAAGGTGCAATACTAACACCCGATAAAAGAGGGAGACATGAACCGGCAAACAAAATATACGAAGAAGTTAGGAATACTGTAAGAATCCACATTTCCAAGTTCCCAGCTTATGAATCTCACTACAGCCGAGAAAAAACAACACGAAAATATTTGAGTTGTCACTTAAATATATCTCGCATGTATAACTTGTATTTAGAAGATTGCCAAATAAACGGAATAGCAAAAGAAAATATGGCAAAAGAATGGCTATATGCCGAAATTTGTTATTATGAATATAACTACGCATTCAAAAGTCCTGACACTGATACGTGCGACAAATGTGACAATTTCAAGTTGCAACTACAAGAAGCGACACAAGAAATTAGGCCGATTCTCCAAGAAACCCATGAGGAACATTTGAGAGACGCTAACAACAGATATCAATTAAAGTCCGAAGATAAGAACAAGTCGAGACTTAATCCTAGCTTGGAGAAGGTTGTTATGATGGATCTCCCAAAGTGTCTTCCCACGCCCGACCTTCACAATTCACAAAGTTTTTACAGTCTAAAGCTGTGGACGTACAATTTGACAATTAATGACTCAACTTTACAAACATCATTTTGCATGATGTGGGTATGAAACCGTAAGTAGTCGAGGGGGAAATGAGATAGCTTCTTGCACTCTTCAGTGGGTATAGTTGCAAGTAAGAGGTATCCAATAGCCCCAGCCAAAATCGGAACATGATGTTAGTTATGTGCTATTTTTGGATAATGAAAATCAAACCTGAGATCCAAGTTATAAACCATAAATTTATTGCTAGAGGTCACACTCACCTTGAGGCAGACTCTGATCACGCATTAATTGAACGCGAAAGAAAAAAATACCCCAATTTCAAATCATGACACCTTGGGATTGGCAACAAATGGTACGTCAATGTGGATCGAAAAGGAAACTAAATGTGATAAACATGGAAGTCCACGATTTTAAGGATTGTAAACAACTTTATGAAGGAACGAATGCACCTTTTCTGTCTAGAAAAAAGTCAGAGGAGAGGGCTGATTTTTATATATCTAATGCAGTCCATTTACAAACAATATGAGAAAAACCCGGTTTCCTTTTTTATAAAGAGAAATTTGACGATGAATTCCATGTTGTTCATTTAAACAGAAAGACTAGACACTCAGTTTCTATGCACAATATTATATCTCAAATTAGAGACAAGACTAAACCAATATGGACCAAAAAGTATAAACACCTGCAAAAACTGCTACAATGGGTACAAAATAGGTTTCATGACTTTTACAAAAATATTTCACATGGCAACGTGGAAACTGAATGAACTTTTGTTTTTAATGATGTTTTTACCAAAATGTAAATCTATAGAAGATATTTAATAAGTTAATGATTTGTATAAATACAGTATTTTCTTAAATGAAGAAAATCAGGCCAGATTTGTTCATTTCTTTACTGACTGAGCTATCCTAAAAAATTATGCCAAGTCAACTTGTAATAATAGTATCGTGGACTTGCAATGATGCTAAGTCCATAAACATTTTTTTCCTTAACGTCAAAATATGCTAAGTCACTTATATACAAAAATATATTTTTCTTAGAAGTAGGTTTTGCTTTAACTTAAAAATCCGCCTATAAAAACTTAAATTCCTAAATTACGCGTTCTATTACTCACAAAGATTTAAGACAAAAATATGAATATTAGACATTCTAAATTGCCTCTCCTGAAAATTTAGGTTTTTGGACTTGGCATAATATATATATATATATATATATATATATATATATATATATATATATATATATATATATATATATATATATATATATATATATATATATTTGCTAAAAGACATAAATATATCGAGACCAGAAAGTTCTACGACTTGTGTAGTACGTTATGACAAAATTATTAAGATCATTATATGATATACATACATCTTGTCACACCGGTCTCTATGATATTTAAGTTTAAGAACTTGTTTACTTCAATGGTCTCAAGCATCTTGTAAAGTGTGTTGGTAACAGCGAGAACTTTGGAATTATATTTATAGAAGGGACCAGAAGTGACAGGAACGATGTAGAAAGGTCTGGCATCTCTCTGGACAGTATAAATAGGCGAGTCGCACATAGAGTAAGTCAGTATTGATATGTTGAAAAATAGTTGGTTATAATTAGTAGTTTAGCTGTGTTTTGTTAGTCAACAAATCCAGAAACCTGAAGAACGTAAAAACTTGTGTCAGAAGTCAAGCTGTTAGCGGAAATATTTTCCAGAATATTCGTTGAACAACGTGGAAATTCCTGCAAGATCAGTGTCAGTAGTAATTCATAACTGGGTGTATTTTTTAAACACAATAAACTGTGTACCAGCTTTAAGTACGTCTATGTCTAAGACACATAGCGTAATAGCCAATATGGGCACACAGCTATTGGAAATGATTAAAAAAAACGGATGAAGAAGCTAAATTAGCACGAGACGAAGTTAGAAAAAGAGACGAAGAAGCCAAAGAAGAAATGAGAAAAAGATATGAGGAAGCCAAAGAAGAAATGCGAAAAGGAGATAAAGAAATCAGAAAGAGAGATGAAGAGACCAGCGAGAAATGAGAAGAAGAGATGAAGAAACAAAGAAAATTCTGCAAGAACAAGCCAGCAGAATTGAGAATAATACTTTATGCGTAGATGAACGTATGAAGAAGGTAAAAGACGACATCTTCCAGCAAGTAGAAAGCCGTGTAAGGGGTATCAGCCACAAGCTGACGAGTATACAAGAAGAAGTTCAACATAAAATGCAATCGCTAGAAAAGAGGTGTACTACCCTAGCCAAGGGAAACATTAGACTCGAAGATAGCTCCGTAGTAAAAATTAAGGTTCCCACATTTGATTGCTTAGTCCCATGGGGTATTTATCTTCGCCAGTTTGAAGCCGCTGCTACAGCAAATAGTTGGGGGCGAGATAGAGAGATAGCGACCTCGTTAATTGTAGCTCTCAGAGGAGATGCCCTAGATGTGCTCCAAGGTATTCCCAGGGAAGAACCGTTGAGTTTTGACAGCATTAGACTTCAATTAGAGATGAGGTTTGGCGACCATCACTTACAACAACTGTATCGATTCTAGTTGAAAAATCGTTGTCAGAAGTCGGGCGAAAGTCTTCAACATCTCCCCGACGACGTTATCAGACTGACACGATTAGCCCACCCCATAGCTCCGATGGAGTTTTTGAACCAGCTTTCGCTGCAAACCTTCATTGACGGCATCAGCTTTATCGACACCCAACAAGCGTGAGGATGGCGAGACAAAAAAACTTGGACGATACTGTGGCACATTCCTTGGAGTTTGAAGCGGCAAACCACGCGTCAGAAGGTCATGTGAAAGTTCGCAGTTTTCTGGTCCAAGAAGAAAATAAAGTAGATTCATGCAAGGTGATGCAGCTACTAGAGAGAATAGCAGAACAAATAAGGCCTACGTTTCATGGGCACCCAATAAGAGCTCACCGTGCAAATGCCTTGCGTTGCTGAAACTGCGGTAAGGTGGGACATATACGAGGCGAATGTTGGGCTGTAAGATCACGCGCATGGGAGGAAGTGAAGCTAAGGCCGGTAACTGTTTCTCAGACTAGCAATTCTGGCAGCGCTCTCGTCGTACATGGATACGTAAGCGGCAATAAGACCCAGATGGTCGTAGACACTGGCGCACCTATGACAATTATTCGCCGCGACATGGTACCAAGATGGCAAGTAAGAGATCCAGACTCTACAGAGTAAATGCAGCCAGTTGTGGTCGGATCCAGGTATTTGGCGAAACTGCCGTCGAGCTGCAAATTGGGACATAGAAGGCAAAGCAGAGAGCCATAGTTGCTGCCATATCAGACCCGATTATAATTGGCTTGGACATACTTCAAGGCCAGTGCGCTAAACTTGACCTTGCTACAAACATCCTGGCTATCGGCGGTGAAGAAATAATAATAAAGCTAATTCAGCTGGTTGTAAAGAAGGAGATCGTGTTTGGTTCTACAATCCAGTACGACGCAAGGGACGGTCACCGAAACTACAGAAATTATGGGAAAGTCCGCATAAGGTGGTCAAAAGGATCAATGACGTTGTCTATCGCATACAGAGGAGCCCGAAGAGCAAGGTGAAGGTGGTCCATATGCACAGGCTTACGTCATACCAAGAAATATCAGAATTCAATGTAAGAAGGGGCAGTGTCATACCCGTCTATGAGATTTATGTTTATGAACTTTGTTACTTCTATGATCAGAGGCCGATTGTAGAGTGTGTTGGTAAGAGCGAACGCTCTGTAATTATATTTCTAGAAGGGACCAGAAGTGACAGGTGTAGAACAGTGTAGGTCTAGAATCTCTATGGGGAGTATAAATAGACGAACGGCACATATAGTGAGTTAGTTCAGTATTGAGTTAGTGTGGTGCAGAATAAGTGATCATAGCGTATTAAACGAGTCAGCAGTAAGTGTTGGTGTATAAGAAGCGATTATAGAAGGCGGATAGTGGAATATAGTTCTATGGACATTTAGTAATAGAGAAGAATATTTTAGTTGATAGTGGTGTTCGAAAATTGATGGTTATAATAAATTAGTAGTTTGAAAAGATGTGTTTTGTTAGTGTCAATAAATCCAGAACCCCGTAGAACGTAACAGTATTATCTTTGTATATTAGGTACATTATTATCGGAGTCAACATACAAGGCCGCCCTATCATGTGAAGATGCCTTGTTGTTGCAACCATGGTTATGAAAGGTTCATCTGCACCAATTGTCAAGACAATACCTCAAATACTTTTGTGGAACATTGAAATTCAACTTTTCACCCTAACACCCTGTAAGTTTTAACTTTGACCTGTAGACTGAGGTTATTTAACTAAATCGTAATATTTTCATTCCAAGAAACTACTGTTGCTCTCTGTACCATTACTTTCGGAATATATGTAATGTATACATATAAATGTCATGATCATAACTCAAAAAATAGATAACCCATTTAAATTAAACTTGCCTTCCTCTTGAAATTGGCTTGAAAAGTTCGTTAGCCAGCAAACCGGTCAGCTAACTACTAGGTTGTCGAGTGAAAAATTATTTATATCTTGATGTTGCGACTCATGTTTTGGAGCCATTTTCAAGAGTATGGAAAAAACATAAATATAAATAAACGAGCAAATAAATAACTAACTAATAAAGCTGCCAGGCTAGGTCAGGTTAGTGTTGTAGCTCGATTCCGGGGCTCAATTTGGCTACTTGCAAGGTTTCACCACGACGGATCGTCTCTAAGGTCTGAGAGTTGCTATATCTAGGTTTAAGATGATCTTATTTGTTTATTTTTTCCATACTCTGGAAAATGGCTCCGAAACGTAGAGATAGTCTTAGACACAGTTTCACCAGAGAATCTGATTCTTTTCATCTCTCATTTAATTTTATATACACACATACACACACACGCACACACACATATATATATATATATATATATATATATATATATATATATATATATATATATATATATATATATATATATATATATATATATATATATATATATAACAATTTTAACTTACTCCAAAGAATGGTCGTAGTAAATAATCTGCTCCTATTTAAAGGAATGTTTTAAAAGTTAGAAAGTCATGACCTCTCTATTACATTTTTTTTTCTACGAAAATTCGCTAAAAATAATAAAACAGAACATGGTCGGAGAATGGCCATGCTGGCCTTGCCAATCCTCGGTGAAACGGCTCCCTTTAGTAACTAATGGAAGGACAGTATATGTAATGTCCCGTGGCTTTGTAGCAAAACTGGCCCCGAAATATAAGGGGCCGTACACCGTCAGTAAGATCGTGTCGTAGGTGGTTTATGACTTGAAAGATGCAGCGGGCAAGAGGCATCGTAACGTCCATATCAAATATCTCAAACCTTACCACCCTCCATCTCTATTGTTTCCAGCCGAAATGAGAAAAAACCCCGCCCGCCAAGTGTGTTGTCCAGGGGAACCTCATCAAGGCGCACCCATGCTTCAGACGCAATGTTCACCCCCAGGGACCACGGATGCGTCAACCCAATGCGAAGTGGGTGCCCCAGTCCATAACACCATGTCACAACCAGGGACACACCACGATAGTCGGACCACAGCTAGATCGCGGTGCTACCCCAGACACTGGGACATGGACAACGGGCGGGTCACAAACGCCGCCAAACGATATCGTAAGTGATTGTTCCCAACACGCATAAACACTGCGTGACTACAGTGTCGGACTTGTAGTAGGTTAAATTTTAGTAATTAACTCAAGTATTCTTATTAGGTATTATTTGTAAATTTCGTTGTTTTCATTATTATTACTTTAAATTGTATTTGAGCAACGGCCAACAAACCAACAAAAAGAAAATATAAACAAATATTTCTTCTTTTGTACGAAGGGGGGCGTGTAATGAAGTAGCTATTTTCGGAACAGCTGTAGATGCTAAAAGCGACTGCTTGAACATATATTTAATACGAACTAGTAATATTCTCTGTAGGAAATATATTGATTTATCAATAATAGTTTTACCAGGTACGCATTTCGAATTTTATATTAAAAACATCTCCTCACAAGATAGCGATAAGGTATCTACCACCGATTAAACTTTTTATGTGCAGCCGGGACTTATTAGAACGGCTGGTCAGAGAAAGAGCTTCATCATGTTTCAGTGTGGTTGAAATTGAAGTCGATCTCCGTGTTAAGTTGAGTTGAGAGAAAAACCTGGTGTATAAGCGAAGTAAATTCCTGAAATAGCGTACTGTCCTTCTCGTTTCCGTGTAGAATAATCTCACCCCGTTAGATTCTCTCCAAATACAGTCTAGGTAAGAATCTCTTAGATTTTGGTATATATATATAGCAAATGTTCATATTTTTGGAATAGGGTGTCTCTGTCGGCGTCAAAATCGTGGGTCAGAATTAAGGTACCTTCTAAACCATATTCCAGTTAAATATTGCTAGCGTGGTGTCAATAATTTGGAAAGTGATGCTGTTGTTGGTACAGACTGTTCAAGTAGATTTCACACGGCCGTTCTAGTTTGACCCTGCCTTGGAAGCTATAGTAACACAAGCAGGCTTAGGTCAGATTAGTACGTAACATAACCTTCTTGCAAGGCGCCGTCCTGGTCATTCCTATTTATTCTCGACACTGGTGCTGGGGTACTTTAACCCCACGGTACCGATTTCGACTAGATACGTAAGATATATTTATTTAATTGTCATTTTATGAAACAATCAACTTATCTGCATCTACGAGTCATAATCCACCGGGCGCAGAATATGACTCGTCGCGTCTCCCGGGTAAAGCCACGTAAGTTCGGACGGTGTATCAACGTTCATTTTCCTGTAGAAGGAAAATAAAATCACGGCTTAGTTGACATCGGGTTTTATCCTTCGGTAGGGAGTGTTTTGCTTTGTTGGCCCGTCACCTTAGATATATTTTTCCTATATTAATATAGTGTAATAATTGCTACCAGTATTGTAAATACTTTTGAATCATAGTGCATCATTACGTAATATATAGTATAAAACAAATACACTTTTTCTATGGTATGCACATAAACAAATCTGCTACATCCATACAGAAATCCAGAAGGTAAGGATATTGCCGAAGGAGCGATTAAAACCCGCAACCTCGGAGGTAACTAAGCAGCCTGTCATTCTAAAGGCTACCGGACCATCTCCACAGGGCTATCCAAGCACTCTGATTACACCTGTAGTCAGAGCCTTGTAAAGAGGTCGCAGGCATCCTCACATGGAGTAAACCCCTTTTAAAGTCTGGTGCTCGAGACCGTTTTAATAAACCCATTGACCCGTCTTATTAAGTAGTCAATTCTGCAAATCAAGGCCACGTTACACATTGTCTGGTAGAACAAAAGGTTTTAATTCTCATTCCTTTTAATCACGTCAAACCCAGACGTGTTGAGGTTTATAAACAATAGTAATTCGTAATTTATTTCTTATATAATAGAACCTCGGTGGTTCAGGGGTAAGAACGTGTGCCTCTGAACCGAAGGGTACTGGGTTCGATCCCAGGGTACTCCTTTCACTTTTTCAGTACAAACTGTAAAATTAACATCAACCGAGATTCTAGCATTGTATTTGAGCAAGTTAAATGTCTGCACGTTCCGCCCTTCGGAGGGGGCGTAAAGCCGTAGGTCCCGTGTCCATGCGATGTTGGGCACGTTAAAGATCCCTACCCTCCTTACAGAAAGGCAGGGGTTCGGCAAAATTTCCAGGATAGTGAAGTGAAACTGCTCCCTGGCGTCGGTGATTGGTCATAGTCGCGGAAATAGGCCGACGTAAAAGAAACAAAAACACACACACACATTTCTTATATACAGAAAAAGCGACAAAATTGTTAGTAGAACTTTGCGTGTTTTGGATGAATTGGCGTCAATTCTACCAAAAACCGTAATTGATACTGAAGAGGGGGAGTTGAATAGCTTGGCTTATTTCGACGTCAATAATTTCAACGCCTCAGCTCGAACTGCTGAAAAAAAACCTGGGAATCGGCAAATGATTAATACAGATGATTTAGAAGAAGCTAAACTTCCACGACTACAAGTTGTCGTTAGTACAAAACCTTCAACCTCAAGACCCCGACGACAGAGTTACCTTGTATGAGATGATATCTTCGAAATCAAGAGGAATATAACTTTTTGAGAAAAAATATCTGGACCGACGAATCTAAGTTTTCGCGTGAAGGGTCTTTAGCAGGCGTCACAACCATGTCTGGGTTTCAGCTAATCCGCGTGAGATCCGAGAAAGAAACTATCCAGTTAAGTTTAGTTTCAATGTCTTTCGTCCCATTGTGGATAACAGGGTCTCGTCTATAATTTATGACGGCGTGTTAATGGCGGAGCGTCACCCAAATTTATTACGGACTGTGGTTGTACATTTTCTTGATGACCCATCCTTGAGAATAAACTGTTGGTATTAATTGGATGGAGCTCTGGTCCATTGCACCCAGCAAGTATCCTAAGAAATTACCCTAATGTTCGAAGATAAGGCAGTTAGGACCATGGAACTGGCCTGTAAGATCTCCGGATTTGACCCTTTTGTACTTCCACCTTTGGGGACATATTAAACATCAGGTCTACCAAACACCGGTAAGGGAGGTATTAGAAGCATGCGTGTGAGCAGAATTAAACAGGCTCTCTCCTCAAGAACTACGAACAGCAAATGGCTTTTCTTCACGATCAACAAAATGCTTGAATGTGAAGGGACATCATTTAGAATTTCTATAATAATTTGTAACGTTTACATTAATTTTTTGTCATCTGAGGTGAATGTCGATAGTTGTCCTTAAAAAATTCTTCAAGTTCTACCAAGAACTTTTAACACTTTCCATGTATAAAAAATAAATAATTTCCTGATTTGTATAGTGACAATTTTTGTTGTTGTTACTCATGTTAACTCCTTTTATCAAAAATTCATGCACTTTCAAATAACAAAACAAGTTTCAAAGAGCAAATTCTTAAAAAAACATTTATAACATTCTCGACATAATGGGTAAAAAACCAAAAAATGCTTGTTTTTGGAAATAACGATTTGATTTACTTAGGTATAGGAACATGTAATATGATTTTGTAGCAATTTTCATCACTAATTCGATTATCTGACAAAAAATTAGCCATTCCGTTTCAAAAATTATTTTTCTTCTAAGCTTAATTAAGTGTAACCACAGTGTCCAATCTCGGTGTTTTAGCCGGTTGACATTTACAAAACAGGCTGTAACTCCTATTTGGTTTTAGATGGAAAGTTTAAATCCACCTAATATTGTAGTTTGAAGATCCCTTTATCGGGGGTATTCATTAAAATAAAAAAATTTGCCTGAGAATAATTCCTAAATTTATAATTTTTAGCAAAAGTTAAAATTAGAAAAAAACTAATTTTTTAAACGGAATGGCCTATTTTTGTTACATAATCGAGTTGGTGTTAAAAATTACTACAAAATGATATTACCATGTTCCTATACCTAAATAAATCAAATTGTTTTGGAGTTATTTCTAAAAAACTGAAAAATTTAAATTTTTATCCATTATGTCGAGAGTGTTATAAATGTTTGCCAATATTTTTAAAAATGAAAAACAAAAACAAAAATAGTGATTATACAATTCAAGAAATTATTTCTTTTTTACACATTATTATTTGGTGGTTTTTGGGATGATTCTGCTTTTTGGATCGAACTGCGGTCAGAATATGGGAACAGAATTTTTTTCTCAAAAACCGTAATAGATGGACATGGTATAATTTAAATAAAAAATATTCTAAATTATGATTCCCAGCTAAAAATGCAAAAATATACAGGTGTTCCATTAAAAATAACAAAGTCGATGAAATCTTTCGGTATAACCGAAGTGCAAGAAATCTGAAAATATTTTAGTTAGGTAGGGAATGTAATCAATTATACTTAATTCGAAATTTTCAAATTTGTATTCTGGTCAAAACTCTATAAATGTCGAACGGCAGTCTCGCTGATACACTTACATATTACCTGTAGTCGGGAACTAGTAAAATTATCATACAAAATTAAACAACTCAACATTTTAACAATTTATTTAAACAAGTATAAATACTAAAAAGGTGTAGCAAAAATAACGTATATTCTATGTACATTCAGTTAATGAGAATGCTATTTACAATTAATCGACTGATCCTTAAATCTACTTATCAAGATAATATGTAAAGAAATATTATTCATTAATACAATGGTATTAGGCGTACTTTATGTACATAAATAGACTATATTTTACCTGAGATCATCTGGTCATAACTTCTGACTTAACAAAACACTCAAACAAAAACAAATAACAAAGAAAATAATATTTATTGCCAATGGTTTGGGTGACTCAGACTTCATGTATTACTAATCGTGCAAATATTCTAAACAGCTAACTCAGGATGGTTACAAAAAGCTAAAACAATGTAGCTGTTCGTCTATTTAGGGTTATTCTCTAACAGTGCCCGTTACCGTATCAAAAAAAATGTAGCAATTAAGCTAAAATTTATAAAGCTGCTACTTTTGTAGGAACACTACTTTTAAAAATATTTTGAGGAACTTAGCACTTTCAAATAGACCAATGTTTCAATACTTATATAATTTAAACGAAATAATAATATACAACCATCTACAATGGAAATATCAAACTACCTAAACAACAAAGTAAGATCATTACTGTATTTAATAAAATATCTATCAGAGTGCATGTAGGTAAGAGATTTAAAGATTGTATATCAGGCATTAAGTATGGTATAATAGGGTGGGGGAGTACTTAACAGACATGTCAGGAAGTTGGAAAAAATCCATAGAAGATATTTTTAAATAATTTTAAACAAATGTATTACTTATCCTTCTGACCCACTTTATAGAAATGCTGGACTGTTGGATCAAATACAGTTATATTTCCTGCCTTTGTGTTATTATCAGTACCAAATTATTCGTTAACCAATGATTCACTCCTAAAACAAGCAAATCTGTCAAATACGGCATAAACATATTCGTACTGGTAAACGGCAGAATATTCTAAATTTGTAGTTTAGAAGATTATGCTAGGAAGCCGCCAGAGGTGTCATTTTGCCTAAGGAGGAAACCAGAAGATATAGTACTGCGTCTTGTAGAAGCATCACGCTTGATAATTGTTCCCGTTATGATCCCCATTCTAATAAAACCTCAGAAGGAGAATAAACTGACAGATGTCTGTCCTTTGAAGGAAAATAAACGTGATATACCTCCATCAATACTTGCAGTCCATGACAGAGAAGAAAAGAGTTCCAAGTTTGCATTTTAGTCCGATACTCCTAAGAAATGATAAAATATCATTCTTTCCTCAACTCTATAGCATTATAACAAGATTAATGCGGAGAGTAACGAACTAAGGAAACCTAAAGTGATTACTTTTTATAACTCTACCACGGGTGAAACTGACGTTGTGGATGAGTTGGCTAGGGCATACAGTGATTCTAGAAATAGTAGAAAATGACCCCTCACTCACTTCTAAATGGTGCGGCTATAAATTCTATGATCACATGGAAGTTTAATAAGCCAACCGTAAGAACTGCACGCCAAAAGTTTTCGAAGGAATTTGGTCTTGCTCTAGTAAAATCATTTAAGGATCGGAGCCAAGATAATTCACATATTCATCAAAAACTTTGCGAAAAAATTTCTGGAGCCACTGGAACACATATAACATGCCCACATGGTAAACAAAGTGTAGAAAGGCAAGAACACTGAAAGCCTGTAGGATCAATAGTCTAGCCAAATTTCAAGTTACTTCAGTGGGGTAACGGTGATTATTCATCTCTGAAACTTTGTATTTGGCTATTACATGTTTTGGTAACTCCAAGAACTGTATCTTTATTTATTTGATTTTTATGTTATTGAAATTTTAATTGTTTTATTAATATTGTATTCAGACATTTCTTTGTATTTGTTATAAGTACATACTTAATCTAAATAAACGTGCAATACTTGAATTGTTGACTTATTCCGTATCTGAACTTGAGTTTACAGGTGTGTGTAGCCACTGGAACAATATGGTAACCTAAACAAGGGTGAGTGATTGAAGCTCGAAATCTAGGCTCTCGGGCTTGCTTATACGAAAATATATAAAAGGCCAGTTGAATGGCGGCAACTCAGTAAATTTTGAAGAGAAATCCAATATTTCATATCTTTGCATTTTCTTAATTTCTGTATCATTCAAAACATGTATACAGGGTGTTTCGTATAAGAACCGACACAGGGCAGGGCCATGTAGGTAAACGTAGAATATGGTGATTTAACGCAACTTACCCCCATATTTAGTTGCACCCCTGAGAAGTTATGGGCCTTCAGTGGGGTTTCAAATTTCGAAAAAATCAATATCTCTGTAATACTTTAATTTGGGAAAACCAAGTTTAGTACCCGTTTTGAGTGTACCAAGAGCATTAATCAATGGTAAGTAGAGTTCAATTAAGGCATTTGAAAGGGTTTATTAGGGGCAATGTACCCTTAAAATGTAACAATTTTTTAACAGATTGGTGGATTTAAGAACATATTTCATTTTATGTGGAATTTTACTCTAAAACTTAAAATGTCACAATTTTTTAACAGATTGGTGGATTTAAGAACATATTTAATTTTATGAGGAATTTTATTCTAAAACTTTGTTACTCCTGTTAGTTTCAAAAAACTTAGTTGTTTTCACGAAAAACACGAATAAGTAAAGAAACATATTTTATCAGTCTTACTAAAAATCACCGAAAATTAAATATTTGCCAATAAACTTATGTATAGTTCAAATTTGACAATCAGGAAAGAAGTGTGAATAAGTAGAATTTATTAGAAAACAGACAACTCAAACAACAGAAATAAAAAAATTGCTATCGATAAGTTATATAAATTCTCCAACATGATAATTTCACAGGCATCTATTGAATTTTTGATGATTTTAAGTAACATTAATAATATATGTGTCTTTAGTTATTCGGGTTTTTCTTGAAAACGACAAACGTTTTTTGAAAAATAACATGAGTAAGAAAGTTTTATAATTTACTTCCCCATAAAATGAAATAATAATTTTTTAGATCCGCTAATAGGTTAAGAAATTCTGTCACATTTTATGGGTGCATCACCACTATTCAACCCTTTGAAATATTTCGCTTGAACTCTACTCACCAACGAATGACACCCAAAACGTGTACTAAATTTGGTTTTTCTAAATTGAAGTATTATTGGGATATTGTTTTTTTTTCGAAATTTAAAACCCTAATTTGAAGGCCTATAACTTCTTAGGGATGCACCTTAGTATAGGAGTAAGTTGCGTTAAATCACCATATTTTAGGTTCCCCTACATGCCTCTGCTCTGTGTCGTTTCTTATGCGAAACACCCTGTATATATTTTTTAAAACGCAATGTTCCCATGAGCATATGTATGAACATTTTGAGAAGATTCATTGAATGTTCGTGGAACATTTTCAGAAGATACTGGGAGCTCCTAAGAATATTATAAATAACATTCTAAGAACCTTATTAGTATGACAGAATCTGTCCAATTCTCATGTTCATAGAATGTTCTATTGTACCTTGTGAGAATGTTCTGAGGGATGTTTGAATATTCTTTCCAAACATTCCTGGAATATTCTTGGAATGTGTTTGTGCTGTCTGAGATCTCGGTTATCTGAGAATACACGGTATTTTGGTTTAGACATTTTATGGGCACTTTTTTAAGCTTTTGCAATAAAAACTAAAACAAAAGAACATCTTCTACAGTTTTCGAGATAATGATTATAACTTTGTTTTTTATTGTGGAGGCCATATTGGATTTTTATTGCATTAAAGATAATTTTGTATCCCCTTTTTAAAAATGTATCACAAGGTAGTACAATTAACAAATACTGAAATAAACAAATCTACAAATTTTCTAATGTATTTTGCTCATGTGCTCGATACGGTGTAGTAGGCGCGCCAACAATTTGTCTGTCAAATTAGGTTTAATTTGAAGTCTTCTGTATCGTTTTCATTGCATTTTATTGATTCAATTTGAATAGCTTCTCTTTGGTTTATTTTAAACGCCATCACGTTGATATTATTATTATTTTCAAATGCCCGACCATTAGACATGGCTCTTAATTATACTAATGAAGAAAAATTGGACATGTTAGAAACCTACCTGGTAGCCCACATAAACTCTACAGCGGCTGCCGAAATTTACGAAAATAAATTTACTGAACGGCATCAACCAAACGCAAGACCTTTTAGGGATCTGGTACTAAATTTTCTTATATATGGGAGTTTTGCAAAACCCAGAAATCGTATATACTGTGGAAAATCAGGAGGAAATTAAGACTGTGTTACAATACAACCCCACATCATCGGTTAGAAAAATTGGTAGTGAAATGGATACCCCTAAGTCATCCACCCATCGAATACTGGACGTTGATAAATACAATCCATACAAGTCTAGTATCGGCAAACCATTTTACGCGAAGAGTAAATTTTGTGAATGAGGCATTCAAAATATGCGATAAAATCCCAATTTTTCCATGAAGATATTATGGACTGACGAAACTCGATTTATCAATTAATTACGGAGTTTTCAACAGGCATAATACCCATCACTGGGCTATATAAAACACACAACTCACCTCACCAAGATTATTTCAAACAAAATTTGGATTTAACGTTTGGTGCGGTATAATAGGTAACTATAAAATGCGATCTGAATTTGAACATAAAATTATTAAAATTATTACTTTTAGGAAATTAGTTTCAATTTGAATGCAGCACGCTATCTTCAGCTCTTGCAAGAGCAAATAATGCCAGCTGTAAGGGCAGCTGTCGGGAACTTGGATCAAACTTGGTTAATGCACGATGGTTGTACAGCCGCCGCAAAGAATTATTTAGAAGAAAACTTCCCCAATAGATTAATTGCGAATAATGGCGATATTTTTTGGCCCGCTAGATCCCCTGATATAAATCCCTTGACTATAATAATAAAAACACATTAATTCGGGCAATACACTATCCAAAATCGTTGTCAAATGTGGATTGATCAAGGTAGTGGCTACATAGAACAGTTTCTTTAAATTGAACAGTTTACATTTAAACTTCGTTTGTATAAGCTTGTATTGTAAATTGTCCCAAAATTACCGCAAAGTGCCCGTTTTTACATTCGTTTAATAAATTTAATCGATAATAATGCAAGAATAATTTGCTAATTGTCTAGCTAGTGTAGAGTGAAGCATTCAATCACCTACTGAAGTGAGTGAACGAATGAAAAATTGGACGTTATCGTGAACCAGAGCATAACTAGATTAACTTTTTTTTGCGAGTTACAGGTAACAAATATTTTATTTTTTATTTCTGTGATATAAAATACCATGTTGTGTTACGTTTTTAAAAAAGGGAATAAAAATGATATTTAATGCAATAAAAACCCAATATGGCGTCTATAAAAGAACAAAGTTATAATCATTATCTCAAAAACTGATGTGGTAAATAAACATATACTACTTAGAAAAAATTATGTTAAACAATATAAGACGTGCAGTGACAGTGGAGTTCCACAAAATACCAGCGTCAAAAACGTGGTAAGTCATTTACTGTATTCATAGTAGTGTCCTTCGGGTAGACAGTGTGGGCCATTTTTATAAAAACACATTAAATTATAAAAGTAACGCTCAATTGCTTAATATGTTTTTGTAACAATCTAGAGATGTTTAATTTTAAGAAACTGAAAAAAATTAAATTAATATAATCTCTTTTTTTATCGTAAGCTGAAACAAACATAAAAAAGTGAAAAATTAAATTATTTTCTTAAGCATCAAGTGGCGAGTTCAGTCAGATATGTGATTCAACTGTTAACGTTCGTTATTAATTAAAGGGATTAAACACACTTAAGAAAATAACTCACGAAGAACTTAAGGGGCTTATTACTTCGTCGCAGTATAAATTTATAGTTTCTTTTTTTTCCGTGTGTTTTTTCACAGAATCATGACAAAAACAAAAATGCTGTCTACACAACACGCAATACTGTGTTCCCCAAACGCCAGTGTAACCTATTGTTACTTGTCCAGGCACTGGCGAGGGAGACGGCGACGGCTTTGGCTCAGTTTTCTGATCAGCCGTTGATGTAAGTGATAGAAAAGGCCCAGACGTGTCGACATTGATGGGTTGTATAGATATGCGTCGTTTTTTTGGTTGTGGTTGGTCATCCATTTTGTTTTTTAAATCTTGGTCTCCCATATATTGGAGTCAATATCTTATGGAAATAGCAGCTTCAAGTAACACTGACGACAACAATATTGAAAACTTAAAACGTGGACCTCCTGTAAAATCAATTGTGCTTTTTACACCGTTTTTCAGCTAAGAAGTATAAGAACTAAAAAAGATAAAATAATATTTTAAATTAATTGTAATGATAATAATAATAATAATAATAATAATAATAATAATAATAATAATAATAATAATAATAATAATAATAATAATAATAATAATAATAATAATAATAATAATAATAATAATAATAATAATAATAATAATAATAATAATAATAATAATAATAATAATAATAATAATAATAATAATAATAATCACCCTTTTAAGTACACTTGGAGAAGCCAAATCACTACAACACATATTTTTAAACACCTGACGATCGTTTCACTAACAAGGTTAGCGTCATCAGAGGATGGAAAATTCTAAACTGCTTACTACTAAAGATCATCTTATATAATGAGTTTTAGGTAGAGACTGATACCGAGAGGCAGGCTAAATCGCAGGTAAATTTTCTGCGTATTGTATTTTTATTACCGGACGAGGTTTTTGAACTTCCTTTACAACTTTACCTGTCAAGGTTCGAAATATTTTATCTGTATAATTGACAGAGGGCAAAGAAAGGATTATAAATCAAGTGGCTGCGCTCGGTTTAAGGAACTTTTGTTTTTTAGCGCCTTACAAATATAAATACTTTCGTACGCATCTAGCTTCGGTGGCTGTCTAACATTTTTGATAAGTTGGTGGTGGTTATTATCCCAAATATGTGGTGCCGTATCTCAGCTGTGCCAGATGTTCTCGAAATCTAGTCTCAATGGTTTTCTTAGTCTGCCCAACGTATTTAAGATTACAATCTTATCTCAGAGATACCCGACATTTCAGTGGCTTTAGCTTTATCTTTCGTATTACCTGACAAATTTTTTAAATTATTTTTTGTCGAAAAAGTTAGCTGTAAATCGGCTTAAAATGCCCTCGAGACCCCTTGTGATACGCGGTTCAAAAGGTAGGTACACAAATTTTTTCTCTATTTTATCTTTCCTGAATGTCGTGCATTCCGCTAACATTTTCTTTGTTCTGTGTCTATTCATTAATTTTTCCACCAAGCAATCCGAATATCCGTTATATTTAGCCACGTTTTTAATGTACTCTAATTCTATACTATATCTACTTTTACTTAAGAGAAATTCGCCCGTTTTTGGTGCAAACTTATCATCTGAGTTATTTGGAATGTAACTTAAGAGTGGTAGTTCCCTTCCTGTGGACATCGAATTCAAGAGAGTCAATATTTTTAATAACTGGTACGGCTAGAAAAGAAAGTGTACTGTTAATTTCTAATTCGTGGGTAAATTTTATTGAATCAAATTGACAGCTCAGTCTTTTAATAAAATCATCTACTTTGCATATATTTGTGTTAACCCAAATGAACCTACCGTTTCTCATAACGAACATCTGAAAAATAATTTTCTGTTAAGAGTTTATAGCCATTATTTCTAGATGGCGTTGATAAGATAAGGTAAAGTGATATTTATTTGTGCAGTTTAGTTGCCTATGGATAACCTAAAAAGTTTTGCTAAAGTTTAGTTGAGAAACAATTTTGTGCAGGTATTATTGCTTTGAAACAGTGAACATTGGGGTGTAACTATTCCTGATATTTGTCTATATTTCCGTGGAATTTTAGCACATAACTATCACAGATGGTGTTTTATTTAGTATGTCATGGTGATGTGGTGTGTGGAAGAAATTGGCTTCGGACATTACGTCCATTGGCCACAAAACTCTGCAGTAAATTTGTACCATTGTTACATCTATACATTGTTATAAAAAGCGATTCTCCTTCAAATATATTTATAATTTGCTGCATGGATATCAATACTTGCAACAATAGGGAGGGTTAAAGCGATAGACGTACCTTTATGTGTAAGCTCTTACAGAATCTGACTATTTCTCACTGGATATAGCATAAGCAACATTTATCTTCTAACATATCAATTTTGTCAAAATGTAAATTTAGTATGTTATGTGATTTAGGATTTCATCTTACTGTTTTTTCTAGTTTTTATCATGTAAATATTAGTGTTCTTTTAAAGGAACAGTAGGATTGCACTATTTTATAAGAAAATAAATTTTCTAGCATTTTCTGTTCTTTATAGATACAGACACCAGCCAGTTTCTCTTGATGAACTACTTGAGTATGCAGAAAATCCTGATTTGATGCCAGAACCACCAAATAATATTATTATTATGCCACCTACTAATGATGGATGGGATAGAGACGAAGATTCTGGAGAAGAGGATGAGGTTATATTGAATAACTTGTCAGGAGGTCAACTGCAAGCTAAAGTAGAGTTTTCCTATGACTAGGGCATAGATAAGAACGAGGAAAATCAAATTTTCGATGCGAGTGATGTTCTAGAAAATGATCAAAACTGGGAAAGTGAAGATGATTTGCCTCTAGTGACTTTCAGACTGAATAACAGGAAGAAAGTGATACCAGGGCAAAAACGAAGAAAGATCGTAAATGTTACGTAGACAGATGAAAATATGCCACAAAAGAAATTCCCTGAATGGCAAACTACAAGTAGCTCAGCAAACAATAAGTCCCCAGTGGAACTGTTTGGATATTTTTTTGATTACGATGTGTTGAAAATCTTGGTAAGCTACACAAATATATATGCATTACAAAAAAAATTTAGACCCCAGTGTTTCGAAGGATAAAATGTTATGCTTCATAGGCATTATGCTTTGGAGCGGATATAGCACAGTTTATCGCGGTAAAATGTATTGGGAGAATGATACGCACAATGAACTAGCGTGTAACGCTATTTCGCGTCATCGATTCCAGTACATCATGTCTAATATACGCTGTTGCGACGATACAACCTTAGACAACAATGACAAATTTTTCAAAATGAGACCAAGTTTTGATGCCTTGAATAATAAATTTAAAGAATTATGTCCTGTTGAAGAATGTCACAGCATCGACGAAGTGATGGTTCCCTACTTTGGGCGTCATAGTTGTAAACAGTTCATCCGTGACAAGCCTATACGTTGAGGATACAAGCTGTAGATAGGCGCAACTATATCGGGTTATGTTACCTGATTTGTCCCATACCAAGGATCTTCCACAGTCATCGAGGAAAAATATAAGCACTTAGGATTAGGAGCAAGTGTAGTTTTGCTATATGCTGCAGTTTTTCAGGCAATCCAAAATCAGAGGAGTAGAAGAATGAGAGTTTCGGCCATCTTGGAATTCCTTAATGTGTCATTAAAAGGTGGTTTAATTAGTTTTTATTAGTCTTCAGGTCATTAACTGGTTTTTAATTGTTGGTAATTGTTGCACAATTACTAGATGATGACTATAGATTAGTAAATTACTTGTAATTCATATTATAGTTTCTTTTAAGTAAAATTATTATCAAATTAATGTTAATTTGCTAATTAAACGACCTTTTAACGACACATTAAGGAATTCCAAGATGGCCGAAACTCTCATTCTTCTACTCAGACGTATCACTGATTCTTCGACAACTTCTATAATTCATCTTTACTGTTAGTGGAGTTTGAAGAAATGAATATCAAGGGAACGGGTACTATAAGGGACAATAGGATACCTAAATGTAATGATATGCCAGCTTCAAAAGTCATAAAAAACGTGCAAGATGCTGTTATAAATTAGGGAACATGTCTATAATAGTATCTAAATGGAATGACAACAGTGTTGTCTCAAATGTGCTCGCTGTACTTTCCCTAAATACAGTCAAGCGATATTCACGAGTGGAAAAAACTTTTTTTTTTGATCAACCAAAACTGATCCAATTATTCAACGAGAATATGGGAGGTGTCGATAGATCTGACCAAAACATAAAACTGACCCGTATATATATATATATATATATATATATATATATATATATATATATATATATATATATATATATATATATATATATATATATATATATATATATCCATACGAGGGAAAAAGTGGTATTTCCCGCTAATCGCTTACTATACCGACATGACAGTTACGAATGCCTGGCAACCACTCGCGATATGAGAGGTTGGACCACTTAATCATTGACCAGAATAAGCAGACTCCCTGCGGAGTTTGCCACAAAAATACTTATTTTGTTTGTGAAAAGTGTAAAGTTGCTTTGCATCCCAAAGAATGCTTTTATAAGCATGTATGTAGTAAAATAAATCGTGTCACTTACCACAAATTCCTACCGTTCCTCTAAACAAAAATCGAAAAAACAATAAAAAATTACAAAAATATGTCAAATGAAACACTGACACTATGAAAAATATTAACTAAGCTAATGAGACACGTTTTCTGTGCAAAAACTTGACAAAAAAAATTCAGGTTTATTTGGGTTAAACAGTAAAAATATCGTCCACATAACCATACTCTAGAAAAATACTAACTTTCATTTTCTAAATCTGTCTCACATGTACTCACGAAAAGGTCCGCCGATTGCCGTGGGCAGTTTGTTAAAAAATTATTAAATTAAAAAATATTTTGTTTTATACAAAGGTTTGTTAAAGTTAAATATTCTTTGCAAATCTCTTCACTTATGTTGTTCAATTTCAACAACGGTTCTAAATACGTTAGCGTTTGTTTCATGGGGACGCTAGGAAATAAAGACGCTACATCAAATGATGAGTGGTTGAAAGCGAGGTTTTGATATCATTTGATGTAGCGTCTTTATTTCCTAGCATGCAAACGAAACAAACGCTAACGTAGTTAGAACAGTTGTTGAAATTGAACAACATATGTGGAAGGGTTTGCAAAGAATATTTAACTTTAACAAAGCTTTTGTGTATAAAACAAAATATTTTTTAATTTAACAATGAGTTTTTTGAACAACTGAAGGCACGGCAATGGGCAACCCACTCTCTCCATTCATTGCGAACCTTTTCATGAGTAGATTTGAGACGGATTTAGAAAATGAAAGTGAGTAGTATGGTTTCGTTATGTACACGATATTTTTGCAGTGTTTAACACAAATATGTGCAAAGTAGATGATTTTATTAAAAGACTGAACTGTCAATTTTATTCAATAAAATTCACCCATGAGTTAGAAGTTAACAGTAAACTTCTTTTAGTGAATTTTCGTAGAAAAAATTTACTAATGGGAGATCCCGACATTTGAATTTTGAAAAAATTTTTGCGAATGAGCGCGAACTAGGACCCCTAGAACCCATATCCGGGGTCAGTTTCAATTTTTATATGTATATATATATATATATATATATATATATATATATATATATATATATATATATATATATATATATATATACCACACCGATAACTCAAAAAATAATCGGCCGATTTTGATAAAATTTGCATTTACCTTCCTTTTGTAAATGGCTTGGATAAGTTCGTTAATCAGCAAAATACGACGAGGTTTTCCGGGAAAATTATGAGTTTTCATTCGAAAAAAACTTTTATATAAAAAAATAATGGGCTTATTTTGATAAAATTTGGCATGTACCTTCCTTTTGTAAATGGCTTGAATAAGTTCGTTAATCAAGAAATTCGGACGAGGTTTGCCGGAAAAATTTTTATTCGATTTTTTTTAAATCTCAAAACACAAAAAAGCTATGATAACCAAATTTGGTAGGTAGGTTTACGATATAAAAGGTAAACTATACACCAAAATTTAGATTTCTATGTTACAAGAAAAAAAGTTATAATAAAATATTTTGTGCCAGATCATTTCTATGAAAATTCACTACCATAAAGCACTTGCTGCGTCCAGGCTTTTCTAGATGTACTAGATATTAACAATTATGACTTTCTAGAATTCGATGTCCACAGGAAGGGAACTACCACTCTAAGTTACATTCAAAATAACTCACATTATACGTTTGCACAAAAAAAGGCCGTTTTAAATTTCTTAGGAAATAGATTAATAAAATTTCTCTTAAGTAAAAGTAGATATAGTATAGAATTAGAGTACATTAGAAACGTGGCTAAATATAACGGATATTCGGATTGCTTGGTGGAAAAATTAATGAATAGACACAGAACAAAGAAAATGTTAGCGGAATGCACGACATTCAGGAAAGATAAAATATAGAAAACATTTGTATACCTACCTTTTGAACCGCGTATCACAAGGGGTCTCGAGAGCATTTTAAGCCGATTTGCAGGTAACTTTTTCGACAAAAAATAATTTAAAAAAATTGTTAGGTAATACGAAAGATAAAGCTAAAGTCATTGAAATGTCGGGTATCTATGAGATAAGATTGTAATCTTAAATACGTTGGGCAGTCTAAGAATACCATTGAGATTAGATTTCGTGAACATCTGGCACAGCTGAGATACGGCACCACATATTTGGGATAATAACCATCATCAACACAGCCAGCGAAGCTAGATACGTACAAAAGTATTTATATTTTAAGGCGCTAAAAAACAAAAGTTCCTAAAACCGAGCGCCGCCACTTGATTTATAGTCCTTTCTTTGCCGGCTGTCAATGGTACAGATAAACTATTCCGAAACTTAACAGGTAAAGTTATAAAGGAAGTTCAAAAACTTCGTCCGGCAATTAAAATACAATACACGGAAAATTTGCCTACGATTTAGTTTCGCTCTCGGTATTGGTATCTACCTAAAACTCAATACGTAAGGCGATGTTTGGTAGTAAGCAGTTTAGAATTTTTCATCCTCTGATGACGCTAACCTTGTTAGCGAAACGATCTTCAGGTCATTAAAAATATGTGTTGTGGTGATTTGGGTTCTCCAAGCGTAATTATCAGTGCTCATCACAGATTCCAATCTTCACTTAGTGTAATCGCCCTTTATTAACAAATACCTATAATATTGAACAAATTAATTGACTGTCACACTGCCCGGCGAGATTATACCTCAGATGTTCTTACATCTTACTAGGTATATATGGCTCAAAAATATAACTTATAAGGATTCACTGTTTTCATTGAAGTTGAAATTGAGTTTAAAAGTTTTCTTGCGTTGTATGTAAAGTTTCTATGAAACAAGGAGTCCAGTGGTGTGGCATAGTAATAATATTTTGCTCCCTTACGTGGACATAATGTATGGAAGACACTTATTGTCACAAACCTGTTGGTCAAATCATGACCAGGATGGAGTTCAAACAAATATTATGTTAAAAACAGCAAATGTGCAGTGTGCTTCTATTTTCAGTGCTCAACCAATGTAATACCTTTTTTTCCTCCCTCAGGGCTCGCCCGCGGCCTCACCGACCCGACAGCATTGCAACCTTTGGTTTATTGTACATGCCCTTAGCCTTTTTACTCCACCCATTCCAAAATCACTGTGCCTTGAACTAGTCTGCACAGCGATTGGTAGGGTGAAGTTTTATAATGCTCTGTCTCCGGTCTAGACTGACCGTAGATCAGTTGTCTTCTGCGTTCCAGAGCTTTACACTCGCACAAGATGTGCTGGGATGTAATACCTTACTTTTATCTGAAATTTGATCGGCCTTCTCTGACCGAAAACCAACCAAGAGGATATATTTCTTACTTTTGGATGCGAAACAATAAAGTCTGCATAATTTAAGTGAGATGAAAGATTTCTTCTAAGCTAGAAATTAAAAAAGTGTCTGTTTGAATATAAAAGTTCTAATGAAATGTACGACATCTCAAGTAATTTTCTAACATGTATTCTAAATCAAACAAAGGTCATTTTCAAAAATAATTTCCCAATTCTAACAATAGGCAGTGATCAATCCCCAAATCAATGTCAGACTCAATGGTCTGACAGCTAGACCTTGAAGAAAAAAATTATAAACTTGGATTTGTTGTAGCTTAAGTGTAAGCTCTGCTTCTTTGCCAAGCTTGATATGATCAATAGATGCTAGTTAATCCTTGAGTTAGCGTCCTGGAAGCACTGTACATCAAAACTATAGTAGACCTGTGTATCATGAGCATATGCCTGAATCTTAGAAATTTTTATAGCCTCTGTATAAATTATGTACAACAGAGGTCCCAAAATAGACCACTGAGGGATTCCAATAGTTACACGAGCTGAAGAAGAACACTACCACACTAAATTTAAATTTTGCATTTCTCAATGGTCGTAAAATATTAAATATGTTGACAGAATAACTGCAATAAAGTAGATCTAGCACAAAAATATGAGCAAAACCATAATACATTTGAGCTGTGCTAAAAACTCGCCGTTTTTAAAGAACATGTTCTCGTTTTTTCGGCTACATAAATAAGGCTAGCCCTTTTTATCTCATGCAAACAGATCTACACCTATGATTTGCAGAATGCTTGTAGGGTAAAATTTTAATTTTTGTTACTGACCTCGTAATATTTTGAAAGCGTTTGTCATTGCGTTTTCAGGTATATAACATTTGTTTTGGTATGTATCTTTTCATTGCAACAAAAAAATTACAAAGAATTTCTTAGTACAATATGGAATTTACGATTTATCACAAATCTTACCCTACTTAAATATGCTTGTTTGTTAAAAAATTAGAACTTGGTAGAAAAACTTAAATGACAATGAGCGATGGAAGAGGGCGGCAGTTTTAAGTTTTCGCCCTACCTCGAAAAAATCCAAGATCCGCACCTGGTTGTACCTGCACTAAATAAGAGATTCAAGCATGTAATGAAAACATGATCTAATAAAGAACTGCAAGTCCGACTTAATTAAAAAACAATGTTTACAATATTGAAAACTTTCTTTCAAAATAAATAAAATGATAAATTTAAAAAATTCTTGCGTCAAGGAAATATATCAGCTTTAAAAGTAAAACTAAAATAAAATTAGTTATATTACCGCTACTACTACCACCTTTTACGTCATTCTTATAAATGCAGGGTGCCGGAAAACAAATTGTAAGTGTTGAAAGTTCAACACAGTGTCTATCTCAAATAAAATCAAAACGAATCTGGACAGGCTGCGTACTTTGCAACAGGCACATATTAGTTAGTCATTAGATCTGCCCCTTGGAAATGTTTTTGTTTAATTTTAGTATAATGATTTCGTTATGATTATATGATTGCAGACAATTGACTAATATGCGCTCAAAAACGAGGTAAAAAATTGATATTATCAAATGCGTTATTTTCACATCGTTCACCTCTTCTAGAACAATTATTTTTCTCGACACATAAAACATAATATATCACGTCCTGAAATTTATAATGCTACGATATAATATTCATCAAACACAAGAGGGTGCATTTATAAATTTCTCGGAATTGTTGGCAAGATTCTATTTGCAATAATAGTCCCTTATAGACTATTTGAAGCAGTGTATAATCGAAAAGGAGCATTCCACAGCCTGTTTGAAAATTCGCGAGCAGATGGTATTTTGTAGAGCAAGAAGGTATTAGCACAACATAAGAAAGACTATGCGGTGGTATTAGTAAAATACACGAGTAGGGTATTATATTGTTCTAAAATTTTTATGACAACTAAGAGCAACAAAAACTACCTAGCGTGTGGTGCAAACGTTTATAAGTTTTTATTTACAAGTAAGTATCAATTTCAATGAAATCGGACTGTATCTTGAAACTAGAATTTTGAAATAAATTAGTATCCATTGCAGTCAGTATTCCCAATATCGGAAAGTAATTTTAATGTGCATAGCTTTCACGTAAAGCAAACAAGTGACACGTACACTTCATTTTTACGACAACTTTACGATTCATAATATGCTCTCTGCAAATTCTACTTGATATTTCATCATTGTAATGGTGACATGTATAATACTTCATACTTTTACAGCTCTCACGATTCATATGCTCTCTGTAAATTCTACTTGGCATTTGGCATTTTATCACAATTCATGAGTTATATGTAACTTAACCATCTCAGCACATCGCTCTTATTTTTACTTTCAATAGGCGTATTTTCACTTTGCACTCTTTCAAAATCCTTTCATTCCTACATTAAATTTTTTCGATTATCCGTTAACATCTTAAATAATTTATCTTAAATAATTTATTCAAAACTTCACTTGTCTTACATGCTTTGTCTGACATATCCCGCTTTTTTATATATTTCAACAACACACCACGAGGGCTTACAGCCTAAATACTATCGTACCGTGGGTGTCGACAAGGAGGAAAGAGGCAACTTGTTAATTCTGGACTTGAAGATTTGGAGGTTCGGAGGAGAAGGAAAAACATGTGCCGGCAAGGAATTCCACAACTTGGAAGTACTCGGGACAAAAGAGCGGGCATAACAAGATGTTCCATGTCTGGTGACCTGGACAGTAAAAGGGTGCATTCGCTCTGTTCCCCTGGTAGATCTGTTGGGGGCAGCAAGTGGAGGAACTATGAAAGACAACTCCTTTGAGCAGTGCCCATGCAGATATCTATAAAAGAGAGAGAGGTCACCAACAGCACGTCGGTGGGCAAGAGATGGCAGCCTTTGGGTGAGGGTAGGGTTACCGATGAGACGTATAGCTCTCTTCTGAATGGAGTCCAGGATAGCGAGTGTAGAAGCGGCAGCGGCACCCCAGATGTGGAAGCAGTATTCGAGGTTTGACCTTATTTGTGAAATATATAAGGTATAGAGATTAGCTGGTGAAAAGTATTTGCGAGCCCGGAAGAGGAAACCTAATTTCTTAGCAGCCGCTTCTGCAATTGATGTGACATGTTGGTGACAATTGAGATTTCGATCCACAGAAATGCCAACAAGTGAAAAGGACTCATTACTTTGAATAACTTGGTTGTTCATTGTGATGGGTCTAGGGCTGGTGTATCTCTTATGAGAAAGAAGGCAAGACTGAGATTTGGTGGGGTTAAATTGTACAATATTTCTACTTCTCCAGTCTAATATTTTTTGGAGATCCACAGAGATAGAACCCTCCATGAGTTTGCGATCCTCATTTAATTGGGCTAAAGAGACAGACTTACAATATTGTATATTTGAGTGGAGGGTGTTGGTCCGGTTGGAGAGGAAATTTGCTGTCCAGGTACAGAGTTTTTGGTGGTAGGCCACAGGCCGGAAGTTTATTAAGCAGCGCTGAGTGCCAGACCTGGTCGAATGCTTTGGATATGTCTAGAGCGACAATCTGGGATTCACAGTGTAGTTCCATAGACTTGTTCCAAGAATGGGTGACAAAGGAAAGGAGGTCGGCAGTTGATCTACGCTGACGGAATCCATACTGCCTGTCGTGGATTAGAGTGTGTTTTTCAAGAAATTTTAGTAATTCGGTGTTTATATATTTTTTCCATTGCTTTAGAGATGACTGAAAGGAGAGAAATAGGCTTGTAGTTGCTAGGAAGCGCTTTGGATCCTTTCTTGGGGACGGATTGTACTCGAGCAGTTTTCCAGTTACTCGGGAATATGCATCTATTGTAAGATATCTGAAACAGACGAGTCAGGACGGGAGCAAATTCTGGTGCGCATTTTTTGAGAACAATTGCTGGCATCTCGTCAAGGCCAGAGGCTTTCCTGGTATTAAGAGAAGAGAGCATCTTTCTTACCTTTTTAGTTTTGAAAATGATATCCGTAATTTTATGCGCGACGTGGGGGACTGTTGGTGGTTGAACATTTGGAGGTGGGTTGAGAGTAGAATTGCTGGCGAACAACGAGGCAAAAAGTTCAGCCTTTCCCAGGCCGATATAAACAATTTCATCCCCTGAGACAAGAGGTGGGAACGTGCTCTTGCAGAAATTATTCCCAATATATTTTGCAAGAGTACAGAAGGGTTTGCCGCCCTTGGAGCTTAAGAGGACTTTGCTTTTGAGGTGGTTATTAAACGAGTTTTTTGCATCAGAAAGAATGGGGACATAGCGATTTCTTGCGTCGTTAAATGCTTGACGGTTTTCTTGACTGGGATTGTGTAGAAGCGTTTTGTGAGATTTGACCTTTTCCAGTCTGGCCTTGTCACAGGATTTAGAGAACCTGGGTTTTTGAGTGGCTGAAGAGGTTTTCTGTCTACGTGGAATAAATAATTCCGTGCCAGCTTGGATAATTTCGGTGACGTTTTGTGAGATATCAGAGGGGTTAGGATGAGAGAAGCAGATAGACGCCCCTACAGTACAGCTGGAACCGGTACGCTCTTGTAGGCGGCGAATTTAACCTCATTATACATACACTTACATCTAGCTGCAGTTGTCAAGCTCCTTAGCACATTCCACCTGCATTCACTCTACTCCGTATTTAATAATAATACTAATAATAATAATAATAATAATAATAATAATAATAATAATAATAATAATAATAATAATAATAATAATAATAATAATAATAATAATAATAATAATAATAATAATAATAATAATAATAATAATAATAATAATAATAATAATAATAATAATAATAATAATAATAATAATAATAATAATAATAATAATAATAACAAGAGAAGAAACATTGAGCTAAGGGTACAATCAGGTAATAACAGTGTAACCAACAAGATTCCAAATAGAACAGATATATTTAAACGCGACTCGCCAAGTCCACTGTGGTTCTGCCTCGTATTGAACTCACTATCAAACCATCTGAATTTTACCAGATATGGCTCGAGTATAAAAGCAATTGCACATTACAACGAAGGCTAAATCATATTATGTGGTATAAGTGATATAAATCTGATATTTCCACAAAGAACCATCTGGAACAGCTGCCAAAAATCGTCGAAGGGTTTTCCAGAGATACTGCTATGCAATTCGTGCTGGACAAATGTCCCACTCCATGTATAGTCAAAGGGGACATACAACCAGAAATATGTGAAACGCAAAATTGTTAGCAAATTACCTCAATTTATGTAGAAAAAGTGTAATAAATACCCGGGAATACGACAGACGATGCAAATAAGCTACTCCATAATGAAGACCTAACTGACAAATTAGTTTACAATGCGAGTAAAGCAGGTAGGGCGAACACATCTCAACAGCAAGAACCAGAACACAGCTCTTAACACACATGACTGTTTTGTACTTAATTATTCATAAGGAATTGTGGACTGGAGTGAAACAGACCTCAAAAGTGTACAACGGAAACTGCGAAGACGTCTAACAAAGACCAAAAAAAAATTGCCACCGTAAGGCCATTGAACCAGCAAATCTGCCTAGACACCAAGGTGAAAGAATGTTATTTGATATTAATAGACAACTGTACCAACAAATATATTGACTGCATTCATTTTTACATTGACAGGCACCTACTTCCGAACTACTACTTACTACTAGTACCGTGTCATGTGCGAAGCAGAAGACCTAAGGTGCAGTAACCCTTATGACTAGTCAATAATAGAATGCTAAATGCTAACACAGTGTTTCCTTTTCACCAACACCGAAACAAAGGAGTGGGAGAAATCCCACTTTTTATTTACCGAATTGAATTTTTATTTAAAGAAAAACCTACACAGCCATTTAATCGGACTTACATCAGCACTTTATAGCAGATGCAATTCTGGGTTAAAAATGATGAGAGGTCAATAGCAAAAAATCAAATAATCAAGATATTCATGAATATATTTCATTGTTCCGTTTATATTTCTACACGCAATACTTTAATAACTATCAAACATAGAAACTCGAAATTTTGTGAAAGTGGCCAACTAAATACGTTGTCCCAAATGGCATAAACCTTCCCTAAAGCTTCCGGTTTCACCGGCAATGGAATTAACTTAAAACTTTTAAATAGAACCTTTTAATAACTAGAAAAACAAAGAAAATCTAAATGTTGTGGAAGGGGACAACAAACTACGCTGCCTCAAATAGCATAACAACGTAATTGCCTGAAACTTTGAATTTCCATAGTTATTAAACGATTGCGTGCAGAACGATAAACGGGATAAAGAAATATATTCATAGATATCTTGATAATTTAAATATTTTTTGCTATGGACGTCTAATACTTTTTAACGTAGAATTGTATCTGCTATTAAGCTCCGGTATAAAAATCATACTACTCCGTTTAAATTATTGTTACCTCCACTTTCGTCGAACCTGGAAGTTTCGGGGAAAATGTTGTTATGCCATTTAAGGCAACGTATTTCGTTGCTCCCTTCATCTAAATTTTAGGTTTCTATGTTTTATAGTTTTTAAATGATTGCGTGTAGAACGATAAACGGGACAAGGAAACATATTCATGGATACCTTGATAATTTTATTTTATTTTTGACGTAAACGTCTAATACTTTTTAATGCAGAATTGCATCTGCTATCAGCTGCTGATATAAAAATTGTATTATTCTATTTAAAAAAACGTAAGTTACCTTCACTTCCGGTCAAACCGGAAGTTTCGCGGAAGATATTGTTATGCAATTTGATTCAGCGTATTTAGTTGCTTCCTTCTACAGAATTTTTATTTTCCATGTGTGATAGTTATTAAATGATTGCCTCTAGAACAATAAACGGGACAACAAAATATATTCAGGGATATCTTGATAATTTCAATTTCTTTTTTCTGTCGACGGCTGATAACTTTTAACGCAGAATTGAATCTGCTATCAAGTGCTGATATAAAAAGGAAACCGAGGATGAGGTCGGAAATAATATTAGAAATAGAAAACTACATGAACACAGGACGGTTGGGTCACAGCATAAGAAGACTGTTTTTTATGCTGTGGTTGGGTAAAGCTTACCAGCCGGTAAGACGACTGCAATATGAACCAGTGACAAAACTAAAGCCATAAAGGACAATGATAGAAATGTATTATTAGAAAAGAAGATATTGCGAAAGACTGGAAAGCCTACCTAGAAAAGCCTCACCATGGAGAGAAAACCAATTGTGAAGAATATATAGAGAAAATAGGGTAGATAAACTCACGTGATCTGAATTCGCACAATCCAAGACAAGAATTTGAGAAAACCCTAAAAAAATGAGACAAGTTAAAACCCCTAGTGTAGACGATTTACAGCGTAAACTAACAATTCCGGTGAAAAAAAATTGAAATAAGACTTTTCTCAACTGATTTTGAAATGTAATAAATCTGGAGAACTGCCTAGTTAATTTATGACAATCAAAAGTAATACTATTCTAAGAACGGTGAGGGTGCGAGAATGCAACCAGCATACGATAACAAGTCTGCCGAGTTATGTGGCCAATAGTTTCTTAATCACAGTAAAAAATGAAATGAAAAGGAAAATTGAGAGCTGCGATGAAAATCAGTTTGCATTTGGACCGAGAAAAATAGTGATGCCTTTATTGCTTTTGTAGACCTTGCAAAAACATTCAATAATGTCGTTTGGAAAATTTGGTTTTAATTCATGAAGAAACCTGGATTATATTGAATTGAATTGGAGCAGTCTCAATCTATAGAAAATCAAAGTACCATAATAGATTGTACGAATATAAAATTGAAGTAAAAAGTAACGAAGTGTGTAGCTCAGAGACAGGGCGGTATTCACCTCAATTGCGGGAGGGACTCTGCTGGCTGGGGTCGCGGCGGGGTGTCCGCAGGGAAGTGTTGCTCTCCCTTGCTCTGGTGCCTAGTCATGGACAGCCTGCTGGGGAGGCTCTCGGGAGGGGGGGGGGGTGACGTACAGGGCTATGCGGACGACATTGTCATCATAGTCCGAGGAAAGGTCACACAGGCAGTGTGGGAGCGAATGCAGACTGCACTGAAAGTGGTGGAAGGGTGGACGGTTGATCAAGGGCTCGGGGTCAGCCCCGAGAAATCAACCGTCGTGCCGTTTACGAGGAGGAGGAAGTAGTGCGACAGCCACAGAACTCTCACTCTATACGGTAGGAGTATTCCAATGGCCAGGGAGGTAAAATATCTTGGGGTCGTATTGGAATCTAAGCTAACCTGAAATGGTCACATTAGAAAAATACTGCGTAAGGCAGTCATGACCTTAGCCGTCACTAGGCGGTTACATGGAAAAACGTAGAGACTAAGACCTAGTATGGCACAGGGGCCATGTATTCAACCCCAACAGCCGTCATGGAGGTGTTGCTGGATCTGCCCCCCATACACTTATTTATTATGTGGGAGGCCAGGCTAGGACGATACAGCCTAGCCTGCAATTGTAGACTGAAGATCAACCCAGGCTTCAGGGTCCACTGCAAAATTCATGAGATCGTGAAGGAGCCCATGCTTGAAATGAGGTCAGACTTCGCGAGCCCGCGAATGTGCAAAGAAAAGAACATTACAGTGGAAATCCCCGAACGCGAGGCATGGTGGGAGGAAACGCCGGGCATACCACGGGACGCGCTCGTCTGGTTCACGGACGGATTCGGCGGGGAGCGTGGGACGGGGGCAGGTGTTTACTCGGAAGGACCGAGGGTAAGTCACAGTATTTCCCTCGGAGCCCACGCAACGGTGTTTCAGGCCGAGATGTACGCCATCCTGCACTGTGTGCGGGAGAACAAGAGGAGGGGCTACACCAACAAGCGGATCCTCATAGACACAGACAGCCAGACAGCCCTTAATGCACTAAGTAGCCCACGGGTAAATTCCTGGCTGGTGAGTGAGTGCCGTGACGAGACGAGCGACCTGGCTGGGTAGAATGAGGTGACCCTCATCTAGGTGTCGGGTCGCTCTGGGGTCAAAGGCAATGAAGAAGCTGACAGTCTCGCGAAGAGAGGATCAGCAGAACCATTTATGGGACCAGAACCGGCTCTGGGCGTGACAAAGAACACTGCCAGGGGAGCCATTAAGTCCTGGGTCAGAAACCAACACAAGGTGTACTGGGCGGACTGTCCAGGGCTCAGACATGGAAAGTCAATAATTGACGGACCTAGTTCAAAGAGAGCTGTGGAGCTGCTAAATCTTAGCAGAGGGCAGCTCAGAAACACAACAGGTCTCTTGACGGGACACATGGTCGTCAAGAAACACCTGCATAAAATGGAGTGGTTCGAAGGGGACCTCGCATGCAGACTCTGCGGCGAGGGGGAGGAATCAGCCCAGCACATCTTGTGCGAGTGTAAAGCTCTGGACCGCAAAAGACAACTGATCTACGGTCAGTCTAGACCGGAGATAGAGCAATATAAAACTTCACCCTACCAATCGCTGTGCAGACTAGTTCAAGGCACAGTGATTTTGGAATGGGTGGAGTAAGGCTAAGGGTATGCACATTCAACCAAAGGTTGCAGTGCTATCGGCAAGGTCACGGACGAGCCCTGAGGGAAAAAACGAAGTGTGTGCGGCAAGATTGACGATTATGGCCATATTATTTTAATGTATTCATAGATGATATAATAAATATGCTGAAGGAGGAAACAGCATGAATCAAAATAAATGGATAGCGGTTCCATTCCGTAAGGTACGCAGATGACATAACGCTGCTAGAAGAAACGTAAAAGGAATTTTAAAGGATACTAAGTCTGCTGAATAGTGTGTTGAAAATAATTAAACTTAATACCAAGAAAACAAAAACAAAATCAATGAAAATAAATAAGGATAAGACTGCAAAATGGATATAAAGCTAAACGGCTAACTAATTGAATAAATAGAAACGTTCAAGCACAATCACACGGGGATATCTGGGACAAAATGACAAGTTTAGTTTGAGATCTCCGCCATCGCTATAACCAACATATTTCTGGTGTGAAATAAGTCAATTCAGACTGTCTCCTACAAAAATAAAGCGCTCTGAGAAAACACAATGATAATGATTTAAATCATTAAATGAGACAAGTTACACATGTGATTAACAAAGAAAATGTAGCCGCTCACCAATTCTCGGCCGATTATGGTGTTTATAAAAAAAATAACTGAATGAAGGTGAGCTTTTTCTAATATGAAAAAATCTCCTCTCGTGAGGTGTTCTGTTGAACTTAGAAGGGTATTCCACTAGAAGCAATATTTGTTCATAACTTCAACTTTAACATGGCGTTAACATTTTTGAAATTTATCTTCAAACAAAAGATGAACTTTTCAGGGCAAATTTAGATCTGATACCGAAGCATGCTATTACACGAATAGTATATTGCCGCAGCCAAGCTTAATTGGTTAAAAAAATATTCCGAAGTAATATGAAAGGAAATGCACAATAAGCCAAAGGTTGCAGTGCTATCGGGGCGGTAATGCCGCGGACGAGTCCTGAGGGAGACAAAAAAATATGAAAGGAAACCGAGTGCATCATTTTACACACATAAACAAGATGTTAGAGAGATCAGACGCAAATGTAGACGATAATAGTTTGACGTGATAATTTAATGACATATTGGAGACAAAAATCGGCAAAGAAGAAAAGCGAAATGTCACAAGAAAAGAGAAAATCAATGTTGATGCTGGACAGTCACTTAAAGCAGCCGACTTTAAAAATACACTATGTCGTTCAGCAGGCAACACTATAGAATCAGAAATTTAAGAAGAGGAGGTAGAAAGTTTAGAAGTCGAAGCAGTTTCTTCCTTCGATGATGAAGAACCTTGTGTTGTTCCAAATAAGAATACTAAGAAAATACTTGAAAATGACGATAACGTTTTAATTTATACATTTATTGTTGCTAAGTTCATTTATCATCTAGGTACAAAGAACAAAATTTGTTGCTGAAGTTTTAGAAATTACTAAGACCAAAAATAAATTTAGAATAAGCTGCATGCGAAACATTAAGCGAAAATGGACAAATTTGTCTTCTCCAGTGTAGAGGACATTGCTTGTTTAAATATTTTTGATATAATTGAGTTTATGTTAAAAAATCCAGTCATTTGTCGTGAGAAACATATTTTTGATGAAAATATTTAAAGTGTCTCTACCTTCCATTTAAATTTAGAATTTCTATTATGTTCCTTAACTTAGTATTTTTATTGAATAACTTTAGTTTATAATATTATCAATATATTTTTTCAATAAAGAACGTGTTACTTAAGATTTTTTTAGGTTCAATCATGATCTATTAATATTTTTCCATAAATGTTATATTTTTTGTAAATGTTTTAAATTGTGTACTAAGCCAAACCTTTTCTATCAAACTGGATACCTTTTATATTTTGTACGCATCATTTTCCCTTAACAGTTTTTTTATATCCCGGGTGTCCGATGAAGGCCTCGTAAATCTTTTATCTGGGATACATAACCAAACTGTGTGTTTTCTGACTTCTGACAAAGTGTAAGTGTTAATGTCTTAAAGTACCCCAAACTCACCCCATCTAATGCAAATATGGGACTTGAGCTGCGATCTCATGGTATGAACTTGACGTGTTACTCGCCCGACCGACTTTGGTACTCGGTCCAAAACTTCATGTTTTCTGTTAAAAAGTGTTAATGTCCAAAATACCCCCAACTCTGGGTAAAATGAAATTTTTTTTTTTTAATCTGGTACAAAAAAGTTTTAAAAATGTAGTCACAGTTATTCAAAAAACGTCTCAAACATCCCAATGTGGCAGAAGCTTGGGAGCATTATTATAGGTGATGGTAAATGTAGCAAAGACCTGAGAAGGAGGATTGCAATGGCAAAACAAGCATTCAGCAACGGATCTTGGATTTTCTCGAGGCAGGCAAAAACTTAAAACTGCCGCTTAACTTAAAAGTGGGGTAAGATTTGTGACAAATTGTAAAATTCATTTTATACTAATAAATTCTTTATTTGCCTTTTTCTTATTGCAATGAAAATATACACTCGAAAACTAAAAGTGGTGTACCTATCTTAAAACTTCATCACTAACGCTATTAAAATATTATGAGGTCAGTAACAAAAATAAAAATTTTACTCTGTGAGCCTTTTTGTTCTGCATGTAAGTCTATGGCGTCGTTACAGACTTGATAAATGTTCCTGGGTCAATGATGGTCCCAGGTAGTTTTTAATAAGTTTATGTTTGCTACTTCCCCACAGCTTACGAATGTGGTCCGAAGCGTGAAGTAAATCCGCAGTGCAATACAAATATTGGAAGAGCATTCTGGGTGTAGATCTGTTGCAAGAGGTAGAAAGCATTAGCCTTATTTATGTCGTCGAAAAAAAGTGGAGCTTGTTCTTTAAAAACGGCGAGTTCCTGGTAGAACTTATATGTACTTCAGTTTTGCTCATATTTTCGTGCTAGATCTAATTGATTATTAGCGATTTTTTTTTAAATTCGCTAATGAGGAGATCTGTGTTTATATATGTATATATATATATATATATATATATATATATATATATATATATATATATATATATATATATATATATATATATATATATATATATATATCAGACCGATAACTCAAAAAATAATGGACCAATCTTGATCAAGTTTGGTGAGTACCTTCCTTTTGCAAGTGGCTTGGATAAGTTCGTTAGCCAGGAAAATCTAACCAGGTTTTTCCGGAAAATTTTGTGTTTTATTTCTAAAAAAATTCATATCTCCGGAAATAACAAAACCAGGGCAACCAAATTTGGTATGCGTGTTTGTATTATAAAGATTGAACTCTGTACCAAAATTTAGGTCTCTGGCTTTAAAGAAAAGAAGTTATGGGCAGTTAAAGAAACAAATTTTGAAGTTTTCCTCAAAATGTCAAACTCGCAATTTTAAACGTCAAAATTGGCAATGTTTAGGCAAAGAACGTGAAAGAAATACTGATTATAAAAAGAAAATGTTGCAAGAAGAGTGTTCTGCAAACCCTTAAGTTTCAGATTAAACCGTCATTGCCCTACATTTTACTAAAATGTTTACAGAAAATTAAATTCAAATAGACCCTTTCTGTGATGCTTTAGCTTAGTTAAGTTGATGCTTTCGCTGTAGGTTTAGTGAAGTTTATGGTTTAACGGTCTATATTTTTTTTAAGCTAATTTTCGTAGAATAACTTCGTTAATGCATTTTTGCATTTTTTTTTCGAAATATGATGCGTTTGTAAGAAAAAAATCTAAACGCAGTAAATGCGTTTTGGTAGCGAATTTTCGGTAAATTTTTTCACAAACCTGCCTAGAGTTTATTTTCGGAAAACTTTTGTATATTTTCAAACCATAAGTAATTTTGATAAAATATAATACATTGTTTCTACTACATAGGCTATACCGGTAATCAGATTGATGTCTGCTCGCATTTGCTACTAAAAAGATTTTTATGGAAATTCACTTCCATAACAAATTTGCTGCATCTAGACTTGACTTGAAAAATGTTTATATATTTTCAAACAATAAATTTATTTCGATGAAAAATGGTACATTGTTTCTACTATATAGGCAACCAAGTTTGATGCCTGCTTTCATTAAAGAAATACATTTGCTATTAAAAATATTTTAAAGAAAATTCGTCACCATACCGCACTTGCTGTGTCCAGAGATTTTTTTGTAGTTCTCCAGTCAACATATGTAATATTTCACGACCATTGGGAATTGCAAAATTTAAATTTAGTGTGGTAGCACTGTCAATCTTCGTTTGATAAAATACAGCAGCTGAAGAGGTTGAAGTGTTCGTGATTCGTCCTCGCACAGATCACCAAAAGGTTTCTTGCGCTTCGAAATCTGTTTATTTGCCAGAATCGGATTAACCTTATTTTTTCGGCTGCTGTTTAACCTCTTTTATTCAACATTCCACAGGATTCTCTTTTATTCAACATTTCGTAGGATTTTCTCTCAATTTTGGCAAAGTTTTGGTCAGACCATCCAATAAAACGACAGAACGCGCCAGAATTGTCTCCCTTTACATTTCCATATTTACTTGGCCAATTTTTTGAAGAATGATAGCCCGAATTGTTAAGTTGATAATAATTTGAAATTCTTCACAGCATGTAGCAGAAAACCCGCCTCATACTTGGATTCAGCATTGAAAGAAAGTTATTGATTTTTTTCTAAGAATTTGGTACATTATTTGGAAGGGCTTTCATAGCTACATGTTTTGCCGACCATCTTGTCTGGCTGCTTCTATTTAAGTATGTTACAATTTCCTCTCTATCACTGATAATCAATCTTCCGATGAACTCTGCTGTGTGCCACACTAGAATTTGTCACCCATTGGAGTTGCCGCTCGAAGCAAGCACCTTAGTTGTCACCCTCACCCTAGATCCGGAACTGCAAGCATTCAATGGACAAGGGTACTCATTTAACATTTCACTGGTAAATGTTTTACCTTGGACTTGAGGAAGATGGTCATGAAGCGATACGTATGGAATTTTTGGTAAAATTGCAGACAACCCCCCGAATATTTTTTTGAAAAATCTTTTCAGAAACATGCTTAGAACCCACCCTGGATGCACAATCCGCTAGAAAAGTTTCTTGTCCACACTCCCCAAGGAAGTTACGGTACCAGAACTGAATGGAGGTGCTGGGCGGGGTAGGTAGTAAAAAAGAAATAAAAACGTCAAATGCGAATAAAACGGCTTAAAAGCTGCATTTTTCATATTTTGAAGCTATATCGCCCTTAAACCTTGCCTACCCCGCACAGCACCCCTATTCGCCCCAGGTCCCGTAACTGTCTTGAGGGCTGCTTTCAGGAAGTTTGTCTTGCAGTTTATGCAACGAGTGAGGTTGTATACTTGCGAGGGGGAAAGAAAAATCCCCACGCCGAAGCAGAACCCGCCCCCAGTTTGTCGCAAGGGGAACGCTAGAGGAAGGACAACCCATATTACAATATAAGTACCCTAGTTTGTACAGTTGAAAGAGAACATATTATAGCAAATACTGTCAAACGAGATATACATAAGGGAACATGGACGATACCGGGACAAAATAAAACAAATCAAATAGATCACTTGTTAATAAAGGAAGAACATGCTTGGCTAATCACCAATGTGAAAACACGTAGGGGTGCGGAAGCTGATTCAGATCACTTCTTGGTAAAGGCTGTTTTAAGATTCCCAGATACGATTAAACAGACACAAAAAAGGAGGGCAGAAACTAGATACAATGTTAATGATCTACGAAAAGAAGAAATAGCCCTCAACTACAAGAAAAGAATAGACAAAGCTTATAGTAGTGACATGTTCCTGAATACAGACGGCATTGAAGAAAAATGGGAAAAGATAGAAAAGACGGTGACTGAGGCAACGAAAGCAACCCTGGAAAAGAGACGAAAACAAATAAAAAAGTACTGGATGAATGAAGAATGTAAAGCCGCACTAAAAAAAAGAGCAGTATTAAGACATCAAATGCTTCAGGCGCAAACGGAGGAAAACCTAGAAAAATATAACGAACAAAGAAAGAGAACAAAAAATATGTGTAGAACCCAGAAACGAAAATTTCTGGAAGACAAAATAAAAAATATTGAATATAAATATCAAAAAAATGAAATACGTAACTTCTACAAAGACGTGAAAGATATAAAAAGAGGCCACCAAAGCAAAGCAGTGTTCTTTAAGGATAAGGAAGGCAATTTGCTTGGAAACGATAAAGACATATGCAGAAGATGGAAAGAACATTTCGAAGAACTGCATAATGATGGAGATGAAGAAGAACTGAAAGAGTGTCATCAAGAGTTTTATGAAGAGGAAGAAGTTACAGAAGATCCAACGAAGCAAGAAATAGAAGAAATTATACAAACAATGAAAAACAACAAGAGTCCAGGTGAAAATGGCATTATGGCCGAAAATTTTAAATACGGAGGGACTGCTTTGGTTGCCATGATGTATGAGCTAATAAAAGAAATTTGGAAAACAAAGGAAATGCCAAAAAAATGGAATAAGACCATCATGGTAACTTTATTTAAGAAAGGAGATATAACAGAATGCACCAACTATAGGGGGATAGCGTTACCAGATGTGGCCTACAAAATTTTAGCAACACTAATAAAGAAACGGCTAGAAAAATATATAGAGCCTTTGCTGGGGGAATATCAGGCTGGTTTTCGGAAGGGTAGGTCGACAGTTGACCAGATATGTCTGCTAAAGCAGGTTTTGACAGGCTGTTACGAGTACGAGATTCCAGTACACATGATCTTTGTCGACTTTAAGACCGCCTACATTCAGTGAAAAGAAGTAAAGTAGTTGATATACTTAGAGAGTTCAGAGTACCCGAGTATATTGTGAAACTGGTAATAATGACACTATGTAACACCACGTGCGCAGTAAGGGTAAACGGAAATCTGACAGAAGAGTTTGATGTGAGAAGAGGAGTGAGGCAGGGAGATCCGCTGTCAACGTTACTATTCAATATAGTTCTGGAGAAAGTGATAAGAGAGAGTGGTATAAACAGAACTGGGAGCTTGTTTGACAGGAGTCATCAGTGCCTTGCTTATGCGGATGATATATTGTTACTGGCCAGAAATAGAAAAGAGCTGGAAAGTATCACTAGAAGTTTGGTGGAAGTAGCAGACAGTGTGGGACTTCAAATAAATAAGGACAAGAGCAAGTATATGGCAATTAAAAAGACTAAAGTGACTAATAGTGAACCTTTTACAGTGAAAATGCGAGGGGAGAGAGTCATAGAGTTCGAAGAGGTTAATAATTACATGTACTTAGGTGTATTAGTAGACAATAGATGTGATGAGGAGGTAGAAATTAACCTAAGGATAGCAAAAGCCAACAGATGTGCAGGAGGGCTTAACAGCTTCCTTAGATCAAAGAACATCTCGCGTGCTGCGAAACTCAGAGTATATAGGTCTGTGATAAGACCAACCTTGACATATGGTTGTGAAGCATGGACAATGAACCGAAGACTGGAGGACAGAATAGCGATATGGGAGAGAAAGGTACTACGCAGAATCTTCGGAGGCAAGAAAGTAGATGGCATGTGGGAAAGACGTCCAAATGTGGAAGTGTATGAAATGTATGGAGAACCGCCGGTGTCTCAACTGGTTAAGGCACGCAGACTACAGTGGCTGGGACATATAGAACGAATGGGTGTGGAGAGAATGGTGAAGAAGTGTGTCTGGTCAAATCCAGAGGGTAGAAGGAAGAGGGGAAGACCAAGAAAAAGATGGCTTGATGCAGCACAACAAGACTTGCTAGAAAAAGGAGTCCAAAACTGGAAGACGATTGCACTGGATAGGAAGCAATGGAAACGTATTACCAAGCTATGGGCCTAAATGGCCTGTGAATGCTTCATATATATACTGTCAAACGATCGAAATTAAGAAAGAACAATAAATGTACATAACGCATACCCTTTGCATCTCAAGGGTATGAGGTAGGCCCGGCCCTTGGATGTAAACAACCTTCGACCTCGAATTTAACAACCTTGGACATCGCATTTTCCTTATTGCAAAAACATTGTAGAAAACAAATAACATGTCAGAGACCAGGAACTAGCGACACATGCACGCTCAAATCACTACCACACTAATGGTAATTAAGAGAACAAGGCAAACAATGCACAAATGCAGAAATAACGTCCGTGAAGACATGAAAATACAAGAAACAGTCTAAACGGTTAAACGTACTAGCGGCGTACCAAAAGCGAACTGATAAATTGGCAGTAGGAGAGTCTAAGTGTCTAGAATATGCCAGGGAATCTCAAAGTCAATGTGAACTTTATGTCAAATGTAATGTTTATGAGGGTAAGGGCTGTCACCTCACTGGAAAATTGATTAAAAAGCATGTAATGTGTAAAAAACTTTAAATGTAAATAACTCGGCAAGGCAAGGAACAAAAGGTAAGAATAGTGAGAGAACCTCGGTGGTTCAGGGGTAAGAACGTGTGCCTCTGAACCGAAGGGTACTGGGTTCGATCCCAAGGTACTCCTTTCACTTTTTCAGTGAAAACTGTAACATTAACATCAACCGAGGTTCTGGCATTGTATTTGAGCAAGTTGAATGTCTGCACGTTCCGCCCTTCGGAGGGGGCGTAAAGCCGTTGGTCCCGTGTCGATGCGATGTTGGGCACCGAATTTTATAATATATGTCACCGAACAAAACAGTACTGGGAAATTGTTTAAAAAGTATGTAATGTGTAAAAAACATTAAATGTAAATAACTCGGCAAAGGCAATGAACAAAAGGTGAGAATAGTGTCAGCGTTCATGTAAGATACCAAGCTTTATCTAATGGGAAGTCAATAATTGACAGACCCAGTTCAAAGAGAGCTGTGAAGCTGCTAAATCTTAGCAGAGGACAGCTCAGGAACACAACAGGTCTCTTGACGGGACACATGGCCGTCAAGAAACACCTGCATAAAATGGGGCGTTTCGAAGGGGACCTCGCATGCAGACTCTGCAGCAAGGGGGAGGTATCAGCCCAGCACATCTTGTGTGAGTGTACAGCTCTGGACCGCAAAAGACAACTGATCTACGGTCAGTCTAGACCAGAGACAGAGCAATATAAAACTTCACCCTACCAATCGCTGTGCAGACTAGTTCAAGGCACAGTGATTTTGGAATGGGTGGAGTAAGACTAAGGGTATGCACAATCAACCAAAGGTTGCAGTGCTATCGGGGCGGCAAGGCCGCGGACGTGCCCTGAGGAAAAAAAAAACAAAAAGCTTTATCTATCAGCAGTCGTTTTATCTAAAACTGTTTCGGAGGTCATCTGCAAATTCACCGAATTTTATAATATATGCAGCGGAAAGCCTTTCATATGTGAACATGAAGAAAATATACAAAGACAAGGTACATCGATAGAGAGACGAATAATATTGTGCGAGAAGAGGTGAGAGAAAAAGATGTTAATTGATAGAAATTTAGAGGAGCAAGGCTAAGTTTGTTGGACATATTCTAAAACACAATAAATTTTTCATAACATTATTTAAAAAACAGACACTTAACAGAAACATAAAACAGGAAAGATATACAGCAAGAGGAAAACTTCTGAAAAACCAAGCCCAAATGATGACGTGCGCAAACTACAGTGAAATTAAAAGAGCTGCTGGTGGTTTTAGCTGAATATCCCCATTAAAGGTTGAGACATTCCCAAAATTGATAGGTTTTTGAGAAAAATTCCCACGACTAGAAAATCTTAATCTCGCGAGGTTGGCTTTTTGCCACATACCTAAAATAAAATGATGAGCGGGGGCGCATTCTTATTCTGATGAACCTATAGTAAAATTTTCACCCGCATTTTTCATTTAAAACAGCATGCCGATTAAAATAAACATCTAAACACAAAGCAAACTATTTCCCCAGAAACATTATCCAGTAGATTTAATCCCTAAATCTCTAAAAGACTAATTTTTTAAGGAAAATCTTTGGTGCGACGGCACTGCAACATCGCCTGTAAACTGTGATGATATACATTTTAGTATTTCTAATACTCAAGGAAACAGTATAAAATAATGAATTGAGTTTTAAAGGGTAATACTTTTTTTCCTTGTTTAAATTTATTTGCCCCATACTTAAAATTCTAAATTTTACTTGGCATCCAACAAGGTTTTATTTTACACAATACTCTTTATATGTCTGACACCCATTCCATAAATTAAATTATCTGCCTGTAAAAACTATGCCATAATTTGTAGCAGGGTATTTACATACTAGAAATCAATACATTTTGTGTGGTTTAAAGAGATGATTTAAGAAAGAACCACAACCTTGAGTTTGTCACGTTACGTTATAAGGTTCTTAGGAAGGGAATTTATAATAAATATGTACAGTTCATTCGGAATAAATTAACAAGAATATAATATTTAGATAAAAAAGTTTCTTGCACCTAATTAACGACTACCAATTAATATCAAAGCAATTTTTTGAATGAACCGAGGAGAAACAATTTTTAATACTTGTTTTACACAACTATTTAAACAAGGGTCTAAGAGAAGATTGCCGCCTGTCTAACTGGCCTGTTATTGTTCTGCTTCGTTTTCCCAACATCTGTACAGAGACAGAACTTCTGAGTTTTTATGACTAGTAAAAGAGAAATAAACTAATAAAAGTGGTCACTCTTGAGTATTGGCTTGACAATGCAGTTTATTGCATTTGCACTTGTCCCAGAAACTAACATTTCTTTTGTTATCAATGTACTACAGTAGCAAACAATACAGCTGAACGAAAAATATTCAAAGCTTTCCCACGTACGACAAATCAAGGTTTAATCTGCGACATTGCCTAAAACCATACGAACCTACTTTGAAACTACTAAACTCGGGACGCAGCAAGTGCGTTATGGTAGTGAATTTTTATTAAATGCTTCAAATTTAAATAACTCAATTTTCTATAAACTTAGAGAGTTTAATTTTAATACGTAGTAAGGTCTTTCCTAAGGCAATATATCCACAAATTTGCATTAAAATAACTTTGTAATTTTCGGAGAAAAAAATTTTCGAAAAAAAAATTAAAATTGAATAACCCAATTTTCTCTTAACTTAGAAAGTTGAGTTTTGGTACGTAGTAAGATCTCTCCTGAGGCAACATACATACTAAATTTCATTAAAACAGCTTTGTTACTTTCGTAGAAAAAAAATTTTTTTCGAAAGAAAACTCAAAAATTTCCGGGAAAACCCCGTCTGACTAACGAACTCTTCCAAGCCATTAATAAAAGAAAGGCACTTGCCAAGTTTAATCGAAATCGGTTAATTATTTTTTGAATTAGCGGTTGGATATATATATATATATATATATATATATATATATATATATATATATATATATATATATATATATATATATATATATATATATATATATAAACATATAAAAATTGAAACTGACCCCGGATATGGGTTCTAGGGGTCCTAGCTCGCACTCATTTGAAAGAATTTTTGCGAAGTCTCACCATCGATACCTCTCTATTAGTGAATTTTTTTAAATAAAAATTCACTAATATCAAATGGATTGAAACTTAACAAATATGCTTATTTGAATGACACACTCTACAATTTTAATACGTCTTTAATCTGTATCTAAATCATCTAAGGCCTCGTTGGTCCAGTGGTAAGAACGCATGCCTCTGAACTCAAGGGTATTGGGTCCGATTCCAAGTAAGTGACCCTTTCACTTTCTTAGTACATACTGCATTGAGTTTGAGCAAGCTGAATGTCTGCACGTTTCGCTCTTTAGAGGGGCGTAAAAGCACCGCTCTTGTGTACCATGCGTCGTTGGACACGTTAAAGATCCTTGTCATCTTTACAGAAAGGCAGCGGTTCCGCGAAATTTTCAGGATAGTGGGGTGAAACTGCTCCCTGGCGTAGATGATAGGCCATAAAGGCGGAAGTAGACCGTCGTTAAAAAAATGCTTTTTTAAAAATAAATCATCGATAGACAGGTAAAACAAAATTATTTTCTTCCACCAGTTGTAAAATTATAAGAAATTTGGGCAATTTCCAACTAATGCCAACCTGGCTTTTATAGTTATAAGGGCTAAAGATTTACTTTGAAATCATTATCATGATCATTAGTGAATTTTCGTAGAAAAAATTCACTAATGGGGTGATCCTGACTTTACAAATGAGGGCGAACATATCTCCGGATATATATATATATATATATATATATATATATATATATATATATATATATATATATATATATATATATATATAAACAACTCAATCAAATAATGATGTAATGATGTCAGAAATATGTCTAACAAATGTTGCCTTTCTCCTGTGAATTTCTTTTAGAAAGCACTTTCTTCACCCACCTCTTCTAGTACACTTTTATTCGTCGATCTATCGGTGTACCTTGTCTTTTCATTTTTCTCGATCTCCATATTCAAAGGCTTCTTGTATCATCATGCCTTGCTTATTCAATATTCAGTTTTCCGCCTCACTCCATACGTATGACGTGATAAAACTTTACACCAGGTCAAAGTTAAAATGTTTATTAGTAAAAGTATTTTATGCTTGCATTGGTATTAACATTATCCTTATCAGTTCTTTGCTACATCTACATTTACCATGATCCGTGATAATATCCTCAAGGTTCGTGAACATTTATATTTGCTCAAGTTTGTTTACTTTATCAATTTTCCTAGTCCTATCTTTATTTATCTTCATTATTTTTGGTTTCGTCATATTGATCTTGTTTATTTTTTTAACCCACAATTTAGCACACTCAACATCCTCTGTAATTATTTCTCCTACCAGCGCCGCTATATCATCTGCGTACCTTATGCAGTGGAACACTAAGTGAGATATAAGACAGGAAGCACGTGCCGCCACGACGTTGCGGAACCAAGTAGTATGTTGTCACGGCAGCTGCAAATAACACAAAGTGTTCAAAAAAAACATACTGTATAGATACTGTATACAACCAACTAACAATTTAGTAAATTGTCAGCCCTGGCCTATTTCTACCCTAATATAGGGACAAAGTATGTAAGGCTAGATGCATTCTCACCACAATTAGAACCGTAGACCGGTTTCGCTTTAATTAGAGCTCGTCAGTACGGCATACTAATTGCAGTGTGGCGGCACGTGCTTCGTGTCTTATATCTCACTTAGTGTTGAAAGGCTGGCTAACATAGCCGTATTACTTTATAGGTGTATTTTCGCTACAATTAGTATGCCGTACTGACGAGCTCTGATTAGAGCGAAACCGGTATACGGTTCTAATTATGAGTGAGAATGCATCTAGCCTTACATACTTTGTCCCTATATTAGGGTAGAAATGGGCCAGGGCGGACAATTTACTAAATTGTTAGTTTGTTGTATACAGTCTCTATTTTTAACACTTTGTGTTATTTGGAGCTGCCGTAACAACATACTACTTGGTTCCGCAACGAGGTGGCGCACGTGCTTCGTGTCTTATATCTCACTTAGTGTTGGAAGGCTGGCTACCATAGCCGTATTACTTTATAGGTGTAATTTCGCTGCAATTACTATGCCGTACTGACGAGCTCTGATTAGAGCGAAACCGGTCTACGGTTCTAATTGTGGTGAGAATGTATCTAGCCTTTATGCAATCGAACTGTTGTCTATTTATTTTGATTCCTACTCTTTTTCCTTTAGCCAGTTATTATATCTTATATGAATAAATTAAACAAATATGGCGATAGTGGTCAGCATTGCCGTACACCTTTCCTTATTATAGCTTGAATGTTATATCCGGTAATATATTTTATGGTATTGATTTTTGAATAGATTGATATTAACGGATCTATCCCTCCAATGCAACTATCGTGTTTATTGTTTTAAATAAGGTCAAACAGAATATTAATTTCTATGTAAACATAGCAATGCAAGGATAGCATAATGGTACATAGAATCGCCATAGGTTGTGTGATTATTATACATTAAATTCAAATAATGTTAGAGGTATAAAAATGCTGTGCAATAACCAGTGTTTCGACTAAGAGCCCTCGGATGTTATACTTGTCTCAAAAACTTGATTCCCGCCTCCGTAAACACCGATTTGAAAATATTAAGTCGAAATACTGCCGGTGTAAAGTTGGAACAACATTTCTTTGGAGTACTGCTAAATTATTTATTCCATTCCAATTGCTATCAACAAAAAAGGGACCAATGACATGGTTTCCAACTATTTTTGCCCAAACATTAACCACTTTAGAGTATTGCGTATGTTCTTCTCTCATCCAATGTGGATTTTCGTTAGACCGTTAGCGACAATTTTAACGATTAGCATGGCTGTAAAGTGTAAAATTACACTAATCAGAAAACCAAACATTTTCTAGTTGGATAACATTGTTATCTAACGTTGCAATCCTTTGTTCACAAAAGACGTTTCTCTATCAAAATCATCTTCCATGAGCTCCTGAGCTTGTATCAATTTATAGGGATACATTTTCTTTTCCTTTAATATTGAAATAATCGATGAAAGGCTAACACCCAATGTTGTGGCTGCTTGTCGACTCGAAGTATATAGTGTTTTTTTTTTCAAATTCAAGCATTACATCCAATTTGATATCGTTAGCCAGTGCATTAGAATATTTTTTTGTATCTGCCGTATATTTCTAAACTCGCGAAATCGCTTTTTAATTTTACTAATTCTCCCTTGGGATATAGGCGGAAAATCGGACATTTTTTCTTGTAATAGGCAAATAACTGTGATCGTGTTTTATCTCCGTATGTGTTTCGTCGTTATTTTCGACACTTTTTTGCCACACGCACGTGCCGACTATGGACCCCAAAAGAAAATTTTCCAATTTTTCTTCCAATTACTTTTTGAGGTTGTTTTCAACTCTATAAGAAACTTTGAACCATTATTGCAAGAAATAGAAAGATGTACCAGTTTTTTTTATAAAAACAGTTTATGAAGAGCAAAGCGTATCTGTCTCGAATACCAGAATTTATGAACTTGATTCTTAGAACACACAATATACAGTGTGGAACAGTCAAATGAAATAAATTCAGTATCTTAATTACTGTGCATATTTATAAGAAATTCTTGAACCAGGTCAATTTTAGAGTAAAAAATGACATCCTGTAACGTGAAAACTTCACCCTTACCTTTAAACCGCTTCAAGTGACAGTTGCAACACCCAAATCTTGAAATAGGAAGTAAGGGCTTGTGATACCCCATTTGAAAGATGTCGTCACTCTCTGTTCAAAAATGCTATGGTTTTAAATTTGATTCCAAAAAACAGCAAAAAGAAAGAAATTTATCTCATTAACAAACTTCGCTACAACACATTACAAAATTAATAACTAATCGCGTTTTGTTCTTGATAATAAGAAGGCAAGCAAAAACAAATTCAGTGCTTTTTTGGACAATATCAATTAGTAAAAAGACAAAGCAAGTTATCAACATTCTTCATAGTTGGCAATGTAAGTTTTGTTTAAAATGCCTTAGCAACTCGCTGTGTGATTATAACCTCATGACAGTAGTTGCGAGTTGTTAACTGCAATTGAAAAACATGGTTTATTTAAGAGAAATGCATAAAATAACAATTATACTAATGACTGATTACGGAGATAAAACACGATCACAGATCGCAGTTTCTCGGCTCTTTCAATAAAAAATTCCCGATTTGCGACCTATATCGCAAGGGATAATTAGTAAAATTGAAAAGTAATTTCTCGAGCTTGGAAATGCAAGGCAAATACAAAAAAAACCTTCCAATTGACTTAGTAATGATACCAAACTGGATGCAATGCTTGAGATTGAGGAAAACCCACATACTTCGAGTCGACAAGCAGCCACAACATTGTATATTACCCACTCATCGATTATTCGAGTATTAAAAGAAAATAAAACGCATCCCTATAAATTGATACACACTCAAGAGCTCATGGAAGACGATTTTGATAAAGGAACCTCTTTTTGTGAACAAATGGTGATAATGTTAGATAAAAATGTTATCCAACTAGAACATGTTTTGTTTCCTAAACATGCACTTTTACATTTCATGGCTATGCTAATCATCAAAATTGTCGATACTTGTGTAAGGAAAATCAACACTGTCTTTTGTTCGTGTATTATTCTTATAGCTTGTTTATTAAACTTCCTTTCGGGTGACAGTTGCAACCCCCAAATTTTTAAATAGAAAGTAGATGATTTGTTACGGAGCTAAAAGACGAAGAGTTATTCGCCTATTGCGAGAAAATTCTCGATTTTCCGTCTATATCTCAAGGGACAATTAGTAAAACAGAAAGCAATTTCGCGAGCATGTAAGGCAGATACAAAAAAATATTTTAATGCACTGGGTAATAAGACCAAACTGGATGTAATTCTTAAATTTGAAAAAAAAACCATATGCTTCGAGTAGACAAGCAGCCACAGCATTGTATGTTAGCCAGTCATCGATTTTTTTATATTTCAACAACACACCACAAGGGTTTGCAGCCTAAACCGTGGGTGTCGACAAGGAGGAAAGACGTAACTTGATAATTCTGGACTTGGAGGTTTGGAGGTTCGGAGGAGAAGGATAAACATGTGCCGGCAAGGAATTCCACAACTTGGAAGTCCTCGGGACAAAAGAGCGGGCATAACAAGATGTTCTATGTCTGGTGACCTGGACAGTAAAAGGGTGCATTCTCTCTGTTCCCCTGGCAGGTAAAAGAACTATGAAAGAAAGCTCCTCTGAGCAGTGCCCGTGCAGATATCTATAAGAGAGAGAGAGAGAGAGAGAGAGAGAGAGAGCACGTCGGTGGGCTAGGGATGGCAGCCAATGAGACATATAGCTCTCTTCTGAATGGAGTCCAGGATAGCAAGTGTGTAAGCGGCAGTGGCACCCCAGATGTGGGAGCAGTATTCGAGGTTTGGCCTTATTTGTGAAGTATATAAGGTATAGAGATTAGCTGGTGAAAAGTATTTGCGAGCCCGGAAGAGTAAACTTAATTTCTTAGCAGCCGCTTCTGCAATTTATGTGGCATGTTGGTGCCAACTGAGCTTTCGATCCACAGAAATGCCAACAAGTGAAAAGGACTCATTACTTTGAATAACTTGGTTGTTCATTGTGATGCGTCTAGGGCTGGTGTATCTCTTATGAGAAAGAAAGCAAGACTGAGATTTGGTGGGGTTGAATTGTACAAGATTTTTGCTTGTCCAGTCTAATATTTTTTGGAGATCCACGGAGAAGAACCCTCCATGAGTCTGCGATACTCATCTAATTGGGCTAAAGAGACAGGCTTAGAATATTGTATATTTGAGTGGAAAGTGCTGTCGTCCGCGTAAGTGTAAACTGGGTTGGATGTGCCAGAGAGGAGGTCATTGATGTGGAGAAGAAACAAAGTAGGGGCCAAGCTGAACCTTGAGAAACTTCTGCATTAATTGGATACAGTTTAGATGAATGGCCATCCACGACAACAAAAATGCTCCGGTTGGAGAGGAAATTTGCTGTCCAGAGTTTTGGTGGTAGGCCATAGGCCGAAGTTTATTAAGCAGAGCTGCGTGCCAGACCTGGCCGAATGCTTTGGACGACAGGCAGGAGTTACCTTGGGCCTATTCTTTTAGTTAGTTCCCAGACCCACAGGGGACTATTTAAATATTAAAAGAAAATAAAAGTTATCCTTATAAACTGATACAAACTCAGGAGCTCATCAAATACGATTTTGAAGGAGGAACGTCTTTATGATGTAAATGTTAGATGAGAATGTCATCCCACTAGAAATGTTTGGTTTTCTCATGAGTGTAATTTTACACTTCACGGCCATGCTAATCGTTAAAATTGTCGCTACTGGTAAAGAAAATCCACACTGGATGAGAGAAAAGCGTACGCAATAGTCTGAAATGGTTAATCTTTGGGCAAGAATAGTTGTAAACCATGTCATTGGTCCCTTTTTCATTGATGACAACTTGAATGGACATACTTATTTAACACTGCTCTAAAATAATGTCGTGCTTTGGAAAACTTATATCCTGATCGAGCGAACCCACAGGTTCCATTGAATGTGACGGAGCACCAGCACATTACAAAATCAATGTTCGGCAGTACCTCGACTTAATATTTCTAAATCGGTGGATAGGGAGGCCAACACCATCTGTCGATAGTACTCTATTGGACTTCTTTTTATGGGGATATGTGAAAAGTATGGTATACAAAACTAAACTACGCGATTTAGCTGACTTAAGAACAAGAGATTTTTATTTACGATTAGGATGCTGCCAAGACGTTCAAGATATTATATATATATATATATATATATATATATATATATATATATATATATATATATATATATATATATATATATATATTCCTCAAAACGTAAAAAGTCGCGATTTGAAACGTCAAAATCGGTAACATGAAAGAATTACGGATTTTGTAAAGAGTGTTTTGCAAACTCTTAAGTTTCAGCTTAAATCATTATTGGTCTTCATTTTAATAAAATATTTCCAGAAAATTCATTTCAAATAGACACTTTCTCTGATGCTTTGAAAGTAGTTTTAATAAAATTTATGGTATAACGGTCTATAAATTTTAGCTAATTTTCGTAGAAAAAATTCGTTAATGAGGAGACCGCGGCTTTTGAATTCTAATAAGATTTCTTTAAATGAGGGAAAACTAGGCCTCCTAGAATCCATATGCGGGGTTAACTTTCTGTTTACATATATACAGTGTGTCGCATTTCTACGGTAAAGCTCAATATAATTGTTATTGTGCAAGATACGAGTAAAATTGTATACATTACCTATAGGGTGTTTTGAGCTTCATCTTATAAAATTATTTTGACAACTACAGGTCCATAAGTCGTTGGTGATACCTACATTTTTTTTAACATTCCTTATTGCATTTTTGCATTTTTCATCGAAATATTATGTTTGTAAAAAAAATCGAGACGCAGACGTTTTAGTAGCGAATTTTCATTAAACGCTTCAAAATTCAATAAAGCAACTTGCTATTAACCTAAGGTTCGTCAGCTAGGAGACGAGTTTTCTCGGAAATGTTTTAAGTTAATTTTCGGAAAATTTTTGGAGATTTTCGAACAAGTGATGTTGGTAATTTATTTATTACTTCATTAATCAAACTGATTGATTAAGATTGTAAGGAACATAACATACGTGTGTTTTCCAAACTTGAAAAGGCCTTTATAGGCTAGTGTCGATGGAGAGTCACTTGGGTAAGGTGCTATGCCTTTTAGTGAATTTTCTTTTAAAAAATCACTAATGGGGAGATCCCGACTTTTGAATATTGAAAAAATTTCTTCGAATGAGCGCGAACTAGGCCTCCTAGAACCCATATCCAGGGTCAGTTTCAATATTTATATGTCGGCCCAAATTTTCCCGGATAATGTTGTGTTTTCTTTCTAAAAAAAGAGGGCAACCAAATTTGGTACGCCTATTTCTGTCATAAAGGGCATCCTATGTACCAAAATTGAGATCTGTTGAAGGACAAAAAAGGTAGAGGTAAATGAGTTTTTAATTAATTAAATCGGATGAGACAAAGTTAGAACGTCCAAATTGATAATTATGGCAGGTGTAGGTACGAACGTTAGTGAAAAATACGACACAAAATGACTAACAAGCTCCTAGATCTGTGTCTAAGTCGTTATTTTCCTTCAGTTTGTTCAAATATGAGCAAAAAACCCATTGTAAATAAAAATTGCTTGGTGAAAATAGAAAAGACTTTAATACATTTAACGTACTACTGGATATACCCGCCAGTCTTCCATATCGTGCGTGACAGAGTTGCTTAAGTCCTGTAGATCTCCGATAGTCAAGTCCTGCATGACGAGTTTTAATCCTGGTTAGTGACTTTACTTTTGATGATTTTTTAACCTTCTTTCACTTTACCGTTATTTGATCAGATTGTTATTATTCCGCTGAACTTTTTAGGGAGCTTTGTAGACATAATTTAATAAAGATGAGAGGAAAAGTTTTAAAACTTCATTCAATTTAAATAACATATCTGGTTGTTTGTTCTTGCCCTAAGTTATTGAAACCGTTCCATATTTAATACAGCCGTAGACATTCCCGTGGCTTCACAAGTGCTTATTTTAGTGAATTTTCTTTAAAAATTCACTAATGAGGATACCCCGACTGTTGAATTTAGAAAACATTTCTTCAAATGAGCCCGAACTAGGCCCCCTATTTTATATATATATATATATATATATATATATATATATATATATATATATATATATATAAATATATATTGCTAGTTTACTAAAATATTTCCAGAAAATTCATTTCAAATAGACCCTTTCTCTGATGCTTTGGCAGTACTTTTGGTGAAGTTTATGGTTTAACGGTCTATAATTTTTAGCTTATTCTCGTAGAAAAAATTCGTTGATGAGGAGACCGCGATTTTTGAATTCTAAAAAGATTTTTTCAAATGAACGTAAGCTAGGCCCCTAGAATCCATATCCGTGTTTACTTTCGGCTTACATATATCCAGGGTGACGCATTTCTACGGTAAAGCTCAATATAATTGTTATTATGCAAGATACGAGAAAAAATTGTACACCTTACCTATAGGGTGTCTTGAGCTGCATCCTATAAAATTATTTTGACAATCACAGGATGGCCCATAAGTCGTTAGTGTTACCTACATTTTTTTAACATTTCTTATTGCATTTTTGAATTTTTCATAGAAATATGATGCATGTTTGTAAAAAAATCGAGATGCAGTCAGTGCGAATTTTCAATAAATGCTTCAAAATTAAATAACACAATTTGCTATTAACCTAAGGTTTGTCGGCTAGGAAACAGGTTTCTCGGAAACGTTTTAAGATTGTTTTTGGAAAATGTTTGTACATTTTCAAACAATAAGTTATCTGGATAAAATAAGGTAAATTTTTTCTACTATATAGGTTATCCCGGTGACAACATTGCTTGCATTAAATGGACATATTTGTTATTTAAAACATTTTTATGAAAATTCACATCCATAACGCACTTGCTGCGTCCAGATTTATTATTATGTACTCGAACACTCGAAAATCGGTAATATACAAAATATATTTTCATACAAAAAGAGGCATATAGAAACACTGAATAAGCAAAATGCGAATTAGCGACCTGAGTAAGTGAAGTGGATCGACAGCTCGCTGAGCAGAGCTTCCAGCTTTCCATGGCAGCCGACACTTAAACATTTATAATTAATTATGCACATACTGAACAATCATCACTGTCTCTGAGCAAGTTATGCGCCTGCATGCTCCGCTTTTTAAAGTGGGCGCTAAGATGTAGGTGCGGTTTATTATCCGATGTTGAGTACGTAAAAAAGCCTGGACGCAGCAAGTGCGTTATGGTAGTGAATTTTCATAGAAATCTTTATAACTTTTTTTTCTTGTAACGTAGAAATCTAAGTTTTGGTGTATAGCTTACTCTTTATATCTTAAACCTAACTACCCAATTTGGTTACCATAGCTTTTTTATTTTTTGAGATAAAATTTCTTTTCGAAAGAAAACTCAAAATTTTCCTGGATAACGAAATTATCCAAGCCATTTACAAAAGGAAGGCACATGCTAAATTTGATCCAAATCGGCCCATTACTTTTTGAGTTATCGGTGTTATACGTGTATATATATATATATATATATATATATATATATATATATATATATATATATATATATATATATATATATATATATATATATATATATAAACATATAAAAATTCAAACTGACCCCGGATATGGATTCTAGGGGTCCTAGTTCGCGGTCATTTGCAAAAAAAATTCAAAATTTAAAAGTCGGGATCTCTATTTTGGTTAAAAAGGCGAAATTTCTAGGTTTTTAAGTTAACACTGCTCCCTGGCTTCGTTGATTGACTATAGTTGCAGAAATAGACAGTCGTTAAAGAAACCAAATACAATACCTCACCACTAAGTGAAGATTGGAACCTGTGATGAGCACTGATAAGTACTCAAATCAGCATAACACATAAAAAAAAACCTGACGATCGTTTCACTAACCAAGTTAGCGTAATTAGAGGATAAAAAATTATAAACGTTTGGCGACTAAAACTTTTCTGTGCAGGTATTCGGGCTAGACGCTTCAAACAAACAAAATTTCTCTGCTTATTTACCGGAAATTCCCTCTAACCGAATTTCGTTATCATTATTCCCACGTTCTTTGTCTTTAGTGGTACATACATACATACATACATAATACATATATATATATATATATATATATATATATATATATATATATATATATATATATATATATATATATATATATATATATATATATATATATATATATATATATACTTTCAAATGCGTTTAGCTGTCCTGGTTGTCTATAATTTTAGGTTCTCTTTATCTACATCGTGATTATTAGTCCAAATATGTTGTTCTAAATATTCTTTAAACCTAATTTAAATTATTCTTTTTATTTGCCAAACATATTTTAGATCACAATCTTTACAACTTATTTTATAGATCCCCGACATTTTATCGGTACTATCCTTGTCCTGTGGGTTACCTAGCAAAATTTTAAAGTATTTTGCGTCGAAAAAGAAAAGAAAATTTCCGGTAAATAAGCACTGAAAGTTTGTTTGTTTGAACAAACCTCAAGTGTCTACGCCGAGTACCTGTACAAAATATAGACACAGTTGTAGTCATCAAAAGTTTAGAATTTTTCATCCTCTGATGACGCTAACTTGGTTAGTGAACCGATCGTCCGTTTTTTTAAAATGTATTGTGGTGATTTGGGTATTTCAAGTGTACTTATACATCACCACATAAATCAAGTAGCGCGATGCGTGTTATTAAAACAATTAATAAACAAGCTATAATTTTTAATCAAAGTACTTCAATTTCAGATCAGGTAGGTAGTAGGTAGCTTAAAAAACGTTCCTCCAAAAATTTTACCTTAAAAGCATCAACATTGTGTACCTATAAACTTAGTGATGGTCAGGTGAAGTACAATTATGTCATTGATTGTGTAATAAGATGTCCTTAAAAAAAGAAATCATATTTTGTCAAAGAGAATAACAAAATATTCAATGTACATGTTACTACATACCTACTACATTAATAGCTATGCGTTCGGAAAATTTGCAATCTTGCTTTTTCGTTTGTGTATATTAAGCATTCGTATACTCTTATCATTTATATGTTATTTAAAATTGATAGTTGAATATCTCTCGGAATTGTAAAATTATGAGTCATACAATACCTTTAACAATGATAATGGTGTGCTCTGGCTGCTATGGGTATACCTTAAACACGTTAACCTGCTGTGCTTTATGCTGCTTATTTTCTTGGAACTTAGATTGTGGTTGAACTTCTGTTAAATAAAAAAGGGATATATTGACAATAACATTATCCACAACACAATTAATCATAGTGAAATCACCCATCTGCGTGAAGATTTTCTGCAAACCTGACTACTTTAAGAAGTTGCCACAATCTTGCCGCATTTTTTTATTTTACTTCTTTTTAATAAACAATCACAGAATTGAAATAGTATTAATAAAATTACGTAACCCTTTTAGAATAACCAAATAGGTTTCTTTAAATATGTTTAAATTACTAATTTTAATTTAGAATGCACTTTTAATGTATAATTATTATGAATGAACTTGCAAATTTTAAACCAAACTATTGTTGATTCCAGAAAAAATAATATGTCAATATATACAATAAAATAATATGTGAAAACAAAACATTATACATTATAAAACTACATATACCTATTTGCCCTTTGATACCGTACTTACAGTAATATCTTCACGTAAACTCAATAGGTAATTGAAAAAAAGGATTTTAAAGAATTAACATATCGTTGTCTTAATTATTTGCATGTGACAAGAGTTAAAAGTAATTGTTTATTACAAGTGGCAGGTGAAAAATTTAAATTGTGTAGGTAATAACAATGCAGATCACTTTTTTAACCGATTCAATTAAAACTTAATTAAGTCAAGATACAAATACATACCTTTGTTGTTAATTGGAAAAAAGCAATTGTCAATAAAGCTGTAATAATTAAACACCCTATAAACTAAATCACAACACCATTACCCACAGGACACATTATCAGTTTCTTTACTTCTTTACGCGTGAAATACTAATATCTTAACAGTGCAGCCATCTATTATAAACTCAAAAGTTTAACCCCTTAGAATGCGCGGCCTGAACTGGTTACCAGTTATGTGTCTCGGTTACTGTACCAGCATAGGGAATACCCGTTTCGCAATACCGCTGGTAACCCTTGGCCATGCTGCCCTCTTCAAGGTGGTGTTGTTTATTGTATTCGTTACTAACAATGTAAATAAATACTGCATATTTGTTATATACATCAACAAAAACTAACGGGACGCACCAAGTGCGTTATGGTAGTGAATTTTTATTAAATGCTTCAAATTTCAATAACTCAATTTTCTATAAACTTATAGAGTTTAAATTTGGTGTAGAGTAAGGTCTTTCCTAAGGCAAGATATCCACCAAATTTCATTAAAATAATTTTGTAATTTTCGGAGAAAAAATTTTTTTTCGAAAGAAAATTCAAAATTTGTATAACTCAATTTTATATAAACTTAGAAAGTTGAATTTTGGTACGTAGTAAGGTCTCTCCTAAGGCAATATATACGTTAAATTTCATTAGAACAGCCTTGTAATTTTCGGAGAAAAAATTTTTTTTTGGAAGAAAACTCAAAATTTTCCCGGAAAACCCCGTCCGATTTTCCTGACTACCGAACTCATCCAAGTCATTAATAAAAGAAAGGCACTTGCCGAGTTTCATCGAAATCGGTTAATTATTTTTTGAGTTATCAGACGGATACACACAAACACACACACACACACACACACACATATATATATATATATATATATATATATATATATATATATATATATATATATATATATATATATATATATATATATATATATATATATATATATAAACATAAAAACATATAAAAATTCGAAGTGACCCCGGATATGGGTTCTAGGGGTCCTAATTCGAGCTCATTTGAAAAAAATTTTGCAAAGTCTCACCATCGATACCTCTCTATTAGTGCATTTTTTTTCATAAAATTTTTTTTCATAAAAATTCACTAATTATAATTCTGAAACAGCTTCGGTGGCTCAGTGGCAAGAACGTGTGCCTCTGAACTGAAGGGTACTGTTCGATTTTAGGGTGCTCCTTTCACTTTTTCAGTACATACTGAACAACATTTTTCTTGTCGTTTATGCACAAAACAATCTACGAAGCAGGCCTGAACGATCTGAACCGACCTGACCTGACCTAACATGACCTGACCTACCTGACCCTGATCTGACCTGATGAGAAACGTTAGAAAAACTGAAGAAAGTACAGAAAACATGAATTTTACAAAAAAATTAAAACAATGTTACTATAAACTTAGTGTATGTGACTAGCGACGAATCAATAATGTCAATAACTCGGCAGCGACCAATTTCCACAAGGCAAGACAAAGTTCCACAATGTAAAAATATTATCAAAGTGGGTATAAGGTGCTAAACTTCCTATATCAGCAGTGGATTTATCTAAAACTAGTTTCGCGCTGATCTTCCGTGTCACCAAAAAATAGTCAGTGAGTGCTCTAGATTACATACCAGATGATTTCGCAGGTGCAAAGATGTACCAGGTGGTATTTAGAAGGTATGAGGTACTGCTGTCTTTCATAAATTACCTCCCTTACCAATAAGTATATGGGGATCGTTCCTGCAAGTACCTGTATTGCTTTGGTTGTCACTGTTCTATATGTACTTGCTATTCTGATGGCTACCTTCCACTGTGCCCCCACAACCTTTGTCTTTGACAATACGGTCTTTCATGCCGATGCGCCATACAGCATGATTGAGTTTACCACACTACTTAGCACTCTCCTTCTCCCTGGTTTTAGTCTACGAATATTTGGCGTCAGACGCCCTAGCTTTACAATCATCATCTCTGCTTTTGCCACTACTCTTTCTATGTGCACACCCATGCTCATGCAATGTCCTACTTGTATGCAGAGGTAGTTCAGGCTTGTCTGCGACTGAATTTCTGCATTCCCCACCTTGACGGTTACTGTTCTCAGTGCCTTCGTTCCACTAGCACTATACTTTCAGTTTTGTGAGGCACGAGTTCTAGACCACTTTTTGCCATTCAGCTTTCCATCCTCTCCACTGACCAGTTGATATTATCTTCTATGTCAGCCTTATTGCCTCCGCTGACAACCAGCGCCAATTCACCGGCATACCCTATAATAGCCGTGTTGTTTACAGACATATCGTAATACAAGTTCCACAGTGTGGGTCCTAGGATTGACCCCTGAGGTACGCCCCATGTGACCTGTATCCGATGTTTCTGTCCCATCAGTGGCTGTCTGTCTTCCAGGTAACTACATACTATTTTCAGCAGATATTCCTCAACTTGCCTCTTTTTTAGCACTTCGTATATGCCTCTCCATGTGCTGTATTGAATACATTTTTACGTCCAATGTTACCATGACCACAAACCTGTTTTTATTGCCTTCTTTCCTTGCCACGTCCTGTACCTTCTTTACAGCATCCATCGTCCAGCGCCACTTGCAGGGAACCAAATTGGTTGTCTGCTAACCCTCCTATTCTCTCAATTTCCTTTATAAGTCTGTTATTTATTACATGTTCACATAATTTTGCTATTCCGTCTGCCAGGCATATAGTTTTATATGACTCCTTTCGCCCTATTCTGTGTGGCTTCTCCAATAACCCCAATCGAATAGTCTTCCATTCTGAGGGGAAACTTCCATCACTGATTAGTTTATTTATCAGAACTTGTAATATCTCCGGTTTCTGTTCTGCTACTGCCTTAACAACCTCGATCGGTGTACCATCTGGGCCTGCAGCTTTACCAGATTTCATCCTTCGGCATGCTCCCCTTATTTCTTCATCTGAACAAGGTGGAATATCCTCCTACTTCATTCCCACGTTCGGCCATTTTTTGACTTCGTCTTTAGGGAACCATTCTTGGGCTATCTTAATTTGTTCATCATTGCTTATTGTCACTCATATTATTATACCAATTTTACCTGTGGCAATCTTGTACCCTAGTTCCCAAATATCATCATCTATTTCTTTACAAAGAGAGTCTCGGGTCTGTTTCTTTGCTTTGTTATTGATGTCTTTCAATTCTTTATGGTTTCCCGTATTGACTTTGTGCTTTCTCCCTATCACTACTTGTGATAGAGAGGAGTATTGAATCTGCACTGAGTAGTCTAGCTGATATATTAAGTCATACAGGCGATAAACCAGGTCAGTATTGTGCGGTGTAGTCGTTTATTCAGTGAAACTTGCGGTGGTTGGGTGGATCATAGTGAGGCTAGTTTAAGTACCTACTATTGGTAACTGCAATTTTGTTGAATTAAAAGAGCACCGTCGAATGACATTATCTTAAAGGCAAGTTGCATCGTTGAAGTATTCGGTCCTGATAAGGTTCTTTCTTCGGGTCACTTAGAAGAACTTCAGTATTACAAAGAGAAAAGAAATATCGTCTTGGAATAACTTTGTCGAAGAGAATCTGAGCACTGATCCTTGGGGCAAGGTGTATAAACGTCCTGCGAATAAGATTTATCCTAATCATGCTTTCATCAGTGTCATCAAATCTCATGGCACATCTACTATGATAATAGATAATACCTTTAATCACATCCTTCACAGGCACATGCCTAATGGCAATCCAGATTCCGATTCTGATTTGCATCTCGGCCACAGAGGGAGAGAGAAAGAGAGAGAGAGAGAGAGACGAGCTTTGCTTGGAAAATCCAAATAACAATTTAGACTTCATTTTTAATAAATTGGATGAGGCCATGTAGAGTATCAAGGAATATAAAGATCCTGGCTGTGACCAGGTTCACGGCAACATCTTAGCTTTAGGCTATAATAATTTCAAGTTAAGTCTGCGGAGACCGTTCAGTGCTTGCCAAATGATCCGCTGCTTTCTTAAATCTTAGAAAATAGGGAAACTCATTATCATTCTTAAGTCTCTGGACAAAGATCCCTTGGACCTAAAGTCTTTCAGGAACATTACTTTACCGTATTAAGGGAACTTGGTAATTTTTTGAAACAGCTAATCATCATTAAAATAAATAAAATATTGCCCGCAAAAATATACTTGATAGCCAATTTGGATTCCGAAAAGGGAGATCAACAATTTATGCACTTACGCAGCTAACTGAATATATTGGGCTAACCCCTAAGCATTTAAGAGTTCCTTTCGTGGATATTTCTGGTGCTTTTGATAACCTACGTTTGACTTTTTCAAGAAAGAGTCATTTCCTCTAATATTATGTCTCTTTTAAAGAATTACCTCTATGACAGGCAGATACAAAATAGCTCTTTGTATACTAAAGGTTTTCAATTTTCAACAAAAGGGTGCCCCCGTCGATCTGTCCTTGGGCCATTTCTTTGGAACATCATTATGAACTTGCTCTTGCGGGATGCAGTATGTAAAAGTCATTTCGCATGCGGGTGAATTAGCCATTTCGATTAATACTAATAATAGGAAAGGTTTGGGAAGTAAAGCTCAACAGTGCATCCAGTTATTATCAGATGGGTTCAAGAACATAAGCAACAACAGGCCGAATAGCTTAGTCGCGAGGCAAGTAACCTATAGAATTAGACTGGAAGATCGTGGATTCGAGGCCCGTATTCAGACAGTCGCCTTTTTTACTCGAATGTGGAAGGGTCGGCTTCTGATGAGTTATGGGTAGTGTCCTTTGTCGATATGTGTATGTAAGCTTTCCCAGCATAAGTCTAAGACTTCTGGGTGTGAAATTTGTCTACCGTGGTGTTATTAGTGAATTAGTGAATATTTCTACAGGAAAGACCAAATACATTCTATTCTATAATATATCACATAGCAGATATCCCGTGGTTAGACTGGTTAATAAGCCTGTCTCAAAAGTTGATCTACAGATGTGCCAGAATTCTATCAATCTTATCATATGCCATCGAAATCTGAGGTCATCGAATAGGAGTGATAAATAAACGACTATTCAGGTCTACACAAGCAATCTGTCTTAGACCAATCACTGGAGCATATCGACCCACATCAAACGAAAGTATATGTATATTACCACAAGTGTCACCATTACATCTCACTTTAAATGAACTTCTAGCCTTAAAGTCACTTAAATCCAATGAAAGAGTCTTATCCTAGGAAACGAATTAGTAGCCACAAAATCTCGCTATTGGACCATGCTAAAATTAGAAATGGCAAGCATTTTATACGCCAAATGGCAAGAAGAATGGACCAATTTTGATAAAGGCACGTACTCATTCGCACTAATTCTAAATATCAATGACCGGCTAGAATGCTATCAGGTCAGGTCAGGTCAGGTCACGCAGTCACGCCAACACTGGTGTGCATCTCCAACGTATTGATAGAAGCGATTCAATATGTGCGGTTTGCAACATTATAGATACTCCTGCTAATATGATTTTGAATTGCATACATTTCATTAATCAAAGAAGGCAATATGTTGGGCACCTTACCAAACACTGCGTTACAAGTAATATTAGATTTAGAGAATAATGATAACCTACTGCAACACTTGGTTACAGAGAAGGCCTGACTAGTACAACGGCCTAGCTAATACTGAATATTGTATAGACTCAAATCATAATTTCGAATATAAAACTTTTAGCTCATAGATACTTACCTTTATAATTAAATTAAGTTAGGTTTACTTTTTGTTATTATAATAAATCTTGATTTCTTCGTAGTATTGTTCATTAAAAGACGATGCCACAATATATACTAGGAATAGAAGGTTTACGATTAAGATACATTGTTAAACCTTTTGTCTGGTACCCCTTCCCATGATTAGTGAAAAAGCTGAGCGATGCAGATGTTTGGACAATGCACATCCTGGTCGAAGCAAGAGAAAGTTTTTGTCGCCAAAATGAAATACACTGGGTCAGCCAATTATAATTCGGTAAATTGGCAAGTTACCAATTTATAAACATTTTCGCAAGGCGTGTCGAAAGCGCTTTGGTGTTGCGTTGACTTTCAGTGTGACACTGGGTTTAGGTTTAGGAGGGGAAAGCTGTCTATTCGACCTTTACACCGTGATATTCTGTGATATTGATCTCTACAGCACTCTGAAAGTCTACAATTGGGCCGGTCAGCTGAAACTTTTTCTACTACTGCTCAGACTTGTCTATAGATCTTTGTTGCTCATGTTTAATCTGGCCAGCACTCTATTGGCCTCTAGCTTTTCTCCGGGAACGTAGACGGCGCATGTATAAAGTCTCGGTACCTCTCCCCTCTCCAGTGCTCCGAGGCTTGCGCCCTTTTATGGTCCAAGCAGGGGAATGGCTCTCCAAGGCCATTATGCACTTGCTACATTAGCATACGCCAAGACAAGGTATTGTAAACTATCTGTGGATTTAGTAAGTTGTGCTTGCGGTCTTTCTGGATGTACTTTTTCAACTGCTTTGGACTTTGTGACTCCATCATGGCAATTGAGAAACTGTCCCTAGTGGTAGCGACCCTATGCGCTGTAAGGACCACTTTGAAGGATGTCCTTTGCACTTTGGCCTTCGTCACTCTATGTTTTATGTTCCACGGCGTGACTGTCAGTTGACTGGGTTTTTTGACCTTGTTCTCCGCCTTCTTTGTCTATTGCCTGTTTTCCCGTGAGCCTTTGTTTTGCATTCTTGAAGTCCGTGTCTCTTGTTTGACCTATTTGAAATTTGATTAGGTTGTTGCTGACCACAGCCCCTGTCGCCATTGTGTACTCCTAGCATCCTTGGATTAGTCTCCGATGTGTAGCAGAGAAAAAAAGAATTCACTTGAACTGAGCCCCGCATATACATAAATAACGCACTTATACAAGGTACCGGTGCCCCAGATAAACGTTCGCTGCTGGTTATATAATTCTACATCTTAGCTTGAGTAAAAATGAAAAAAGAAACAACTTGACCGATGGTACAAGAGTAGAACTATTGACCACATAGGAAAGATGGAAAAGCAAAAAGAACATGCCCCAAGGCTAGCTGAAATACAGGCATTTGTTCTCTGTGTAGAAATGATTAATGTACCTACGTGTAAAATTACTTTTATAAAATATTTTTAACCCGTCTATGAGAATTCAGTGTATGAACTTGTTTACATCTATGGTCAGAGGCCGGTTGTAAAGTGTGTTGGTTACAGCGAACACTCAGGATTTATATTTCTAGAGAGACTGGGACATCTCCAATCAAGCAACCACCGCGAAGGGTACTATTGGCAAAACAGCACAAAGTTGACACCATGCCAAAAGAGATGGAGGAGACACGAGTTATAGAACCATCGCAAAGCCCCTGGGCCTATCCAGTAGTGTTAGTTCAAAAGAAAAACGGCTCAACAGGCTTTTGTGTAGATTACCGCTTCACTAAGAAAGACAACTATCCACTTTCCAGAATTGAGGATACCCTTGATAAACGAGCAGGTGCAAGATGGTTCTCCACATTGGACTTGAAAAGTGGCTACTGTCAAGCCGAGATTGAGCCCAAAGACAAAGAACAGACTGCGTTTACGACTGGTACTGGACTTCAACAGTTCAACGTAATGCCATTTGGGTTGTGTAATGCTCCAGCCACGTTTGGGCGTCTAATAGAGACAGTTCTAAGAGGTCTACACTGAAAAACATGCCTCGTGTGCCTAAATGACGTTATTATCTTAAAAAAGTCGTTCGAAGATCACATGAAGAATGTCGAACATGTGTTACAGAAACTACAGGGAGCTAATTTGAAATTAAATCCGAAGAAATGGTGTCTCTTTCAAATAGCAGTCAAAAAATGCTTTCCTGTCCTGACTACTCTGTTTCCGACATCTTACAATGGAGCCATATTCCCTAGTAACTGAAAAACTGCTCGAGTATAACCCGTCCCGAAGAAAGGATCCAAAGCGCTTCCTAAGAACTTACAGGCATAATTCTCTCCTTTCAGTCGTATCTAAAGTAATGGAAAAGTATATAAACACGGAATTACTTAAATTTCTTGAAAAAGACAGTCTAATCCACGACAAGCAGTATGGATTCCGTCAGCGCAGATCAACTGCCGATCTCGTTTCCGTTGTCACCCATTTTTGGAACAAGTCTATGGAACTACACGGTGAATCCCAGATTGTCGCTCTAGACATATCCAAAGCATTCGACCAGGTCTGGCACGCAGCGCTGCTTAATAAACTTCCGGCATATGGCCTACCACAAAAACTTTGTACCTGGACAGCAAATTTCCTCTCCAGCCGGAGTATTTATGTTGTCGTGGATGGCCATTCCTCTAAACTGTATCCAATTAATGCAGGAGTTCCTCAAAGTTCAGCTTTGGCCCCTACTTTGTTTCTTCTCTACATCAATGACCTCCTCTTTGGCACATCAATCCAGTTCACAGTTACGCGGACGACAGCACCCTCCATTCAAATATACAATATTCTAAGCCTGTCTCTTTAGCCCAATTAGATGAGGATCGCAGACTCATGGAGGGTTCTGTCTCCGTGGATCTCCAAAAAATATTAGACTGGGGAAGTAGAAATCTTGTACAATTTAACCCCACCCAATCTCAGTCTTGCTTTCTTTCTCATAAGAGATACACCAGCCCTAGACCCATCACAATGAACAACCAAGTTATTCAAAGTAATGAGTCCTTTTCACTTTTTGGCATTTCTGTGGATCGAAATCTCAATTGACACCAACATGTCACATCAATTGCAGAAGCGGCTGCTAAGAAATTAGGTTTCCTCTTCCGGGCTCGCAAATACTCTTAACCAGCTAATCTCTATACCTTATATACTTCACAAATAAGAGCAAACCTCGAATAGTGCTCCCACATGTGGGGTGCCGCTGCCGCTTCTACACTCGCTGTCTTGGACTCCATTCAGAAGAGAGCTATACATCTCATCGGTGACCCTACCCTCACCCAAAGGCTGCCATCCCTTGCCCAACGACGTGTCGTTGGTAACTTCTCTCTTTTTTATAAATATCTGCACGGGCACTGCTCAGAGGAGCTTTCTTTCATAGTTCCTCCACCTGCTGTCCCCAACAGATCTACCAGGGGAACAGAGCGAATGTATCCTTTTACTGTCGAGATCACCAGACATAGAACATCTTGTTATGCCCGCTCTTTTGTCCCGAGGTCTTCTAAGTTGTGGAATTCCTTACCGGCACATGTATTTCCTTCTCCTCCGAACCTCCAAACCTTCAAGTCCAGAATTACCAAGTTGCCTCTTTCCTCATTGTCGACACCCATGGTACGATAGTATTTAGGCTGTAAGCCCTCGTGGTGTGTTGTTGAAATATAAAAAAAGGATTTAGGCTACGTTATCACTCCAGATTGAGTCAAAACAACGAAGACATATTGTATTATGAACTGGGACATCCCAACCAATGTACTCCAGCAGCAAAGTTTTCTGGGCCTCTGCACATATTACCGCCGTTTTGTAAAGGGGTTTGCTGACATCACGAAACCCTTGCATAAACTGACGGAAGAAAAGATGCCCTTCATTTGGACCAGTGATTGTGAAAGAGCATTCGAGACACTAAAACAGGCTCTCTATTCATCCCCTATTATGACATACCCTCAGCCTGGTCACCCGTTTATTGTGGACACAGACGCGAGCAATGCTGGCATTGGCGGCCTTCTTTCCCAGGAACAGGGAGGCCGAGAGAAGAAATAACTATTGTGTGACGGGAAAAGAACTTCTAGCCATTATCAAGACGTTGGAGCATTTTCACAAATATCTATAGGGTGAAGAATTTCTCCTGAGAAACTTAATTTAAAAATCCAGCGGGTCAGATGGCGAGGTGGCTTGAACGCCTTCATATGCCAACACCATATCTAGGAGACCTTGCTTACCAAAATGCAAGCATTATCTCTCTGCCGAAAATAAAGAAGAGTTAAATCTCGAAGTGAGTAGGAAGACAACGGTGCAACCAGTTAACCGATGGGACCCGCAAAGGTTAATGCAGGACCAAAAAAAGACCTTGATATCCAGCCAGTCTACAGATGGAAGGACACTTGCCCCGAAAGACCCGCTTGGTCAGAAGTTAGTTATAAAAGCGTTGCTACCAAAAGTTAACGGGCCCAGTGGGACTCTATTAAAATCAAAGATGGTCTTCTGGTCAGGAATTGGGAGTGAAAGGATGGAACCTGCATATTGAAGCAAATAGTCCTCCCGCGGCCAAGAGTTAGAGAGGTAATCGAGAAGATCCATGGCGGAGCAGCTGGAGGTCATTTAGAGGTGAGCAAAACTTTGGAGAAGGTCAAAGAACGTTTTTATTGGTTAAGATGTGGAGGAATGGTGCAAAACCTGCCAAGTGTGTGCATCCAATAAGGGACCTAAATAAAAAACCAGGGAGCGAATGAAGCAGTACAACATGGGAGCCTCATTCGAAAGAATTTCAATTGACATAGCTGGTCCTTTTCCTAGAACAGAGGCAGGAAATCGCTATATGCTCGTAGCCATGGATTATTTTAGCAAGTGGCTAGAAGTGTTTGTGGTCCCGAATCAAGAGGCCACCGCCGTTGCAGAAGTATTAGTGAATAAGTTTTTCTGCAGATTTGGCGCACCGCTAGAGCTCCAGTCTGACCAACAACGCAACTTCGAGTCGGCTGTATTTCAGGTTTGTGAGATGATGGGAATAAGAAAAACGAGAACTACAATCATGCACTTATGAACACCAAACGGATTCGGACAGGCACATTCCACTATTTCTTCTGGCGTACCGATCGGCCGTACATGAGACTACCACAGCCAGAGTGGTTTTTGGGTGAGAGTTAAGACTTCCTCCTGATCTCATATTTGGAAAACCCCAGATGCTCAACGTTTAACTGATGAATACGTCTAAGATTTGGAAAGAAGAATAGAAGCCATAAATTCTGCTCTCAGAATGCATATACGGATAGAAAGCGACCGCATGAAGACCCGTTATAACGTGCGATCTTATTCAACTGGTTTTAAAGAAGGAGATTGTGTGTTGTTTTACAATCCAGTACTACGCAAGGGACGGTCACCGAAGCTACAGAAATTATGGGAAGGTCCGTATGAGGTGGTCAAGAGGATGTCTACCGCATTCAGAAGAGCCCAAAGAGCAAGATTAAGGGTCCATATGCACAGGCTTACTCCATACCAAAAAATGTCAGAAATCGACTGAGACGATAGAATGTAATAGGGTGGCAGTCTATGAGAATTAAGTTTATGAACTTGTTTACTTCTATGGTCAAAAGCCGGTTGTTAAGTGTGTTGATAACAGCGAACACTCTGGAATTATATTTCTAGAAGTGGCCAGATATTTCTAGAAGTGGTGTAGAACGGTGTAGAAGGTCCAGAATATCTATGGACAGTATAAATGGACGAGTCGCACATGGAGTAAGTTAGTTCAGTATTGACCTAGTGTTGGTGCAGAAAAAGTGATCATAGAGCATTAAGCTAATCAGTGTAGCGTGAATTAATAGAGGCGAGAATAAACTATAGAAATTTAGTACTAGCGAGAAATATTTTAGTTGAAGTGGTGTTGGAAAATAGTTGGTTATAATAAATTAATAGTTTGAAAAGCTGTCTTTTGTTAGTCAACCAATCCAGAACCCCGTAGAACGTAACAATATAATACATTCTTTATATACACAAGTTGATTTAAAATATATGACACCTCTCCTTTTTATAAGGAAATGTTCAAAAGAAAATGTCGTTTTTGGAGAGCTAACACTTTTGATTTTTCTAAAAAATGTTCCGAATGAGTGTCTGTAACTGCCACTTAAAGGGAGTTAAATCTGTGGGTGAAGTTTTCACGTTGCAGAATGTCATTTTTTAATCTAAAATTTACGTGTTTCGAGATTCTTTATAAATATGTACAATAATTGAGATACTGAATTTATTCCATGTGATTGTTCCACAGCCTTTATGTTATTTAAAGCGTTAAAAAAATTCACGACGCAGCAAATGCGTTATGGTAGCGAATTTTCATTAAATACTTCAAATTTGTAAAACTCATTTTTCTATAAACCTAGAAAGTTGAATTTTGACACGTGGTAAGGTCTTTCACAAGGCAACATATTCACCAAATTTCGCAACAACAGATTTGTAATTTTCCGAGATAAAATTTTTTTCAAAAGAAATCTCAAAATTTTATCGGAAAACCTTGTCCGATTTTGCTGGCTAAGGAATTCGTCCAAGCTATTAATAAACGAAAGACTACCGCCGAGTGTCATAAAACTCGGTTAATAAATTTTTGAGTTATGTAGACACACACAAATATATATATATATATATATATATATATATATATATATATATATATATATATATATATATATATATATATATATATATTTATGTCCCACATCGATAACTCAAAAAATAATGGGCCGATTTTGATCAAATATGGTGAGTCCCTTCCTTTTGTAAGTCGTTTGGATAGGTTCGTTAGCCAGGAAAATCGGACTAGTTTTTCCGGGAAAATTCTGCGTTTTCTTTCGGAAAATGTTTATATCCTCGGAAATGACAAAGCTATGGTACCCAAATTTGGTACGCGCGTTTATATCATAAAAATAAAATCATGTACCAAAATTTAGATCTCTATATTAATATAAAAAGAACATCGAAATTCAATGTCTTATTTTAACATTTTGTATCTCTTTCAATTTTAACTTTTGGACTGAGGTACGTTTGGCTTATCCTAATGTTTTGATGCCAGGAATGTACTGCTGCTCTGTGTGCTATTACTTTTGAAGCATCCTGAATATTTTACCCGGTTTGCTGATTTAGTGAGTGGCCTAATACCATACTTAGAAAAAATTTTGAAACTGGACGCCGTAAATGCGTTATGGTAGAGCATTTTTATAGAAATGATCTACACTTTTCTTATGGAGATTATATAAACATCGAGACTGACCTTGATAATCCTACAGTTTAGCTCTCCTTATCAGCTAGATTCTTGCTCACATAAATTTCATTTGTTCGAGTTTACGCGGTGTTTATTTCATTTCTTTTTATCGACTTACTACGGTAATATAATAGGTATTATGATTAAATTATAATTACATGACAGTAAAGTATATACAGTTCACTGTTTTATGGTTACCTTACGACTCTCCTTCAGCAAGTGCGTTATAGCAACAAATAAGGTAGCACCTCGAAAACACTTAATTTTTGTGTAAATATTATGGTAAAAATGTATACACATTAGGTAGGTACTATAAGTTTTCTGTTTATGACAAAACAACAAATTTTCTAGGAATTATAGTAATAATTTTCTCTATGAGTGGCAGGAACTAAATAAAAGTATATATATATATATATATATATATATATATATATATATATATATATATATATATATATATATATATATATATATATAGATAGATAGATAGATAGATAGATAGATAGATAGATAGATAGATAGATAGATAGATAGATAGATAGATAGATAGATAGATAGATAGATAGATAGATAGATAGATAGATAGATAGATAGATAGATAGATAGATAGATAGATAGATAGATAGATAGATAGATAGATAGATAGATAGATAGATAGATAGATAGATAGATAGATAGATAGATAGATAGATAGATAGATAGTTTTTTATTCTACTTAGCTGCTGTACAAAGGCAGATGTGTTCGTCATAAAAAAACATAAAATATGTGTGCAAACCATTACAAAACATCTGCAACAAACACAAAAAAAGACAGATAAAAAACACAAATGGAAGGTTATCACAGACTAAATAGGCTAAGCGCCAATATGCAACAAGCCCGCACAGGTTGCAGAAATAATACTAAATAATCCTAAAATCAAGTCACACACAAGAAAAACTCTTTCACTCTGCTAAATTCCTGCAGTGAGTAAAAACATTTTTGGTGAAAATAACGCTTAGTGTGCTTTTTAAATTATTGCCGGATTTAATTTGTCTCAGCGCGAGAGGTAAGTTATTAAAAAACTTGACAGCGGCATAAGAGGGCGACCGCTCGTAGGCAGCCGAATGATGCCTAGCGATTGGGAGAGCGTATCTGTCCCGCAGGCCATGTGAGTGCCCACCTTCAGCGTGTGAATCGAAAATCTTTTGGGTAAGACCTGACGAAGCATACTGCCCTTAAAATGTAAACAGAATAGACAGTCAAAATAAGAGTCACGAAAATACTGGCGGCATGAGCATCTAGGCCTCAAATCGAATACGAGCCGGATTATTCTCTTCTGAATAATAAAGACTCGCTGTGTCTCCGAGGTGCCACCCCAGGCAAGTATATTATAATTTAATATTGAATAGACCATGGAGTAATAAACAGACAACAGTGTTTTAAGTTTACTCAAGGCAAAACATGAACTATTTAGTTTCTTACCAACTGAACTTATCGGGGCGTCCCAGAACAAGCTACCCTGCACAATCGTTCCCAAAAGCGACACAGAGCCAGCGACGCTCAACCCGTCAGACGCCAAACCCTTTATTAAGCTTTCCGATGGATTGTTTTCCTTGAGAAATTGACTACGGCCGTTTTGTCGATATTAAGGACCAATAGATTGGATCGGCACCACAACTTGAAGTCTTGGAGCAATTTCAATGTACGGATCTCAAGGTCCCCAAAATTATTCCCAGCAACGACCACTGAATGGTCGTCCGCATACATGGTGACATCAACCTCTTTCAGATGAGTTGGCAAATCATTGACGTAGGCCAAAAAGAGCAGTGGTGACAAAATGGAACCCTGGGGGATGCTCAGCCACATGAGATACTCCGTTGAAAGTTTAGCGTCCACACGTACCCGGATCATTCTGTCGGATAGATATGACCTTATCTGCTGCAACAGTGAACCCCTGATTCCCATTGCTTCCAACTTGTGCAACAAAATCTTATAGTCAATGGTATCAAACGCTCTACTTAGGTCGAGAAAGATATCACTAACCTTTAATCCCGTGTCTAGATGACTATTGATATCAAATAGAAGCCGAGAAACAGCAGTTTCGGTAGACATACCATTCCGGAAGCCGTGTTGACAATCGGAGAGCAAACATTCCTTATCGAAAAAAGCCAAGATTCTCTTAAACACGATCCTTTCAAAGATTTTAGCAAATGTACATAACAAGGAGATTGGACGATACTTTTCTAATAAAGTCGCGTCCCCCTTTTTCTAAAGCATTATGACCAGAGCTTTCTTCAATAATGAAGGGAAGTGTCCCGTATCAAGAGAAACATTGATAACAAAAGTCAGTGGTATAACTATTAAGTCAATAATGCTTTTTACTATATTTCTTGGGACATTATCGATACCAGCGGAAATCGAATTCTTTAACTCCCTCACGCATTGAAGAACCTCCTCCATTGTAACTGGAGGCATAACAATTGTGTTTGAATAGGAGACGACCGCAGTACCTCGGCTGGATAGACTCTCGCCAAAATTATGTCTAATATTAGTTTTAGCAGGCGAATACAAATATTCACCAAACTTTTCTGTCACCAGTTCGCTTTTGCTGATCAGAACTCCATCTATATTTAATTTGATAGGTCCTAGTTTTTTGTTGTTTCGTTGCAGAGTAGAGTTAACGATGTTCCAGACCTCCTTGTGTGGATTTGCCGCAGTCTGTAAAGGATGACTATAATAATCGCGTTGAGCCTCATTAATTTTGTGTGCCAGCTCTTTTTTCTTCTTCATGTATTTGTCTATCAGTTGCTTGGCATGTGATATCCTCAGCAACCAGAACATACTACTGAAAGCCTTACATCCTATCATCCACAATCTGTGAATTTAGCCATTTTTAGTTGGCCCTGAATAATGTTTCACTATTTTCCTACCAGTCGTTGGACAAGCCTGGTCTAAACAGGCAGAAAAAATGTCAATAAAATGTGTAAACGCTAGTTCACCGTTATCTGTATACACACTTGAAAAGTCACTGCTTCCCAACAAATATGGACAGTCTTTCCGTGTTATTCCTGTCCAATGTTAGCGTCATCAGAGGATGAAACATTCTAAGTACTTTAAAAACTAACATCAACTTATATACCGGATCTTAGGTAAAGAGACCGAACTGAGATGGGAAACTAGTCGCAGGCAAATTTCACAGTGTATTGTATTTTTATTGCCGGACAAGGTCTTTGCGCTGTCCCTACTACTTTATCTGAAAAGTGTCCATCTGTAATAGTTTTGAAAAGGTTCAACGACAGCTAAATTAACATCGATTCCTTTGGCGACAATAACTGGATACTCATGTTATCTTTAGAACGGCTAACTTGTTTAGTGAAACGATCGTCAGGTCTTTTAAAATGTGTTGTGGTGATTTGGGTTCTCCTAGTGTACTTATAAGTAATTAAAGACATAAATAAATACCATACCATACAACAAAAACATTACGCACAATAATATGGAGAAAGATTAAATTAATTTAAGGTGCGTATAACAGCAATGTTTCTGAAGGTAATGTATACTCAAACATAACGAAGTGATCGGAGAAATGTTCGTAACACAAGCAAATTCTATATTGGAGCTGGAACTACTTAAAAAAAAGAAAGGAAATGAGTTAATGGCTTAGAGCCACGGCCATTGAATGTGAAAAACAACAATTACATCAGCCTATTTGAAAATCCAAAGTTACCCCCCACCCCTCAAAATAGAGGGGGCGGTTAATATCAAAAATATGTTTAAATATGTCCCCTCGTCTCTCTATTACTTCACAAAAATTTCACAAAAAAATTGAACCGTTTCCCCTTGTAACGGTTTAAAAAACTCACTCTGTATGAACATATAAAAATTGAAAACTGACTCCGAATATGGGTTCTAGGAGTCCCAGTTCAGGCTCATTCGAAGATATTTTTACAATTTAAAAGACGCAGTCTCCTTATTAGTAAACTTTTTCTATGAAAATTCGCTTAAAAGTACGTTTTGATTCTTTTCAATCCAGAAACGGAAATTACCTACACATTGCATATTTTGAAAAAATCAGTCTATTAGCAGGTGGTCTAGAATATGATTATCATGACTTCAAAGTGGTTTATTGTGGTAACAATAAAAATATTACTAAACAGAAAAAATTACTTTACTTTGAGACAAAACCACCTAAACGGAAAATAAATTTTATTTGTGTAAATTATAAGTAAAATCAATAAATATCATACATAAGCAAATACAAAAGACATCATATAAAAAACATTGGAAAAATATTTTTGATTTGAAAGTTTTTTTCGATGTTGAATGTCCCCTTTTTCCGTTTCATATTAGCTTCTTGTTCAATGTAATTTTTGGCTCTTGCGGCAGCCAGATGTGCATAATATGTAGGGGTAGGGTAGCTGACTGCTCTAGTACAACGAGCATAGAGATGACAAAGATGGTACGTAAGTTTTTCAAGAGTCTTCACATCTAGCTCATTGTCATCGTGAAGAATGCAATACTTGGTTGGTTTAGCGACACCTTGGTTAATTGCATGAGACAACAAATAAAAATCTTTTGTAAAGGGACTTATAATTTCTTTATCAATAACTGTACCAGGTTTTGCATTTCCAAAGTGACCGTGTCTGTTTTCCTCATCTGGGAAAAACCTGGTGTGATGTCTTTTCTGTACTATCAGAAATGTAATCTTTGGTGCATATCCTGGTTCGATGGCAGAACATGCCTTCTGAATAGCGTTGAGTTCTTTTTCTTTAACCCGATCAAACGCTCCATAAGTAACGCCATCTCTATAAAAGATAATTTTTTCTGGCTTCTGTCGATTATTTTTTTCTGAAAAATATAACAACTTTTCTTTGGTGATTTCTTCCAAATCTCTAATTATCTCTTTCCCCGTAGGCTGACGTCTCCAAGAAATATGGTAAGAGAAAGCGTTTTCGTCATAAGTTGAGGTGACAGCTGCTACACTAGGTTCATTTTTAGCCTCTGGACTGGGATGTGTTACATCTGCCCCCATTATCATAGTTCGTTGTTGCATAATGCTTACAGGGTTTTCAATATGATAATTAATGCCGTTTAATTTTCCGTTGAGTTTCGATACGATGTTATGTATAGCTTGATTTCTCCTTCTAGGTTCTAACAATGTTTCGAGTCTAATACATTGTGTCAAAAGACCTCCAACAGTTGTTTCCACTTCTGCTATTGTTTTTACCATTGAATATACTGGTGAACTCCTATTGTTTGGAATGACAACAAAAACTAGTTCATAGTTGGAATCTTTCAAATTTTTAAAATTTGCTTTTATCTCGTTATAGTTGGCTTTAATTTTTTTGTATTTCCTTTCAGGCTTGCGTTCCATCCTTACCTTATACGAATGGAATGTCTCACTTACCTACCGACAAAAAAATATATTTTTAAAACTTTCAAAAACATAATACACCTAAACGCATATCCACCCAAAAAAAAACACACACACAGGCGCGCGCGTACCGGGGGTCGCTATTAAACTCCTAAATTTAAATATAGTACTACATATATATTATCAAACTCGTTCATTTTTAATAAAATTTTGTAGCAAATATTATAAACAGATGATATATGTCGGTTTAGAACCTAGCTTATAGAAATATCACTGATATTTTTTTAATTGATCACCTAAAACACAAAAACTGATAAGCTTGCCAAGAAACGTTGTTATTCTAGCTTACGCCAGTTTAACTTGTAATGAAGCGCTTAAATATGTTAATATTTTAATAAGAAATTTAAAGCCTCGGTGGTTCAGAGGTAAGAACGTGTGCCTCTGAACCGAAAGGTACTGGGTACGATCCCAGGGTTCTCCTTTCACTTTTTCAGTACAAACTGTAACATTAACATCAACCGAGGTTCTGGCATTGTATTTGAACAAGTTGAATGTCTGCACGTTCCGCCCTTCGGAGGGGGCGTAACGCCGTCGGTCACGTGTCCATGCGATGTTGGGCACGTTAAAGATCCCTATCCGCCTTACAGAAAGGCAGGGGTTAGGCAAAATTTCCAGGATAGTGAGGTGAAATTGCTTCCTGGCGTCGGTGATTAGACATAGTCGCGGAAATAGGCCGACGTTAAAGAAACAAAACACACACAATAAGAAATTTTATATTTTATTAATTAATGCAAATAGACAGACATCTGACAATTAAATAAATATATACTGAATTGATTTTATAAAAAAATTCGGGACACAGCAAGCGCGTTATTTTTCACAAAAGAACATCAAAAATTTCATCAAAATAAGTTTTTAATTTTCGGAGATAAAATTTTTTTTCGAAAGAGAACTCAAAATCTCAAAATTTTTGCAGAAACCTTGCCCAATTCCCTGGATAACGAACTCATCCAAACCATTAATAAAAGAAAGATTCTTGTCGAGTTTCATCAAAATTGGTTAACAACATTTTGAGTTATCTTGCGGATATATATATATATATATATATATATATATATATATATATATATATATATATATATATATATATATATATATATATATATATATATATATATATATATATATAAAGATACATACTATAAACATATAAATATATAAACTGACCTCGCATATAGGTTCTAGGGGTCCTAGTTCGCGCTCATTTGAAAAAATGGTTACAAAGTCTCACCATCGATACCTCTAGTCTAGTGATTAAAAAAAATCACTAAAATGAGGCTGTATGTATCCGATAAACACGTTTGCTAAAACATATAAACATTGATAACGGCATAATTAATTATATTTATTTTTAGTGTTCCAACGCCAATTTGGATATTGAACACTTATAGCCTTTCACCGGTGTCTGTCTGTCTGTCACAAGCTCCCAAAGCTAAACGGTGCAACCTAGAGATTTTAAATTTGGCATTTTTAGACCTTGTTTATGGTCTACTATAATGATGTGGTTTAAATATGGATAAACGATTTGGGTAATTAAGCCAAATAATGGAGGGGGTTGAACAGGTTACGAAAAAATTCAAGCTCATCGATCGGTAGTAAAAGCTAGTAACCCACATATTTAAAAAAAAAAAGTCTGGACGCAGCAAGTGCGTTATAGTAGCAAATTTTCATGAAAATGACCTACGGTTTTTTCAGAAAAAAATTATATATATATATATATATATATATATATATATATATATATGTATATATATATATATATATATATATATATATATATATATATACATATATATATATATATATATATATATATATATATATATATATATATATATATATATATATATACATATATATATATATATATATATATATATATATATATATATATATATATATATATATATATATATATATATATATATATATATATATATATATGTATATATATATATATATATATATATATATATATATATATATATATATATATATATATATATATATATATATATATATATATGTATATATATATATATATATATATATATATATATATATATATATATATATATATATATATATATATATATATGTATATATATATATATATATATATATATATATATATATATATATATATATATATATATACATATATATATATATATATATATATATATATATATATATATATATATATATATATATATATATATACATATATATATATATATATATATATATATATATATATATATATATATATATATATATATATATATATATATATATATATATATATATATATATATATATATATATATATATATATATATATGGTATGTATGTGTATATTGCTTCAAATGAAATCGGCACTGTTGCTAACTTCCTTATCTTTGAGTCTGTTAAATTAGCAAACTTTGGGCATTTTTCCGCTGATCTCGACATTCAAACAAAAAAACAATTGAATGTCAAATTTCCGTAATACCTTGGAATTTTTTTTCACTTGAACACCCTGTATATTGTCATTTTATATAATATAAAATCGAATTCTTAGAAAAAAGTTTAAGGTACTACATACCCAAGAAACTTCAAATAAGCGAGATATTTCAATTTTTATAATTTGTATTTGTAAATTATGTTAGTCATTGAATGCGAAACCAGAGTACTCAGACAAAATTTGTTTGACAATGAACTCAAATTCTCCAGTACTTACATCATTCTTGTATATATATATATATATATATATATATATATATATATATATATATATATATATATATATATATATATATATATATATATTTATATGTATATGTATATGTATATGTATATGTATATGTATATGTATATGTATATGTATATGTATATGTATATGTATATGTATATGTATATGTATATGTATATGTATATGTATATGTATATGTATATGTATATGTATATGTATATGTATATGTATATGTATATGTATATGTATATGTATATTTATATGTACATGTATATGTATATGTATATGTATATGTATATGTATATGTATATGTATATGTATATGTATATGTATATGTATATGTATATGTATATGTATATGTATATGTATATTTATATGTACATGTATATGTATATATATAACAGAAGCTATAAGGATGGTTTTCATTCACTTAGGAAAGTGTGATATGTTGGAAGTTTATCAGTGGCGGAATAGACCCCCCCGCAGCCCCCGCATCGCGGCGGGGCCCAGGCACTCGGCGGGCCCTGAAGGCAGCTTTTATGAGATCAGAATAATATAACATCTACATACTTAAAAAAGTTCGGGACGCAGTAAGTGTGTTATGGTAGTGAATTTTTATTAAATGCTTCAAACTTGAATAACTAAATTTTCTATAACCTTAGAAAGTTTAGTTTTGGTGCGTAGTAAGGTCCCTAAGGTAATATATCCACCAAATTTCATTAAAATAGCTTTGTAATATTTGGAGAAAATTTTTTTTTCAACAGAAAATTTAAAATTTGAATAACTCAATTTTTTAGAAACTTAGAAAGTTGAATTATGACGTAGTAAGGTCTTTCCCAAGGAAACGTATGTTGTAAATTTTATTAAAACAGCTTTGTAATTTTCGGAGAAAAATTTTTTTTTTTTTAGAAAGACAACTCAAAATTTTCCCGGAAAACCCTGTCCGATTTTCCTGTATAACGAACTCATTCAAGCCATTAATAAAAGAAAAGCACTTGCCGAGTTTTATCAAAATCGTTTAATTATTTTTTGAGTTATCGGATGGATACATACATACTTATTTAGGTATAATGCTGTCAATATATTTTGTAATGACCGAAATAACTGGTTTGAATTTGAACTAAAACTGTTAAACGATTAATTTCATACTTACTGGATAAGGGATAAGGATAACTTTAACTTTAGTTTAGTTCGAGAATCCGAGAATTTACGCAACAGAACCGGAGTCTCTGGAAGAATTACGACGACGCATTGTTGAAGAATGCCGTCTAGTAACTCCACAAATGCTCCAGAATGTCAGAGCTTGTTTTGAACAAAACTTGTACTTTTGTATGGAAGCTGGTGGTCAACAATTTGAACACTTACTTAACTGAATAAACATTTTTGAACGTTTAGTTTTGTTTTTTAGTTTTTTTTTTAATGAAAAATTGACTAATTAGTGCATTTCTTATCACAATGAATGAAATACGTTATTGCAACTCCAACTGTGAATAATTTTTAAAGTTGATAAAACTTCCAAAAAAATTGTGTTCTGAATTCAGAAAAGAAAGAGCTTTCAAATGATGTAACACTTGACCCATATTTCCTATTTAAAATATAAGGGTTGTTATCACCACCCTTAAGGGGTTGATGTGACAAAGTTGAGTTTTATGCCAAAATATGTTCCCCTCAATATTAAAATTGACGTGTTTCAGCGTTTCTTAAAAAAATAGACGAGGTTTTCCGGAAAAATTTTGAGTTTTCATTCGAAAAAAAATTTTATCTCAAAAAATAAACTTTCTAATATAACCAAATTTGGTAGGTAGGTTGACGATATAAAAAGTAAACTATATACCAAAATTTAGATTTCTATGTTGCAAGAAAAAAAGTTATAATAAAATATTTTGTGCCAGATCATTTCTATGAAAATTCACTACCATAACGCACTTGCTGGGTCTAGGCTTTTTTCTTTTAAATAAAGTACTCTAAAAGCTCCACATCTTGGTATGCATTATTTTAAGATTCCCTTTTTCCGTAGCCTACTACGATAACGAATAAGACCTCAAAAATGACTAAAGCATATTAGGCATTTTTTTACGAAAAAAGCACGAATTTAACAGGCGTCATCCTAATATTAAACCCGTGATTTTTCAGACAGTTGCAAAAGTAAACTTGCATGTTGGTATAACTGGGAGTATTGCTCCAACAAAACGCACAAGTAATGTGAATAATTGTGCACACAATGCTATTATGAACGAGATACAAGGAAATGCGAAGACCAGTGTGAGACAACTAGCAATAAATGACACAAAATGCCTATAAGCCCTATTTTCGCATACCTTGGAAAAAGGCTATGAAGATGCTAGAATGTAATATTCATTATGGTGCCAAGGAAACTATTTAACCGATAGAACTTTTTTGTCTAAAATAATGTTTAGCGATGAAGCTACCTTCACAACTAGCGGAGTGGTTTCTTTCCAAAATAAAGGTATTGGTCAGAACACAATTCAAATTGGATAATAAATTGTAAGAGGCAGTACTCTTCTAAAATTAATATCTGGTGTGGCATATTCCACAATAAAATAATAGTATCATTAACTATTTAACTAATAGCCAACATCCTAAAGATGTTACAATGATTAATTGACGAGGTTGTCAGATGCTGTGAAAAATATGCTTTAAAACTCTATACGAAAGACTAAATACATGATAGTCAGCAAGGAAAACATAAATCATACTCCAGTAATTTACAGAAAACAACTTGAGAAAACTTCGACTGTCCCCTATTTCAAATGTAACTTGAACAACAAGTGGGTCATGAGCAGATAAATAAAATTGTTTCTGAACGTCAATACGTCTGGGTTTGACATAATTAAAGGAATAATTAAAAGGCATCACTACCAAGGAATATTTTGTTTTTCAACCCTACACGTTTCGGCTCCTTATCGAGCCATCTCCAGGGGTTAAGACTTAGAATGTAAAAAGCTGGTTGTCAGAAACTACGTTTCTAGTAGATCTAGCATGCGAGTAACTACACTGCAAATACAAAAACTCTAGACGCAGCAAGTGCGTTATGGAAGTGAATTTTCATAAAAATGTTTTTAATTACAAATATATCGCTCTAATGCGAGCAGGCATCAATTTGGTTACCGGTATAACCTATATAGTAGGAACAACGTACCATATTTTATCAAAATAATGATTTGAAAATGTACAAAAATGTTCCGAAAATAAACTTTAAATGTTTCTGAGAGAACTGGTTTCCTATCCAATGAACCTTAGGTTAATAGCAAATTGAGTTATTGAAATTTGAAACATTTAATGAAAATTCGCTACCAAAACGCCCTTGCCGCGTTTATATAAAAAATTTCCGAAAATAAAGTTAAATGTTGTTTCCTAAACAACAAAATTTACGTTAATAGCAAATTGAGTTATTAAAATTTAAAGGATTTAATGAACATTCGCTACCAAAACGCACTTACTGTGTCCAGATTTATTTCTTACAAACATGCATCATATTTCGATAAAAAATGCTAAAATGCAGTAACGAATTTGTTCTACGAAAATTAGCTAAAAATTATAGACCTTTAAACCATAAACTTCACTAAACCTACGGCGAAAGCATCAACTTAACTAAACCGACAGCCAAAGCATCAGAGAAAGGGTCTATTTGAAATGAATTTTCTGTAAATATTTTAGTAAATTGAAGGTCAATGACGGTTGAATCTGAAACTTAAATGTTCGCAGAACACTCTTCTTGCAACATTTTCTTTTCACAATCCGTATTTGTTTTACGTTCTTTGCCTAAACATTGCCAATTTTGACGTTTTAAATTGCGAGTTTGACGTTTTGAGGAAAACTCCAAAATTTGTTTCTTTAGCTGCACGTAACTTTTTGTCCTTAAACTTAGAGACCTAAATTTTGGTACATGGTTTACTCTTTATAATACAAATACGCGTACCAAATTTGGTTACCCCCACTTTGTTATTTCCGGATATAAATTTTTTTAGAAAGAAAACAAAAAAACAAAAACACGGATCTCCCCATTAGTGAATTTTTTAAATAAAATTCACTAAAAAAAGAACACTTGAATCACCAACGGCTTATGGGCCACCTGTAATTGTAGAAATATTTTTTTAAGATGTAGCTCAAGACACCCTATAATTAATGTATACAATTTTTTTTCGTATCGTGCATAATAACGAAAATAACAAAAATGATATACCGATAAACTCTATAGCCAACACTACTGCCAAATCATCAGAGAAAGGGTCTATTTGAAATGAATTTTCTGGGAATATTTTAATAAAATGAAGGACAATGACGATTGAAACTAAGACTTCGGGCTTTGTAAAACATTCTTCTTGGGACATTTTCCTTCCATAGCTCATATTAGTTTTAGGTTCATTGCCTAAATATTACCAATTTTGACGTTTAAAATCGCGACTTTGACGTTTTGAGGAAACCCCTTTTTTTTAACGCCTGTACCTTGTTTATTCTTTAACCTACAGAGATAAATTGTGGTAGGTAACTTACCTATAATGATGTAAACGCGCGTATGAAATTTGGTTGCCCTTACTTTGTTAATTCCGGAGATAAAATTTTTTTTCGTTTTTTTTTTCGAAAGAAAATACAAAATTTTCCAGGAAAACCTCGGTAGATTTTCCTGGATAACGAACTTATCCAAGCCACTTGCGAAAAGAAGGTACTCACCAGGTTTTATCAAAATCAGTCCATTATTTTTTTAGTTATAGGTGTGACACATAAATATATCAATATATATATATATATATATATATATATATATATATATATATATATATATATATATATATATATATATATATATATATATATATATGTATATATACATATAAAGTCTAAAACCGATTCGGATTTGGGTTTCAGGTGTCCTAAATAGCGCTCATTTGAAGAAATGTTTTCAAAATTCAAAAGTCGGGATCTCCTCATTAGTGAATTTTTTTAAAGAAAATTCACTAAAAGTACAAGGTCCAACAAAAGCTAATTTCAAACATTAAAATGAGCCCTAACAGCCATGCACAATTAAACTGACAAGAGTGGCAGGAGTTATAAAATCTTTCTACAAATATACATTCAAAAGAAAGAATGTAGTTCCACAAAAGGACAGTACTCTGATGGAGTCAAAATAACATGTTAAAAAAGTTAAATTAATCAACTACTCAAAAGCAAAGAACAAGCAGAAAATAAGGGCAAGACAGGTTGCACAGCAGACCAGACCCCCTGAACATGTGAAATTCAGAAAATTCAGGAAAATCTCAACGCAGAAAATTTTCTTAACTTTTTAAACAACGAATTATCCGACGTTTTAGAATATATACCTATAAGATTGAGACAGGGCATGATGTTTTCATGTGCATAATGCAAGAATAGTAAGAGAATGGTAATTTCCGGTGAAATTAATAGGACGGAACAATCCCCTTATTAGATAGCCTTCTCGCTCACCCGACCTAACACCACATGATTACTTCCTTTGGAGTTCCCTCAAAGAAAAATGAGAACGATTTAAAAGAAAAAATTCGTAACGCGTGTAGATTTATTACTCCGGAAGTAGTATGAAAAGTTACTGGCAACAGTTGGAAGAGATTGGAAAATGTATTGCGGCACAGAGTGATCTAATTGAAGTCGATACAATTTCAAATCGTTCATTTTTACTCAATACTCCTTTTGTTGTCTTTCCTTGATTTTCTGCATTAGCCCATAAAAAACGTAAGATTTAAATAAACTTTATCGAGTTATGTGAATTGAATTGATTTAAATTCAGCACGATGCATTATTTCCTACAAATTAGAAGTAATAATTGTAAATCGAATTATTTTTAAAACTTCGTGCGCATGTTGTAACAAAACCGTGGGGCTCAGTTTTTCGACATTTCCGTATTTATTATGAACACTCGATAATCGTATGATCCTGTGTGAATTTTGTAAGCAGGATGCTTGTCTGTATAAGTATCTATTTATATTGAGACAGAATTTTCCTACGGATAAATTTTGTCTTCAAGTTGGGGTCATGTAAGCGAGGTGCTTACCTGTTTAAGTATCTAGTTTTATGAAATTTCTCTATACATAAATGTTCAGAGAAGATGTAAAATAATTACTGGGTTAGATCTCAAAAAGTTTATAAAAAATCGCCACAACAAATATTTTACGCGTTCGTAAATATGCATAATTATCTAGGCTCTGGGAATGTGGAAATTATAAACAATATACTGCAAGAGTTGCACAGAACGGTGACTTGGGCCATCGTTGGTAGAGGAATGCTAGATCCGCGAGTTTTGAGTTCTACGGCCTCTGAAAAACCAGGTCGCTTGGTTTCAACATAAGAAAATGCAATTTGTGTATTTTGATATGGAAACGGTAGAAAAATACGTATCTTGGGTTAGTGGTCACTCAGCCGGCCTCGTGCTGGGCAGTACCCGCAGCGGCGGTAATGTCAAGGGTTTCTTTTAAATAAAATCAGAGTAAATTTAGGAGTTGACTGTAATTTACGAGGAGTGAATTAGGGTTTCTTTAAAGCGCGGTTACCCGCGGACAAGTGTGTTTGAACGGCCTGTGTGAGCGATGGTAAAGGAAGGCACAGGGCTGATTTTTATTCCCATTTACGCGGTGAGTACGTTCTATAACTCAATATTGTTTAAAGTGATTCTTTATTGAATGCTAGCTCTCTCGAGTACTGAAATAATTTTCATATAAAATTTGTATAGATATTTTTGAGCCATGGGCTGTAAGATAGAATTAGCATAGATGATTGACTCGTAGGGCACTAGACTATAATTAGAGTGAATTGGAATTATATTGAAATTTAGATGTGTTTTGAGGGATTTCAGTAGATGGGGAATTTTTGTAAAATTTATAATACGAAGGACAAGATAGGGCTTGGAGCCATAAGGTTTTAATTGGGAAAGTAAAGGAGAGGTTAGATAAAATTGAGAGCTATAATTAAGTTAAGAAAGATGTTAATTCTTAAACTTATGAAAAATTATACCGGGGGAGAAAACAATTTAATTTTCGCCGGTATCAACTTTGTGTTACATTTAGTTCTTTTTTAAGATTAGAAAAAGCCTCCCACACCATTATGCTTAAATAACTTTAGAATATGGGTTATTGGAGTTGAGAGTTTTAGTTTAATTTTACCTAAAAGGAAACCTTTGAATTAGTTGATTATTTAAAATTTATTGTGCCGTTAATTGTTTATCTGTATAAATTTTATTTTTGTATTTAAGTAATTTTAAAACTGGACGCTGGGTTTTATTCTTAGGATAAAAATCCTAGACGAGAGTTTATTTTAATAGTTTACTACAAAATGATTGTAACATGTTTCGTCACTAGGTATACGCTAAGGCCCAATATATAGTAAAATTTTGGGGGAATTGGTCCGAAATGTTCGGTTTTAGTGTTCCAAATAAATTCAGGCAAGACCTCCCTTGAAGGTCGTTAAACTTAAGTATTGTTTTCAAGGTAACAAGGGGTAGTTTTGAATACACGTTCTGCCGCTCCAGCGTTGTCAATTTTAAAATGTATCTAAATAAATAATCACTTAAAATTTTAATAATAATAATAATAATTAGAGTTTACAATCATTTTAAATCTTTGTATTAAAGAAAAGCACATGGCTCGTAAACTTACCCCGTTAGAATTTATACACTAGGTGACTCTAAATCTATTGTCAATCTAATATTTGCAAGACACTCAGTGGCGTTCAAACATGACACTCTCAAAAACTCGATTTTTTAATTTTTTTTGCACTCAACTTGTGAACATTCTGTATAAATTACAATAATGAAACTTGGGATCTGTGGGTTACATATGTACCTAAATCGATAGATATATTTGTCTTTTTTTCGTAAAAAAATACCTAATATACTTTAGACATTTTTGGGGTCTTATTTGTTATCTTAGTAGGCAATGTAAAAAGCGATCCTTGAAATAATGCATACCAGGATGGGGAGCATTTGCAGTACTTTATTTTTTAATTTGAAAATCGGCCGACCCATTATGAAATAATAAATTGTCGCCACTTAAATTGAAACACGCTGTATGTAGACTATATAGATAGTGTTTCTGAAAACAATGGTGAAAGTAAGTGGATTTTTTTATGAAACATCCTGTATTTTTTTTACTAACTGTATTCATTCCACTGGGAGCTTTTAAAAATATACCCACTTATTTCTTTAAAGAGAACCCAGAACGAAAATTCTTAAAACTAGTCTTTATTTTTATAGCAGGCAATGGATAATAAAATAAAAACGTATGGACGCAGCAAGAGCGTTATGGGAGTGAATTTTCCTTAAAATCTTTTTAATAACAAATATGTCTTTCTAATGAAAGCAGGCATCAGTCTGGTTACCGGTATAGCCTATATACATAGTAGAAACCCTGTACCAAATTTTATCAAAATTACTTATTATTTGAAAATGTAAAAAAAATCCGAAAATAAACTTTAAATATTTCCCGGAAAACTGGTTTCCTAGCCAACAAACTTTAGGTTAAGAGCAAATTGAGTTATTGAAATTTGAAAGATATAAACAAAATTCGCTACCAAAACGCACTTACTGCGTCTCGATTTTTTTCTTACAAACATGCATCATATTTCGATAGAAAATGCAAAAAGGCAATAACAAAAGGGTGTTCGAAAAAAACAATTGTACGGATCACCAACTACTTATGGACCGGCCTGTGATTGTGAAAATATTTTTATAAGATGCAGCTTAAGACACACTATAATTAGCGTATAAACTTTTTTATTTCAAATGAAACACCCTGTATGTTTTTCTGGTTTCTGAACTTACATATAATTTAAGGTCTAATTGTATTTGAAGTTTTTTTCCTATTTTCATTCACTACTGAAAAAATAGCTGTTAAAAATAATTTTCAAAAATTGTTAATTTCGAAAACGGGGGAACGCATTTTTTTGACACTTGGTATATTGATGTATTTAAGTTCAATATACTTTTGACAAGTAAAAAACTGTCTTTACAGGGTGGCTGAGAAATAATAACAAACTTTGTTATTTTAAATAAGACATTCTGTATATTTTGCAGGTTCTAATAAGCATTTAAGAGATAAATTCAATTATGTAAGTTTTAAGTTGTTTATTAGTCACAATGAGACATTTATGTACTCAAACTGAATTCAGTCACACGAATATACTGAAACTATGAAGATAAGTCGTCTCATTTGTAATGTTGCTTATCTGCAATGATAATTTTGACAGTTTTTGTCAAATGTTCTCAAGCACACAGCTAAGCGTAGGCCTCAGTTAACAAAAATTAACATGTTAGCTCTAACTGGAAGGAAAAAATTAACTCTTAATGATGGTTTGATATGGTGACTACAAGAGAACACAAGCGGAAGTTGTCGATTATTTAATCAAGCTTACCCTAATCGGCCTGCGATTACCCAATCTTATGTAGGTAAAACTTCTAAAGAAAGTCAATGAAAAAGAAAGTTTACAAGACAGACCAAAAACAGGCAGACCGAAAAGCACTCCCAACTAACAAAAATGTTCTATAATTTTTAAATAATAGTGCCAATTTGTTGTGTTACTGTTATATTACTGCTCTTCGAAAGCAGTTTTGTTCTATTAAGACTGCCAAGGTGAGTATTTAGCTTCTCGCAGCAAAATGCTTCTTTAAATTTATTGTTAGAATGTTCTTAGAGTAGAATTATAAAACATTTTAGAGATTTCGTTTTTCGTTGTTTTGTAAACGTCTGTACAACAATCGTTATAGAATATATTAGCTTACAGAACAAAATTGTTCTGTAATGGCTTTATAACAACGATCTTCCAAACATATCTGTCAACATTTATAAAGCTTTTCTTTAAGTGATTATGTGAGCAATTATAAAACAGTTTTGTTAACATTTTCTACGGTACAATATAGCTGCAAATAGCATAGTCTACTTGAACGCAGATGTTAAAAAACTATTTTATTGTTGGATGGAACGCGACTCTAATAGAACAGTTAGAAAACAATTCGAGTACAAAATTATTCCTTTGCATAAAAGTGCGTTCGCTGGGATCTTTATAAAGCATATTATAGCTTTTGTAAGAAGCACCGTTATATACTTTTTATTTTGTGGAAAGTTGTGTATTCTGTAGCGTGTAATTTCTAAACATGTCCAATTTGCAATCAATAAATAAATGGAAACAGGTAAAAAGAAGTGCTTTTCGAAGGAATGTCAATAAATATAAAAATATTTTAGAAAGTAGCAAATTTGTTAATAAACATGTTAGTAGTGTTTTACATAGTAAGCAGCACAACAAACAATTTGGGTTTGAGGTCAAGTCACATTGCTACTACATTTATGTTGCATAAATATCGGAAAACATTCTGGAACGAATATTTTTTTTTGTCTGTCGGTCTCTCGTAAAACTTTTTGATCCCTTGTAGGAATGGGGAGAAAAAATATAGTAATAATGTATAGAGACTTGGCAAATATCAGTGGTGCTAGTCTACTTTTACTGTAAAAGCCAAACTTTAAAATTGACAATAAAAGTCAATGCCAAGCCTACTTTATTTTTGTCTAAATACGTCTCTGTTCTTATTACAGGTTTTAATATATCGTCTGTTTTCTAACAGTGTCTTAAGAGATAAAATAGTTCTGTATTGGTTGCAGTCGTGATAAAAGTGATTTATAAAGCAGACGCCATGTTTTTATGCAATTCCTGTATTTGTTTGGTAGCCATCTTGAACGAAAAAAAAATCAATTAATAAATGTAGAAATATTTGTGACCTGACAATTTTCACAATATATTTTGAATATAAAACATGCGAAATGTGTAACAGAATCGGTTTAGGTCAATAAAATGAAAGAAACGAAAAATTTAATTTCGAGTTGATTTTTACAAATTAAAGAAATATTCATTATTTCGATGGCCCTTAAAAATTTATCGTATATGTAGCATATTTTACACAGAAAATTTTTCTTCGCAGATGAAATCCATCTTGTTGGTAGCCAAAAGGAGACTTTTTGAGTTTAATTTTCACACCGTACTAACATTACTTCTCACGCCAACATATTTTAGTAATAATATTCGCCTTTCCGATGAGGCTACATTTATGCTTAATGACACCTTGGCTATTGTTTAGCAAGTAATGGTCAACATTTTGAACATCTCATAAAGTAACTAAATTTAGTTTTTAGTTGATTATTATCGTTAATTTGTTTTTTGTGTTATGTGATATTATGTACACACTCTAAAATTGTAATACTAATACCATAATTCCGTTTAAGTAGAAGAATAAGCAACTTAAAACTTACATAATTGAATTTACCTCTTAAGTGCTTATTAGTATCTGCAAAATATACAGGTGTCCCATTTAAACTAACAAAGTTGGTATTATTTCTGAGCCACTCTGTATAGTTACACATACTTTTTTACTTAGTTACACATACTTGTTTACTTGTCAATAGTGTATTGAACTAAATACATCAATATACCAAGTGTCAAAAAATTTGTACCGTAGTTTTCGAAATATTAACCAATTTTGAAAATTGTTTTTAACACCAATTTTTCCAATAGTTAATGAAGATAGGAAAAACATCAAATACAATTATACCTTAAATTAGATGTTAATTCAGAAAACGCAAAAAGATAAAGGTGTTCCATTTGAAATAAAAAGCTTGGTATTATTTCTGAACCACCTGTATATTTACACATTTTTTTTACTTGTCAACAGAGTATTAAATTTAAGGACATCAATATACCAAGCGTCAAAAAATATGTTTAGTAGTTTTCGAAATATTGGAAGGAAGCTCACGTTCTCTCTTGATCTATAAATTCACTATGTGAATCCTGGAGCCTGTGATGAGCAACGACAAGCACATCTGGCGACAAACCAATAACTGCCGCAAATCTTTTTTAAAGCAAAAAACGACCGTTTCGCACACAATGTTAACTTCAACAGAGGATGAATATTCTAACTAAAATTCTACATCAAAACAAGTATTTATATTGATTTCTTAAATACAAAAGAAAACGAAAGGGGATTTTTCAGTCGAGAATACAACGTAGAGTCTAGGATCTGTATATACCGCACGAAGTTATTGTCCTTACTTTATTATTCTGCTCGACAAATTAGGAGTGTTTAGCTGGTCAAATATAAAGTGAGAATAAAGGGCTTAAAATCGAAGTCCCGCACGATTCAATGGCGTTTTGTTCTTAATCGATCTTGATATATATATATATATATATATATATATATATATATATATATATATATATATATATATATATATATATATATATATATATATATATATATATATATATATATATATATATATATATATATATATATGCGCGCGCGCGTGTGTGTGTGTGTGTGTGTGTGTGTGTGTGTGTGTGTGTGTGTGTGTGCGTGTGTGTGTGTGTGTCCGCAGTACCGTCAGTTCTACCGACTAAAAGAGAAATGTATGTCCACAGATCTTGCGGACATACATTTCTCTTTGAGTATAAACATAATGAATTCTACCTTTTCAACTTCTTAGAAAGGTTGAATTATTCAGCATAACATTTTTTTTTAGATTTTGCTTGATCTTAACTCTCTAGTAAACTACTGTTTGAAATTGTTAAATTGTTCAAGAAAGCCAAATTAATTTTCGAACGCTGAATATGCACGTCGTCATTTATTAAGTTCAGCAATAACTTTGTCATTTATAATATAAAGTGTATTGATCTGAAGCAGTGCCGTAGCCAGCCTCACCCAATACCCTCTCTGCCCAGAAATTTCGATTTTTTACCCGCGGATGTTACATTTGCGATGGGTGGAAAGACACGATTCGGTTTTCGATTTCAATATGTTGATGGCTTCTTTGAAATTGTAAGTGCCTTGTAAGAACTCACCTCAGAAGAACATGACAAAGATGCTAATCGGTTACAGAAATCACTTTGTAGCTTTCCATTTCTAATCATTATATGCATAATGGAAAAAGTTCTTGGAATAAAATATTTTATATAAGGCGCTCCAAATGATCCTTGAGGAAGTGTTCTGAAGAATTTTTCCCTAATATTATAGTTGAAAATATTTTCCATTTTACCTGTGACTACAGCATCCGTCGAAAGGGGCCTTTGTATTCTGAAGCGAATCAAAGCGTATTTAATAAATTCCACAAGTGATACAAGACTCGGAGGTTTGGATCCCATGATTGCACAGAAAAAGAAAGACGCCAGGATTTCAAATTATGACTTTTTTCCTTACTTTTACACATACTCATACCTATAAATGAGGCACTCTAACTAAGACGAATGTAAACTTGTGAACAATAAAAACAAAATTTTTTGATAATGTTTTTTGTCAACATATTTCAATCTATCCCGAGCCACTTGTTGACAGGTGTAGTATCTATACAGGGCAACTTTTGTGCAGAATGTTACTAAGATGACTTTGTTATTTTCTAGAGTATAAAAATATTCCTACAGAACCACGGTGGTTCAGTCGCAAGAACGTGTTCCTCTGAACCAAAGGGTACTGGGTTCGATCTCAGCCTTTTCCTTTCACTTTTTTAGTACACACTGTAACACTGACATCAACCGTGGTTGTGACATTGTATTCGAGTAAGTTGAATGTCTGCACGTTCCGCCCTTCGGAGGGGGCGTAAAGCCGTCGGTCCCGTGTCAATGCTTTGTTGGGCACGTTAAAGATCTCTACCCTCCTTACAGAAAGGCAGGGGTTGGGTAAAATTTCCAGGATAGTGAGGTGAAACTGCTCCCTGGCGTCGGCGATTGACCATAGTCGTGGAAATAGACCGACTTTAAAGAAACAAAAAAACACACACACATTATATATATATATATATATATATATATATATATATATATATATATATATATATATATATATATATATATATATATATATATATATAAGTGTGTGTGTATCACACCGATAACTCAAAAAAGAATGGGCCCCTTTTAATCAAATTTGGCGAGTACCTTGCTTTTGTAAGTGGCTTGTATAAATTCGTTAGCCAGGAAAATCGGACCAGGCTATGGTAACTCAATTTGGTACGTAGGTTTACGTTATGAAAAGTAAACTACTTACCGATATTTAGATATTTAGCATACAATAAAAGAAAGTTATAAGCATTTAATCAAAAAATGTTTGGTGCCAGATCATTTCTATGAACATTTACTACGATAACGCACTTGCTGCGTCCAGACTTTTTGTTTTTCTCCAAGTCTACTAAATCGTTTCTTATTATTTGAGTTAATTTTTTTTCACTTACTTGGTCCATAAATGTCATCAAAATAGAATCGATATTTTTCTCATTAACAATACAAACTAATCCCCATTTGCCTTTTAGTACTTCTGGTTGAACAAAGTCTGTAGGCATCCAAGCGCCATTATCAGGTGTAATAGTTGTAGAACCATAGCGTAATTTAGGAGCATCTAGTATTTGAGCGTCAACTTTCGTAAACTCGTAGCCCAGCGTAAGTTTAAACTCTTCGGTAACTTTACTAGTAATGGAACCGATTGCCCCTCTCCAAGTGTCTTGTATTTTGTTTTTGCGTTCTGTTGTACTTGTGCTAGCGTATTTGATCATCGTACCTAACTCGTTGCTATTAAGTGTTTTGGCATGGAATTGATGTTTACTTATTTTACATAACTCCATGGGAAGGAATATATTTTTGTCTTCAAGTGCCGCCCACAAAGTAGGCCATTCTGGGTGCCGAAGTTGGTACCTAAAATGTAAATAGGTAACATTTACCTAACGTAAATTATTAAGCTTAAATCTGTCCAAACTTTTGCATGAATTTAATCAAATTAAACATTAGACGTATTAAATTTTACTTCACTTACTATTGCTGTCTACCACACTTTTTATTAAAGATATACAAAAACTTGGGACACATAGACACAATATAGTAACGAATTTCCATATAAATAATTTTAATTATAAAATAGTTATCCAATTTAACAGGATCAATAAAAAAGTATGGACGCAGCAAGTGCGTTATGGTAGTGAATTTTCATTAAAATGTTTTTAATAGCAAATATGTCTTTACTGAAAGCAGGCATCATATTTGGCCATCAGTATAAGCTATATAGTAGAAACAATGTACCATATTTCATTAAAATAGTTTTATTGTTTGAATATGTACAACAATTTTCCGAAAATAAACTTAAAATGTTCCTGAAAAAACTGGTTTGGTAGCCAACAAACCTTAGGTTAATATCAGATTGAGTTATTGAAATTTGAAGCATTTAATGAAAATTCGCTGTCGTAACGCACTTGCTGCGTCCCCAATTTTTTTCTTACAAACATGCATTATATTTCGTTGTAAAATGCAAAAATGCAAAAATGCAAAAATGCAAAAATGCAATAATATAACACGTGTTCGATTTAAAGAGAGGAAATTTGTATCACTAACGTCTTATGGGCTTATAATTTTATAAGATGCAGCTGAAGACACCCATTAATTGACGTATACATTTTTTTCTCGTATCTTGTATAATAACGGATATATTGAGTTTTACCGTAGAAATGCATCACCCTATATATTATATGTAAACAGAGAACAACTGAAATTAACTTCAGATTGCAGACCCCAGGGTTCTAAGGAGTCTAGTTTTCGCTTATTTGAAGAAATATTTTCAAAATACAAAAGTCGCGCTGATCTCATTGGCGAATATTTCAGTAAAACGAAGGACAATGACGGTTGAAGCCGAAACTTGAATTTTGTAAAACACACTTTTTTCCACATTATCTATACTTAACTTGTATTCGTTTCATGGTTATTTTCCTGATACTTGACAATTTTGACATGACCTGACCTGACCTAACCTGACAACTTGACAATATTTTCAAATCGCGACTTTAACGTTTTAAGAAGAAAAACTAAAAAAATTGTCTGGTACTGAGGGAGAAAGAGCTTGTTTTCTACCACCCAACGAGTTGCAGGTGGAGTGACTTCACCCTCGATTACTAGCGCTGAAAAATCTATTGAAGTATGGGCTATATATTTGAACTTTAGGTGCAGAAAATTTGTGTGGTACTGGGGGAGAAAGAGCTTGTTTTCTACACCCAACGAGTTGCAGGTGGATTGATTTCACCCTCGATAGTTAACCGGCTTTGTGAACTAGCGCTGAAAAATCTATTGAAGTGTGGGCTGTATATTTAAACTTTAGATGCACTGAGTTTCAGGAGATTCTAAAATAATACACTTTATATATATGATGTATTGACACTATTTATAATTTGTACACATTAACTATTGTTTACAATTTGAGGTTTTATACTTGGTTGACGACTTACTCAGGAGATTCACAAGTTTGTTAGCTACTTGCGCCTTGCACTTACGTGCGTGTTGTGAAAGCTTATCACATATTCTTTTCTAACTTAGGTAACTCAGAATATTTGCGGTACCACTGTACTTGACACTTATCAAGCACACGAGCGGTTTTTGAGATATTTTACCTTGAACATACGAGCGGTGTTGGAGATATTTTAAGTTCAACACACGAGCGGTGTTGGATATATTATAAGTTAAACAAACGAGCGGTGTTTGAACTTTAGGTTGGACATACGAGCGGTGTTGGAGATACTTTAAGTTGAACACATAAACGGTGTTTAAGCTGGAAGGTTGGGAGCACGAGAGCGAGGTCTCAAGGAACTCAGAACTTGAGATCGATGAGCGAACTGATCGAACTCGAGGGAAATTCAATGAGATCTTGTAAGGAACTTCACTGGAGTAACTTTGAAGATTGAGAGCTCACAGTGAGCACCCAAGGAACTACCAAGATAACGAGCTATTAGAGAACATTAAAACATTAATCATGCTTGGCAAGAAGTCTGCTTTTAACTTTTTTCTTTCAACCTAGAGATCTAGATTTTGGTATGTAGTATACTTTTTATAACAAAGTTTTAAACCAAATTTAGTTGCCATAGGTCTGTTATTTCCGGAGATACAAAAATTTTCCGAAAGAAACCAAAAATTTTCCCGGAAAAACTTGTCCGATTTTCCTGGATAACAAACTTATCAAATCCACTTGAAAAAGAAACTCGCTCACCAAATTGGTTGAAAATTGGCCCTTTATTTTTTCTTCGAAAATTCACTAAAACGTTGTTTTTCATACGAAAACTTTAAGTCTTTAGCTATGCTATGAGAGAAAAAAAAGGTGCTTAACTCATCTTCATCACATTCTAAAGGCGATGTCGTCCTGTCGTTAAAACCAAAGTTCTTTGTCTCCAACAGCTCTCTTTATTCCATCGTATAACTTTATCAGTTCATCAGTTGTGACTGGCTTTCCAGAAGTTTTTCTCTTGGTCCACCTCTTGCCTTCTTTCCAAGTATGTGTTCGTTCTATAATATTATATAGAAAGTTATTATGTCTCAGAATAAGTTCAATAAATTTTGCTTTCCTCCTTTCAATTTTTTTCAGCAAGCATATTTCCTCTCTTACCACTCTAAATACACTTTTATTGGTCTTTCTGTTGGTGCATCGTGTCTTTGTCATTTTTCTACATGTTCATACTTTGAACGCTTTTATTTTCTTCATGTCGGGATGTCAAAGTCCAGGTTCCAACCCCATATATTACCACACTCCATATGTACGACTTAATTAACTTTTTTGTCAGGTCCAAGTTAAAATATTTATTTATAAGAAGAGTTTTTCTATTTAATCCTTGCTTTGCTTTTGCAATTTTTCTTTTAGAGCCACTCCCTCATGTATGATAATCTGTAATAATCTGTAATAATAGTACGTGAACATTTATACGTGTTCAAGTCGTTGGTCGATTAGTTTTACTTCGATTTTTGCTATACTTTCCTTACTTGTCTTCATTACTTTTTTTCGTCATGTTGAACTTTACCTTAGCATCTTTTGTATTTCCTTTTTCGTTTCTCCTATCAACGTTGTGTCATCTGCGTACCGTATGCAATGGAATAGTTGTTCATTTATTTTAATTTTTATTGTCTCTTACTTCAGTTTGTTTATTGTATCGTCTATGAATAAATTGAACAAATATATCGATAATGGGCATCCTTGCCATACACCCTTCCTTATTGCGTCTTCGCAATTCTCTTTCTAAGGCCTCTGCTTCAGTTACCATAATCTGTAATAGTAGTCTTAAGGTAAGTGAACATTTCTATGTGTTCAAGTAGTTGGCCTCTTAGCTTTACATCAATTTTTGCTCTTATTTTCCTTAGTTATCTTACTTCAGCCGGTTTGCTGTATCTTCTATGAATAAATTGAACAAATATGGCTATAGTGGGCATCCTTACCGTACACCCTTCCTTATTTTATCTTTAGTTACATATTCCTTAATATATTTTATGGTACTTTGCGAACCATGCGCCTGTCCGACCAATCCAGCTCTCTTCATAATATGAAACAATATTTTCTAGTCCGCATTATTGAATGTTTTTCTTGGGTCCACAAAAGCAATTAATTTATCTTATTTTCCCTAAATCTCTCCTCTCCTATTGTTTTAAGTGTATTGCTTCTCTCGTTCCTCGTCCAGGTCTAAATTCAAAATGGTCTTCATCCAAGCAACTCTTAATTTTGCTTGCTGTTCTTTTTATTAATTAGTATAATCTTCGCTACATGACTCTATACACTAATTGTCACGCGCTGATTGCATTTTCGTGCGTTCACTGTTTCTAGAATAGTAATAATTTCACTCTTCATAAACTTACTAGGCAGTTCTTCTGATTTATATCATTTCTCAATCAGTTAAAAAAGTTATTCTTTCATTTTTTCACGAGTTCCACTGTTAATTTGATTGCACCAAAAAATTTTCTTTTTTAAATTCTTAAGGGCTTTCTCAAATTCTTCTCTTAAAATAGGTGGGATTTTCAAAATGTTTATCATCCAACCAACCTAAAATTCTGATGTACACACAGTACAGCAGGAAGTAAAATGTACTGTATGCACGTGGAAGCTGCTTTGGAAGCCTAGAACCGCTACACAACCAGAGACGGCGTTTTGATCTATTATCCATTGCATATTATGGCAATGCCTTCATTAAGGCCGACTAGTTGGAACATGGGTATGACATATGACATGAGTCCAAACGGGGACCAAACCGGTCTATGTCTCTTGTTGTATATCATACCGCAAGTCCTGGCAGTACTAAAGTGATGGTGGCTACCGAGTGATGTAATTCAATGGCCGTCGTGGTATTAGCAATAATAATAATAATAATAATAATAATAATAATAATAATAATAATAATAATAATAATAATAATAATAATAATAATAATAATAATAATAATAATAATAATAATAATAATAATAATAATAATAATAATAATAATAATAATAATAATAATAATAATAATAATAATAATAATGGCATTATTAATTATTTTACTGTAAGTACCTTTATGTCTTATAGAGAGCCCAATTCTCTTTATAACTCTGATAGTTCGAATTCTGATTCTAGCTCATTAGCTATAGGAAAAAATCAAAGTAAAATAAATTTAAATTATAATAAATCACAAATAACCAATCAAGTAAATACAATTAAAATGGCAGTAAACCAAAATGAAACTCCTGCTTTAAGGTCAGAGTATCTTAACATGTTACCTGACTTTAGCGGAGAAACAGAACTATTACCGCGATTTATAAATATTGCAGAAAAAATAGTTAATAAATTTTATAATTTTAAAAATGTTGATGACTTTCAAAATGAATATTTGATGTCTAGCATTTTATCAAAAATCAAGGGAGAAGCTGCTATAAATATCTCCTCCTGTGCTGTCGAAAATTGGGCAGATTTAAAAAAGTGCTCTGTATGCACATATGCAGATAAAAGAGACTGTTATAGTTTAAATATTTAAATGACTGAATGCAAACAGGCGCACAATGAAACGCCATTTGATTTTGATAACCGACAGAGCATTTACTTAATTTACAAACTGCATATTTAACTACACAGTGTACTGAAATCGAGGCAAATATCTTAGTAGGTTATTTCCGTAAATTTGCACTTCGCATATTATTACGTGGTTTTAAAAAACCGATTGGATCTCTTATGTGGACTAAAAATCCCGTAGATTTAAGTACGGCCTTAAATACGTTAACTGGTGATTTTCAATTAGAAATTAACAAGGCTGAACAACCGAATATACGTCCAAAATTTAGATATCAAAATAATCAAAATACTAATTACAAACCAAGGACGCAAAATTCGCCACTTCAATTAACAAATTATCCTTATAACTTTTAAGCTTCTTTCAATCAAAGGCAAAATTTTAATAGCATACCAAATTTCCCTAGAGGAAACCAATTTCCAAATCAAAATCCAAAAATGTTTTTAAGGGTAACGAAAATATGAGTTATTTTAAACCTACACCAATGAGTATTCCGATAATAAATACCTTGCAAAACCACAATTATAGGCAAAATCAGCCAAGAGCAAACATACAAGAGCTACACAATATCGAAGGACCTGACACAACAGGGCCTTCGATCGAGTTTCCAGAAGAAAATGATTTTTTAGGAAACAGTTCCGCGGAAAACCAAATTTTATAATAATGAATTCAACACATAATGCTAGCGAACTGCCTAATGTGATCTTGCCCGAAAATAATTTAAAGGTGCTCGTTGACTCAGGAAGCACGAGGTCAATTATAAAAACAGAAATTGCAAATGCATTATACTCCAGGTCAATTAAAAATTACTCTTTCCAGGTGTCCACGGTACATGGGACATCTGTAGAAAAATATAGCACATTAGTGCCTTGTTCAAAAGTGTTTGCACAAAAAAAGCACATCACTAAAATTCGACTAATTTGATTTTCATAATATTTTTGATTGCCTCCTAGGTTTAGATAATTTAAAAGTATTGAACGCTTCGATAGATTTTAAAACTAATAAGCTAATATTGCCAAATGGAAAAGTAAATCCTTAATCCTTATTATCATAAAATAGGAAACAATGTTCGTTGTACGAATTGTATAGTAGTACAACCGAGATCCGAACAGGTAATAAAAATAGATATAAAAAATGTTAAGAAAGGCGAAGTGATTATTCCATATAAAAAAATTAAAAACTTATAAATACCACAATGCGTTACTAACGTACGTAATTATAAGGCAATTTGTACTATTATTAACCCATCGCAACATGCGGCGACTTTAAAACTAAAAGAACCAATATCTGTTGCAATGTTCGATGAATAGGAGTAGACACATAGTTCTAATCTAAATACGCATAATGTAGACTATTATAAGTTAGATTTATCAAAAATTCGCACCAGTCACATGAATACCGAGGAAAAACGCGAAATTATAAAGTTAATAGACGAATGCGAACATATTTTTCATCATGAAAATAAACCCCCATTTTTTAGTAATGAAATAAAACATAGAATTCGAACAAAATATGAAATACCCGTTTACACAAAGTCATATAGTCATACAGACGTGAATATACAAGAAGTGCAAAAGCAAATAAAAAAATGTTAAAGCAAAAAATAATAAGACCATCTTTCTCTCCGTGGTTCTCTCCTATCTGGGTTGTTTCCAAAAAACAAGATGCCTCAGGGGAGCGGAAATGGCGTATAGTCATTGACTATAGAAAGTCTTAACGAAAAAACTATCGGTGACAAATTTCAAATAGTAACAGACCATAAGCCACTTCAATGGCTATTCTCCTTAAAAGAGCCAAATTCCAAATTGCTTAGATGTCGCCTTAAGTTCGAGGAGTACGAATACGAAATTATTTATAAAAAAGGAACATGAAATAAAAATGCAGGAGCTTTATCCCGTATCGAATAAAATATTTTAGATGAGAATAATGCACAAGATTCAAGTTTTATATTTAAATATATGGAAAATTTTAATAAGGAAATTCAGACTAAAACACGGATAATAACAAACGCAATCTTAATTGTAGAAGTTTAAGATATAGATAATAATGTCGACGATGACATAACTATTCATTTAAATCACGAAAACCCTATAATTGGAGTACTCGTAGTCGAGTGTCCAGTTAATTTTGGTAAAAATCAAATATTTATTTCAGAAGTAAACTTTTCACCATCAGTACCGGTAATTGTAAAATTATTTAAAGATAAGCAAAGAGTTTTCAAAGAATAATGCTGAGAAAGAAATTTTTAAAAGATTATATAGTGCCAAAAGTAAAATATTATTTATATTTTGAAGATCCATTGTATGAAAAATTTAATGCTGTTCTTCAGACGTATTTTAAGAACTCAGAAATTAATATGATTAGGTGTCCACAAAAATTGTTCGATATAGTAAACGAAGATGAAATTGTAAATACGATTCAAATTTACCACGAAGGCAAAACAAATCACAGAAGCATTGATGAAACTAAAAATAGAATTAAAAATAGATACTCTTGACCTAATCAAAGGAAGTCTATTCAAACCTATATTAATGAATGCGAAATTTGTCAGATAACAAAATATAACCGACGACCGTTAAATCTGAAATTTAATGTCACGCCTACTGCAATCAGACCTTTTCAAATATTACATATGGATTGCATATCACTCGAAAATGTAATTTTTTTACTATAATTGATTATTTTTCAAAATATGCACAAGCAAATTAAATTCTGCACAAGCAATATAAAAGTAAATAATTTAATAAATTACTTTACACACCACTGTATACTAGAACAAATTATACTGGATAAGCAGCTGAATTTAAGAGCTTTTTAGAGAATTATTTGAGCCCCATAAAGTAAAATTAAAACGTGAAAGTCGCGATTTGAAACGTCAAAATTGGCCAACTTTTAGGCAGAAAATCTCAAACAAATACGGGTTATGTAGAGAAAATATCGCAAGGTGTGTGTTACAAACTCTTAAGTTTCAGCTTCAACCGTCATTGTCCTTCATTTTACTAAAATATTTCTAGAAAATTCATTTCAAATAGAACCTGTCTCTATTGGTTTGTCAGTAGTTTTGATAATATAGTGAAGAAAAAAAATGTATCTATTTTTAAGCACATTGCGTGCTTGGAAGTGCGTCATGTGTGTGACAAAAGAACACGAAGAACGTTCAAAATTTAAAAAATTAATGAATTACGGCCGAATTTTGACTACTAGACAGGTCTACTGGTATTATTTAATGCTCTATAGTTTTTAGAGGATTTTCGTAGAAAAATTTGCTAATGAGGAGACCCCGACTTTTGGATTTTCAGTATGTGTTTACATATTTACAGGGTGACGCATTTCTACAGTATAGCTTCAAATTGCCGTTACTAGAAAATATTGTTTAAGTTAATTATATGGTGTCTTGAGCTACATCTTACAAAATTAAGGTGATTTTTTTTATATTTCAACAACACACCACGAGGGCTCACAGCCTAAATAATATCGTACGTGAATAATATAGGAGACGTAATTACTGCAATCCAGGATACGGCTGGAGTTGCGGAATAGCTTTGGCAAGAATTGTTTGCAAGATTTATCATATTTTTGGTGGAACAATACACGCAAGTTTTTGTTCTATTTATTTTTGAATTACTTATGTTTTGGTTTGCATATTCTAACTAACAAATTAGTTGTAATCATTGTCTACAGACATATTCAGTTAAATTTGTGCTATATGTGTATATATTTTTTATTGTACTTCATAATTTGCGGGATTTATCAATTGTTTATTTTTATTTATTTGTATTATTTTTTGTTTATTTATTACTGTTTATATTGGTGCTTGATGACTAGTTGAGACTGTAATGGTTGAATGTAGCTGATTTGCTTGTCAATGTAAACTCTTTAATTTTGTTTCGTTGCCGTTATCTTAATCTGTTTTAATTTAGATCATCCTAGTTTATCTTGATATATATTGTAACCAAGTTTCGGCTTATTATGGAAGTAACGTTTGTGATTGGGTTTGTTCAGGCAGTTTATTAATGAGATTACATTAATTTGTTCTATTATATTTTGAAATATACCGCACGCACAAATATTTCCATGAACAAAAGAATTAAAGTTTTTTACCAAAATGTGAGGGGTTTACGTACGAAAAGTCAGGAATTTTATTTAGATGTATCCTCTAATGACTATGCTATAATAGCTATAAGTGAGACGTGGTTAGGCTCAGATATATTTGATGCAGAACTGTTTGATAGCAGATATAACGTATTTAGGCAGTACCGTAATGGCCGAGGGGGTGATGTACTTATAGCAGTGAAAACTAACTATATCGTTAATAGACTTGACTTTGAGGAATCATCTGTGGCAATTATAGGTGTTAAATAAATGTTAGAGAATTATGTAAATATGTATATTTTTCTGTTTATTTAGCCAAATCAAATGACTATCTAAATCGTTTTAATATAATAGAATGGGAGATTTTAATGTTCCTATATTTGGTAGGGAAGTTGTTGATTATCGGTATGAGCGCACAAAAAGCGAACTTCTTGATTTTATTTATGTTATGGGACTAAAACAGATAAATATTGTATTTAATGAAAACGGTAGGTTACTTGATTTGGTTTTGACAAATGTATTCAAATAATCAGGTTTCTCGTGAGGAGTCTATTGTTCAGAAGGAGGACGTCATCATCCGCCACTGTTGTGTGTGTTACGCTTTTCTAGGGCCATAAAAAGGTCGGATGTACGAAAAGATGCCTATTATTTCAGAAAGGTTCGGTATTTAGATTTGTATAATTACATAAAGCATACCAACTGAGATAAACTGTATGCTATAGATGATGTGGATTCAGCAATGGGGTGCCTCAGGGGTCAAATTTGGGACCTTTATTGTTTTTGTTGTTTGTCAATGATCTCCCGAAAAGGATAGCGGGCTCTCGTTGTGTTGTTTGTTGACGATTTAAAGGTCTCCGTCGTGTTATTTCAAGCATGAGCGATTGTGAGGAATTACAGAGGAGGGAGCATTGATGCATTGTCGGAGTGGTGTGTTATAAATAAAATGTTCCTGAATATTGATAAATGTTTTGTTTCTACATTCACAAGGCGTCTTACTCCTGTTGAGTACCAATATACTGTAGGAGGTGACCAACTTTTGCGTAGGACCCAGATTAGGAACTTGGGAATTGAGTTTGACATTAAATTAACATTTGCTAAGCACGTGGAAAAAATTGCTGCCTTGGGTTTTATTATACGTAACACAAAAGAATTTCGTAGAGTTGAAACAGTCAAAATGCTTTTTAATGCATACATACATTCTAAAATGGAATATTTGTCGGTGGTGTGGAATTCTTTTTATCGGGTTCATTCTGATACGGTGGAGAGAGTTCAGAAGAGGTTTTTCGTTTCCTGCATTTTAAGTTTTTCTGGATCTCATCCCAATTATATACCCCATGGGAGTTTGCTTGCTGTGTTTAATATGACCAATCTTCAGAGCAGGCGCATAGTTGCTGATCTGGTGTTTTTGTTTAGAATCGTGAGGATTTTATTAAATTTTCCTGAATGCTTGGGCATGATTCAGTTCAGGGTTCCTCAAAGAGATAGTAGAGTAGAGCAACTATTTTGTATACCAAGATACAGAAATAGTCTGTTCAATTCTCCGATTTATAGAATGTGCTCAAGTTATAACAAACTGTGTAAGCATGTTGACATCTTTAACATGAATTTGAGAGCATTTAAGAACATATTGACTGAACATATACATTTCTAGCCACGTTCTCCTGTTGTCTTCGTCGAGTCTTTAAATTACTTGCACTGATTTAGATATAATTAAATTTGATTTTAATTTTATGAAATTGACTGCCTGTGAAGCCTGAAATGGAAATGTTGTATTGTTTTGTTTTTGATTTATTGTAAGTAGTGGGTGACATTGTTGAATTATAGGTGTATACCTTATCCTGTTATGCGATACGTAAATGGTTTTTTATAAACTGTGTATTTGCATATTAAATAATTTAATAAATAGATATTATTTCGACAACTACAGGTAAGTCGTTGGTGATACAAATTTTCTTTTTTTTTAATCGAACACCTCTTATATTTTTGCATTTTCCATCGCATTATAATGCACGTTTGTAAAAAATATTTGATAGCGTTCATCGTTTTCGAGTTATTTCAATTGTTTCATATTTGAGGCACATATCAGAAATTATGATACGGCGTTTTTACAAATATATAGAGCGCCTCCGTGGCCGTGCGGGAAAGTCGATTCAGACTTTCCAATACGGACTCGGGGGACGACGGTTCGAGCCTCACCGGCGGCGGATGATTTTTCAAAATCACTCTCGTCGTTGAGGTCGAGCTCAAGGTGGAGGGTAGGTTAGTTTAGATGAGCAAAAAGGGTCAGCAATGGCCTAATTGCCAGTAAGCATCTTACCTTTACCTTTTTTTTTACAAATATATAGCAGGGTCCCATGAAAATGACGCAACCATAGAGGTTTCGGTTTATATTATTTGTGAAAAACAATCGAGGTCCCGTATACAATTTGTTTGTGTTTCCGCAGAAGTCATTGTTTGTAAAATTTTTGTTAAATTTTGGTAATTAATAATCAATGTTTAATAAGTTATTGTAAAAAAATGTTTTCGGATTTTCGCGAAAAAATTGTTTGCAAATTTTCATGAAAACTTTTTTTTTAAGTTTTGTCGAAAAGATTTTTGTAAATAATCATAGGTAGATGGGTAAATAGCTTGAAGAAGTTCGTTGGCCAGGAAAATCGGACCAGTTTTTTCGCGAATATTTTAAGGAATTATATAATTACATTTTAAGAAATTAATTTTAAGAAATTAAAATAATTTTCGGAAAACTTTTGTACTTTTTTAAGTTTAAAAGTTATTTTGCGGGAAATGTGGTACCTTGTTTCTACTATATAGATTACACTGGTAAGGAAACTAGATGCCTGTTTTAATTAAAAAAAGACATTTGCTATTAAAAACGTTTTTATGGAAATTCACTTACATAACGCACTTGCTGCGTCCAGATTTTTATATATAAGTAACTAGCTCTGGGCTTCCTAAAACAGAGTCGTAAAAAAGTATTCTAATTTTGCAAATACATATCACAATTATATCGCATAAATAATTCTTGTAAAAAAAAACCTAGATCATTTGTATGAAAATTCGCTACCATAACGAACGTGCAATGTCAAGACTTTTTTACTTACCGTTTCGTTGTCTTAAAATAATCTTCTATGGTCTTGTTTACTACAGTCTCTACCCCATTTATAATCGTCTTGAACGCAATTTGTATTTTGTTCGCTGGATCTCCTAGATCATTTATTCGAAATATTTTCTTGACATCGTAGATGGTGTAATCTACTTTCAGATTACGCAAGAATGCTGAGAGTTTTTTCTTGCATTCTTTATTTAATGGTTTGCTTAATTTTTCTTTATAAAATCTATGATTATTATCGTTAAGGTAAGCAACAATGGCATCGGAGACATCTTGAGGAACAATGTAAGCTTTGTGAACCACATCCACATTAACAAAAGTCTTAGAGCCGCGAATAGCGCTGAAATGTAATCCATGTTGTAATTCAACACCATTTCCTATTTTTAAAGAACGTTGAATTTGTGGTTGATTTGTAAAAACTAACTTACCAACAGGGCTGCAAGATGTAACTAGTGCATCTCTCAAAACTATGTCGATACACTGTAAAACAGGAATATGAGCAAATCGATTCGTGTCATCTTTGAGTACATTAAAATTAATTGAATTTACTTTTGTTAAAGTTAGGATATACCCTATTATTCCATCTTCTCCTTCTGATATGGGTATCATTCCTTCAAAGTACGCATCAAAAGGTAGAATACCTGGATTATACAGATTGCTACGTCCATCAAAGGCAGGATGACTTTGTGAAAAGTACTGGCTACGAAATTTCTCAAGGATAGAACGTAAACTTTTTCTCGAAAGTGTGGTAGTAACATCTGTCACAACATTTTTTGAAAGACGCTGAAACTTAACGCCATAATGTACTACATCAGGGAGCTCGGTTAGATTAAGCATAAGTTCAACGTAATTTACTTCAATTTTACAATGTTTTGTTTCTTCAGCGGTTGAAGCAGGTTTTTCATCAACAATTGGTTGATTTTGGGAACCTGTTATTGCAATTTGTTTATCACAATATTGTTCATATTTGTGAAGTTGATTATATTCAATTTGCGGATCTGTATATGAATGTGTCCCTTGCAGTTGTTTTGGGTACTGTACTAACAGATCGGATTTTTTTTTATCTTGTTGTTGCATATGTGGCTGTAGTAGCTGGTCCATTTGTTGTTGTTGTGAATAAGCTTGCGTGTGATGTTGGGTAGGTTGTACACAAGATTGCATTGTTCGTTGTCGATGTTGATCAGGTTGTTGCTGATGGATAGGATTATTTTCTTGTTGCTGATACACTGAGCTACTTTGTTTAGGTTCCCCCATCGAGCTACTTTGTTGCTGCTGTTGTATTTGGCTACCTCGTTCGTAGTCACGCACCGGGCTACTTTCTTGTTGCTGTTGCATTTGGCTACTTTGTTGTTCCAATAACCAACTGAGTGGGTGCAAATGTTGAGCAGATCGCGGCTGCAAGTCTTGAGGAGTTTCCATCTGCCAATGTTCTGGATGTGGCAGCCACGAAGTCTGTGATGGTACAGCTGGCCTAAATGTCCCATCAGCTTCTTTTATCCAACGCCCAGGCGGCTGTAGGGACTGACCACATGGTTGGTTAAGCGACTGGCTGCTAATCATAGAATGTTGCACACTTATGTCTCGAAGAGGTTGGGGATTTATTCCTACTTGACTTGGCCTATTTGGTGGTAAATTGATTCCTGATGCGTCTGTGTATAATTGTTGTAATGGATGCTGTAATTTTAATAAGTTATGATAATAAAACACACAGTAGTTTAAGCATTAAAAGTATACGCATGTAGAGTCTTTCTCTCTGGCTTAATGAAGGTTGTCTTTATCTTCTCCCTAACGACAGCGCAAAAACAAAAACCGATTGCAGAGAAGGAAACAATTATTTTTAAAGCCAGAGAAAGGGTCTCTACAACTGTATTTAGTAGGTTTCACCAAGTAGGGGCAACAAAACTCAATAAATTATTAAACGATGTTATCTTGTCTAGATGCAGAAGTGCAATGTATCAGAAAAGTTAACACAGTAAACGAAATAACTAGCATGCATTTCAAATGTAGGTTCATACTATCAGGCATCAAACGGATTAGGTACATAAAGTTCTGTGCACGCACAATCACTCTGTTCATTATCAGGCAGAGTTGGCATATAAACCAACTGACTGACTATTATACCGGGTGCCCCATTATATTTTGACCCTTTATAAATGTATATAACTTTTGAAACAATTGATCTAGAGAAATGCTGTTTTCAACAGTCTTCTTCCAATTTTTATAAGTTAGTTTCTGGGTATCTTTCTATTTAAATTCACTTCCGTTTTAACTGGAAATGACAAAACGTATTTTTAACGTTAGGACAAGTTTATAATCTTAAATGGAACGCCCTATATATTTATTTACAGTTTAAAAGCCCAATCTTTCCCCTTTCCAAAAATGCCATACTTGTTACAGTTATTATACAGAGTGAAGGTTTTACAAGCCTCTAAAATAAATACTGCGTTTTATCTGAAACCTACGAAAAAAGAAATGTTTTGCAAAGTCGACTTTAGAATTTTAAGACAGGAACACTTGCAAACCTTAAATTAGTTTAATAACAACACAGATACGTCAATTATTGTAAGAAGAATGTTTACTTCAAGTGAAAAAGCTAAGGGTGTAATATTTTATGCTGAAACTAAATCCTATACATCAACTCAAAGAAGACTTGAAATCATGTTTAACAAGGAACCTCCCACAAAAAATTCAATTAAAATATGGTATACAAACTTTTCTAATTCGGATTGTATAGAACGTAAAAAAAGAACTGGTGAAAACAGACTTAATAGGGCGATTTGAATTATAAAAAAGAAAAGAAAACGATCCTGCGTTATCAACGAGAAAATTTCATCTGCAACATGTATTCCGAAAACTACTGTTCATACTGTTATGAAAATAATACTAAACTTGAATGCTTATAAAATGCAGATCCATCAAGAATTAAAGAAGACTGGTTGTCCTAAACAATTGCAGTTTTGTACAATAATTCGTAATTCACTCAGAAAATATATGCATTTTCTTGATAATCTAATTATGTCCGACGAAGCATCACTTCACTTAAATGTTAGGGTAAATAAGCATAATAGTAGAATTTGGGCATCCAAAAATCCCAGAAATGTTGTCAGTACATCAGATCCTCTCCAAAAGTTGCAGTAGTTACAGTTTGGTGTGCGGTTGCAAAACAAACATTATACGATCCATTTTTTTCAACCATCCTATTGTAAATGCTTCATCATATCTAGACATGTTAGAAAATTTCTTTTACCCTCAACTTTAACATGATAATTTGTTGAGGATAGTCTATTTTCAGCAGGATGGTGCTACATTTCATTATGTTGCAATAACCAAAGACTCACTGAATGCCACCTTTGAAAATCATTGGATAGGGAGAGGAGGTCCTATAGCTTGGCCACCTCGATTCCCTCAACTCGCAGTTACAGACTTTTTCATGTGGGCGTATGTGAAAGACAGGTGTTTCAGGCCTATCCCCCAAAACTTAGAGCAGCTTAAAGAAAATATTAGAAATGTCTTTAACAACATCACCCCAGAACAATTGAGTTCAAGTTATGATAGCTTTGTAAAACGTATAGATAAATGTATTCAAGTTGATGGACATCACTTTGAACCTCCTTTATAAGTTGTTATAAGTAATGTTTATGCTTTTGTTTATTTCTCAATAAGCATTCTGACACAATTTGTTTCATCGAGTCTGACATGTAGTAGCAATTCAAGTAAAATGTCATTGTTTCTCATTAAACTAATAGGACGTTTGCAGGTGTTACTCTTTAAATTCCACAGTCGACTTTGCGAAACATTCCTTTTTTCGTAGATTTAAGATAAAACGCAATATTTATTTTAAAGGCTTGTCAAACCATCACTCTGTATGATAACTGTCACAAGTATGGCATTTTTGGAAGGGGGAAAGATTGGGCTTTTAAACTGTGAATAAATATACGGCGTGTTCTATTTAAGATTACAAAGTTGCCCTATCCTTGAAAATTCGTTTTGTCATTTCCGGTTAAAGCAGAACTGAGTATAAAAAGACAGATACCCAGAAACAAACTTATAAAAATAAGAAGAAGACTGGCGAAAACCGCATTTCTTTAGATCGATTATTTCAAAAGTTATATAAGTTTATAAAGGGTCAAAATATAATGGGGCACCCGGTATTTGTGTGTAAAGCCTAACATACTATTTCTTCAAATACGGTATCAGATACAATATTGTTTCTGACATTTCCAGTCCAAAAGATAATGTGTTTCAAGCGATACATAAATAGTCTCATTTAAATACCTAAGGATAATATTTTCCGCAACCGATACCGTGTGCGGTAAATGTTGAGTTTTTTTGGTACTTTAACATCGGCATATTTCCGCGGCTATGGCCAATCACCGACGCCAGGGAGCAGTTTCACCTTACTAGCCTGGACCGACGGATTTACGTCCCCTCCGAAGGGCGAAACGTACAGACATTCAACTTGCTTAAATACAATGTCACAACCTCGGTTGATGTTAATTTTACATGCAGTATGTACTGAAAATGTGAAAGGAGAACCCTGGGATCGAACCCAGTACCCTTCGGTTCAGAAGCACACGTTCTTACTCCTGCACCACCGAAACCTTAAATGTTGAGTTAAGTTGTATTTCTTGATAGCTTTGGACTTTTCGTTCAAAAATTATTTATACTTTTGCAGCCGGAAATTATTGATCACGGAAAAACTGGATAGACACAAGGTTCTACAATAGGAGCCCTAAATCTAATAACATTGATTATATAAGCATTTATTATTACTGCTACATGACTGTTACTTAACTATTACATACATTACTCTCACATAAAGATTCGAGTTGAGACACTCGAGTAGTCAACATGCAGTGTAGAGTGATGTTCTTTATTCTTTAAAACTTAGTGTGTTTATTTGAGAAATCATTCAAAAAATTTGTTTTCTTATAATTAATCACAAGGTGAGGTGTTGTGCGTTGCAATAAGTAGTAACATACATCAGGTGTTCTAATAAAAAGGTAAGTCTAATCCGAGAAAGTATGAATGAACCACCAGATCCCGGTGGAACAAACGAAACATCAATGAACATAGTATCGGTAAGGGATAAGACATTATCATTAACTTCCAACGAAGGTGGAAGTGAATTTTTAAAATATATTGACCTCAATAATAAATATAAACATTCAGATGCGGGACCTTATATTGATTTCGTTCAACATAGAACCAAAAATTTGGGTAGATTGTTTCCGATTCGTGTCGGTTTCTACCTCTCCCCGAACGAAATATTTAAACAAAATACTGAAGATATTAAACCACTAGGTTTAAAGAAAGTCCAAGTCATTTTAAAGTCATATGTGGCCGCTAATCAATTAGTGGAAAGCAAACTCATTAAAGATAATGGTCTAATTGCCTATATATTTAAGTTTTTCAATCATAAAAAAGGTGTAATTAAAATGGTTGACACGTTTTCGAAGACGAATATATACTGAATGCAATTAAATCTGAAAAAGAAGTAGTTAGAGTTAAGCGATTGTTTAAAAATATTATTTTAGATGACGGAACATCCAATTTGGTTAAACTCCAAATAGTTGTTTTGACTTTTATGAGTTCTTCATTACCGACAAATATAAAAATAAACTCAGTAAACTTTTCAGTAGAACCATACGTATACCCAGTGATTCAATGTTTTAAATGTCTAAGGTACGGCCATGTAGCTAATCAGTGTAAAAATAAAGAGCTTAGATGTAGGAAATACAGGGAAAACCATGAATTATCTTTATGAGACAAAGAAAAACTTTGCGTTTATTGTAAATCTAACGAACATTCTAGCACACAGAGAACTTTCCCAATGTATAAAAAACAAAAAAATATTAAACAGATAATGGCAACTAAAAACACTTAAACCAAATTACTCGAAAATAACCCATCCTATTCAAAAATAGCGACTAACAACAGGTTCGATATATTGTCAAATTTGACAAATTTCCCGGGACTCAATACTCCAGGCACACAGCATAGACCAACACCAAATGGCACTTTTAACTTTGCACATACAGCTAAAACTCACAAACATTCTTACAGTGAGTCAACGCCAAAAAAGCGAAAAGTTTGCAATTCATCAGAAAAAAATTTAACCTCCCCCATTATTACGTATAAATAATAGAACAACCATATTACCAAACCCTCGTAGAGTATAATTTATTAGCTACAAAGAAAAAATAATTGAAAAAATCAATTTAGTTGTATCACAGTTAGTAACACAACTTATAAAAGATAAGGCAGAAAACAAATCAGGAACATTGGATTTTAAAATATCATTATCTTCACTTATATATGACGCCTTCAATTACAGTGATGACGAGTCTTCTTAGTAAGATTCACGCTCTTACAGTGGAATCGCAGATCGATATTAGCAAACAAAAATAGTTTAGTACATTGTTTACAGAATAAGAGCGAGGATTTTATTCTCTTAAGCGAAACATGGCTTAAGCCGACAAACTTGAACTTGCCCGGTTACACGGTGGTCCGACAGGACCGAGCATCGGGGAAAGGTGGAGGAGTCGCAATTCTATTGTCAACTGACTTCATTTGGTCTCAGCTTAGCATAGATTATAATGCCAATAGCAAGATAGAGATGTGTTTACTTGGAAAGCTTAAAACTAAATTTAGTAACAATATACAGACCGCCAGACAAAAATGTTACAGTAAGTGAATGGAGCAATATCCTCAACATATTCTCAAGCCAACAAACGATAGTAGTAGGCGACTGTAACGGACACTGCGGCCTTTGGGATGCCATAGCAATAATATAGCTGGCAATAGACTGGCGGAAGCGATAGATAACGTAGACTTTGTTGTTTTAAAAAACGGTAGCCCAACGAGGGTTGCGGGGCCGTTCCAGACACCCTTATGCGATGATATCACACTTGTTACACCAGGTCTGGCGAACACATTTGAATGGAGCATTTTGCAGGATAGCTTGGGCTCAGACCATTACCCTATAGTTATATCTTCAGCAAATATTATAGTTCAAAAGTCAAAAATGTATTCTTACACTAAATGGATTGAGCCCACGGCTGACTGGAATGCATTTCAAGATAGTATAGATGTAGAGTTAGAATCTCAATCATTCTGTGAAACAGCGCAAGACAGATTTCAATTCTTCTTAAACGCTGTCGATAAATCTGCTGAAACAAGAATCAAGTCGAGGAAAACTGTTAAAACAAATAATATTCAACAAAAGCAACCTTGCTGGTCGGATTCAGAATGTGATAGAGTTTTCCAGATAAGAAAATAAATGCTGCGCCAATATAAGATAGCAGAAAATACTGATAACTTCATAAATTACAAAAAAGCCGAAGCTATATGTAGACGAACTTTTCGACAAAAAAGCAGAAGATCTTGAATATCGTTTATTAACTCCATAAACAGAAGCACACCCCTGACAGAAATCTGGAGGTTCGCTAAAAAATGAAAAAAAGGCCCGTCACCTAAAAGTTGTCTTGCAGAAAGCCTAATAGAAGAAATGTTAAATAAACTGGCACCACCTACAGTACCCGAAGAAACTGTCTTGTCGAGTCAACGTCCACGAAATGAAGAGGTAGAGCGTTATTTTCAGCTTAATGAACTAGAGATAGCCATAAAAACCCTCGCCAATCCACACCTGGATGTGGCAAGATAACATACAATATGATAAGTAAATTCAGCGCTCAAACAACAAAAAAAAATACTTGCTCCAGATATTTAACGAATGTTGGATACATGGCACTTGCCCTAACCAAATTAAAGTAATAGTGATTTGCATGCTACTGAAACCAGCAAAATCAAAGACCTTTTATCATCCTTTCGACCAATCTCATTAATATCTTTTATTTTTAAAATATATGAACTATTAATTAAAACTCAACTTGAATGGTACTGCAAAAGTAAACTTAAGATGCCTCCTAATCAGTACGACTTTAGAAGAGGAAAGGGAACTCTGGATGCTATATCTCATTTGGTCACAGATATTCAATCTACATTTTCCGAAAATACCTATTTAATATGTTTATTCGTGAACTTAACAGGTGCCTACGACTCAGTCAATTTGAACACACTAAAAATGATATGGTGGCCTTTGGAAGACATATGTAAGGCAGCTTTGGTGAATTTTTATATAAAAAAATTCACTAATAGAGAGGTATCGATGGTGAGACTTTGCAAAAATTCTTTCAAATGAGTGCGAACTAGGACCCCTAGAACCCATATCCGGGGTCAGTTTCAATTTTTATATGTTTATATATATATATATATATATATATATATATATATATATATATATATATATATATATATATAATATATAATAATAATAATAATAGATTTATTTTTCAAAATACAGTTCAATAACAATAACATACATAGATCTACTGAACATAATAAATCTTGGAGAGATCCACAAAAGTCAGAGACTTGTGCGTGGATACATCTAGACCAAGCAAAGTATACAAAACTAAGTAATGAACACAAGAACACACACACACACACCCACAGGCGCAAAAACCAAAAACACCCACCAGCACACTCACACAAACACATTCTCTCACACATTTTCACATGTACAATGTACACTCTCACAAATGTATATAATAATAAAAAAAAGTGTGCATATTTAAAATGATTACTGTGCGGTACAACATCGCAAAAGATATCATACGACCTGCTCAACACCTATCTGTGTACTAAACCATGAATGATGTGTCTAGATTTCGAAACCCATGCTTTCACCATCCTCACATAAGAACGTAAAGTTGGTGCAGTTCTGATATTGACTGGAAGAGTATTATAAATTCTTGGTGCAATATAAGTATAACTACGCTGGCCCACAGTCTTAATTGCTCTGTTCGTTTGAGCGGCCGCTGCTGCGTTTAGCCTAGTTATGTACGAATGCTCTATTCTAGAGACGCGATCATACTTTCTTACGTACGTCAACACAGCCAATGAAAAAAGTTGCCTAATATCATTAGCTCCTGCTTCAGCGTACAACGATTCAGACGGGTAAGTGTAGCACTTATTATAAATTAGTTTCAGGAACCAACGTTGAATTATATCCAACCTTTTCAGGTGACAACTCAACGCAGCACCCCAAACAACAATCCCGTATGTAAGAAGGGGTTCAACCAATGCCGAATAGACCATTCTAAGACACACCGTTGTCAGAAAGGTTTTTAGGTATTTAAACTTATACAAAATGGTCCTCAACTTTTTAACAACCACACCAACATGCTCATCCCAACGCAGATGTTGATCTATGATGATCCCCAAATACCTAACTTTTTGTGCCGCCTCAATTTGGATACATTGGTCATTACAAACTATTTGCAGTGTATTAAATGACGGCAGGTGTGACTTATAGGAGGCAAATGCAACATACTTCGTCTTCTTTGTGTTAATAGTCAACCCATTGGCATCAAACTACCCCTTAATATTCACAAAATCATCTTCAATTTTGGTCTTTAGCCGCTGCCAAGAACAATCTTCATATAGAATTGCAGTATCATCTGCAAAACCAATGACTTTACCAGCTGTCTGCACATCAAATATATCATTGATATACAAACTAAATAACAACGGACCCAGGACTGTACCCTGAGGAACGCCAAATTCAACCACCTCAAAATCGCTGCAGCTGTCGTCAATCCTTGTGCACTGCCTTCTAGACCGCAAATAATCCCCAATCAAAAGCAGCGGAACACCCCTAAAACCGATACCCTCCAATTTTTTGAGAAGAATCCTGTGATCAACAGCGTCGAAGGCCTTTTCGACGTCTAGAAAGATGCAAATACTTTGTCTTTGCTTATCAAGGGCAGAATAAATTCCTGTAGTTAGGGTATTTAACGCATTCTGTGTTGACAGACCCTCTCTGAAGCCAAACTGCGATCCTGATAAAATGTTATGCTTCTTTAAATAGCTTGTTATTTTCTGACAAATAATTTTTTCGAAAACCTTGGCCACATTCGATAATAAGGATATCGGCCTATAATTTGGCATTTCGTCCCTGTTACCTCCTTTAAACAATGGTTTTATTACTGTCTTCTTTAGAATGTCTGGGAAGATACCAAGTTCTATGCATCTGTTGATTAGGATAGTCAGCGGGACTGCAATAACATGTACGAGTTCCTTCAAGTTCTCCACAGTGATCGAGTCCAACCCAGGAGCTTTTTTTACCTTCATACCCATTATGCAATCAATAACTTCGGATTCACATGTAGGTGTTATAAAAATGCTGTATGGCTTCATATCTACCTTAAGACTGGCCCCCGAAGACGGTATTTTTTGTGCCAGTGCTCTCCCAACGGATGAAAAATATTTATTGAATGCGTTGGCTATTTCCCCCGGGTTGGAGTTATTAATGAGTTATCACCCCCTAGTTGAATGCTTCCTGCAGGATCCTTTCTCTCTTCCTTAGTTAGCCGATTTACCGTCTCCCAAAGCTTTTTAGGTGAATTGGGGTGGAGGCATATTTGTTTTTTGACAAAGTTTGCTTTTGCGCACTTGATTATTTCATTTAGCCTATTTCTATATCGCGCAAACTGCAGTCTCTTATCCTCATCACCAGGGCTCTGTATCATTGTTCGGTATAATCGATTTTTTGTGTTTATCGACTTAATTATACCCTCCGTTATCCATGATTTCCTGGGTCTATTCTTGTTCTTTATTTTAACCCTAACTGTACACCTTCCCAGCACTGATTTAAGATACTCCACAAAGTTTTCCGCAGCAATGTTCAAACTTTCAGAGCCACAAATATTATTCCAATCTGTACGCTCTAGTTCCCTGCGTGCCCTATCATAATTTATGTAACATTTTACCCCTAATTTATTGATTTTAATTTCTTTCTCAGAGTTCACTGGGAGATCCAATAGTACAGAAAAATGGTCAGTGATAGAAGTGTGGTAAACCGCGCCCATAAAATTGCACTGCAACTTGGAACTCACAAAGAGGTGGTCAATGCAAGAGGCAGTGTTGTTCTGTACCCTCGTGTGTGTGTGTCCACGGCATTAACAAACCCGTGCTCAGCAAGTATATTAAGGTATTCCTGACTGCTGGACTCGTTTTCAGAGAGGATATCAATATTTAAGTCTCCAACCATGATGTGATGGTCTTTACTAACCCTTCGACTTTCAGCTAGATAAATCTCTAAACATTGATTAAAGGAAGCTAAACACATGGCTGGCGATCTATAGATAGCAGTAATAGTAACGTATTCACTACCCATTTGAAGTGATACTTCAACAGCTCGACACTCTGCTAAAGAAATTATATTATGCGAATATTTAATTGTACTTTTTATGTATACCAAGACACCATCACACCTATTGTATACCCCTCCGCTATATAGAATGTCATATCCCTCCATCTTGAAGATGCTTGCACAATCGACCTGCCAAGTCTCACTCAGAACGATCACATCAAAACTACAAGACATTTGAGACAACACTACCTGCAATTCCTCAACATTTTTACAAATGCTTCTTATGTTATTATGAAACAATTTTAAGCTGTTTGCTCTAAAGAAATTTTTGCATTGAACATGGTCGTACAACAGCCTAGTATTGCAAACCGGAAGCTGAAAATCGCGAATATACTGGTCCATTGCTAAATAAATATACACACGTACATATGAAAACTGTAAATCCCAAAAACAAGCGAATTAAACGTAGATTAAAAACTCTGCAAAGATAAAATATAAACGAAAAACTCAAAGGTGTACATAAACATATACAAACATATACACACATACATGTACTTACACATATACAAAATATGTATGATTTTAGCACAAATCAGTCTATTTATTTCTAGCCTTATTTCTCAGGTTGCGATCCTCACCACTGCTCGCTGGGATCCTCTTCTGCCTGGCCAATTTTTCTGCGTCTATCCCGGGCTGCGTGTCGTATTTGACCCCCCTGTTGACAGGGGTCACAGATGTTCCCACCTTTTGTTGACCTGCATCCGTCTTCTTGGACCATATAATGGCTTCTACTTGACTTTCTTCTATACTTCTATCTTCTACTGTCAATCCCAAGTCTTCAAGTAGGGTTGGTCTAATCGGTGTATTCGGTTCACTACTTGCTCTTATCACAATTTCATCCTCACCTATTCTTACGGAGTCTAGGTCAGTTTCACAATCTCCACCTTCAAGTTGTTTGGCCGTGTAGGCGCAGCCTCCAATCCAGAGCTTGTTTCCCCTTATATAGGCCTGTTGATTTTTATTACGGGCCTCTTTTAGGCTATTGTAAAGAATTTTGCGCTCTCTCTGGTCTTCCGGACACAAATCATGTGCTATGCCAATGCCTGTCCCTTTCAATTTTTTTAAGCTTGAAAAAATTTCCTGTTTTTTTATATACGAGATCAATTCCACCACAATTATGTCCCTATTTTTGAGCCTGTAAATGTTACCTATGTGTCCCTCTTTTACCTCTATTTCCAACAGTTGTTGCAATTTTTCAGTAACAGTTGTAACCAAAGGTTGATTTTCTGACACGTTAAGCCCAAAAATAACAAAGTTATTTTTACGTAGTTTTCTCTCAAGTGAAGTTACTCGATTTCTTAATTCAGTGTAGGAAGTATTCTGTTTATCTACAACACTCTTTAATGTAGCAATTTCACTCCTCAGTTCATTGGTTTTAGCATTGATTAACGCAGATAGTTTTCGATACAGTTCTTCATTTGATAAGCTTTTTTCTGTTGATGATAATTGACTTGGGTTCATTTCTCATATAATTTATAATTTTTATTATCCGTAGGATTTTTCTTTAATGTTCTTTTTCTATTTTATAGAGAACAATTTATGTATAGAAGCTATCAGATCACACTCACCCTAATCAATCGTGTCTGTAAGGTTTATATCTGTTATTTTCTGTTGTGCGGAAACCACAGTAATTTCGACTTTTTGATGGACACGAATCAACACACGTCTACTTTCAATAACGTTCACTTTATATCAATGTATCAATATATATATATATATATATATATATATATATATATATATATATATATATATATATATATATATATATATATATATATATATATATATATATATATATATATATATATATATATATATGTATCCGTCTGATAACTCAAAAAATAATTAACCGATTTTGATGAAACTGGGCAAGTGCCTTTCTTTTATTAATCGTTTGGATGAGTTCGTTAGCCAGAAAAATCGAACGGGGTTTTCCGGGAAAATTTTGAGTTTTCTTTCGAAAAAATTTTTTTCTCCGAAAGTAACAAAGCTGTTTTAATTAAATTTACTATATATGTTTTCTCAGCAGAAATCTTACTACGTACCAAAATTCAACTTTCTAAGTTTAGAGAAAATTGAGCTATTCAAATTTTAAATTTTCTCTTGAAAAAAAATTTTTTCTCCGAAAATTACAAAGTTATTTTAATGAAATTTTGTGGACATCTTGCCTTAGGAAAGACCTTGCTACGTATTAAAATTAAACTCTCTAAGTTTATAGAAAATTGAGTTATTTAAAGTTGAAGCATTTAATAAAAATTCACTACCATAACGCACTTGCTGCGTTCCGAGTTTTTTTCCTTATTATGTACATTATTTAAAAGAGATACTTATGTAACCTTTCGCCCTCAATAATAAATTTTGAAAAATATATTTGCAGGAAACAAGAATTAATAATAATATAAAAGACGGCTTTTTCTTTGTTTATTTTGTTCATTATTAAAAAAACATAATAAATTTTGAAAAACAATTTGCCGCCAATAAAGGCATTATAAAATAATGTAAAAGACAGCTTTTTTTAAATATTTGGCAATTAAAGAAGATAATACAAAGTTTATTAAAATATAGTTGTTCTTTTAATCAAATTGTTTTAATGAAAAAATTGAATAAAACTTATACCTATCATTCGATTTTTTTACGACAATAACATAACTGCCTGTCACTCTCCATACTTTCCTGAGTGTGGACATTGTAATTCAGGCTTACAACTATTTATATAAAAACAACGATTTATCCATAAGTATATTTATTTATATCTAACTCGACATATTTTTTTACACAAATAACTTTAATGGCATGATCACATATTCAATTTCCAATGATTTTTTCTTCATTGCCTATATATATTTATAAAAAATGAAGTACTTAACCTTCTGCCCTCAACCATAAATTTTCAAACAACTGTGCAACTATGCATTATTACCATAAATATGTTTATTTGTATCTAATAACTTAAACATATTTTTCTACAATGTTATATTAAAGCAAAACAAAAATCAAAATCAAACTTAACCTCAAAATATTGCTATGCAATTAGGTAAGCTATTTTAAACACATAAAGAGTGCGTATTGCCTCGCATGTAAATTGGCATTTTTATTTCAAGTTCGCTTATATGTCATGTTTTGCAACTAAATATGCTGCAGAGATTAATATTAGGTTTTATACAGCGAAAACAACGTTTCACCCAGTCGGCCAGGCAAATACTGAAAAAAAAACGATATTCTCGCTCGAATCCTCGCTCTATTGTAGTGTCGACTAAACGAATTGTCGGTCGAAAGAACTGTCGGCCCAGCGATATGCCACGGTGCGTAAGTATAAATGTGTGTATAAGCAAGAGTAGTTGCTTTTAACTGTGTATTAATTGGAAACAATGTTGTATTATGTTTGTTACCAAATCTTCCACTTATGTGTGGTGTACATTAAGTGGAAGATAAGACGGTTTCAAGCAGATAGACATCGGAGGGATAAAATGCTTCGAGCGATTGTTATTGACGGATATACCTCATTTTTTCACACTGGAATAGAGGTGAGAGTGTGTATGTGTGCAGTAGATGGTGGGATGATTGAGAATTGAAATAGTGAATGACGGTCAGATGTCTAATGTAAAAGTGTTGTGGTGTATGCCTTAATATAATAATTAATTATAAGGCGAGGCACGCACAAGTATGATTATACTTATGTGCTTTAACATTTTTGTTGTAAAGTTTAAGTGTAAATTTGTATTAACTGTTGTTGGCAAATAAATAAAAAAATATATATAAAAAAATTATAAAAATATGCACATTTTCAATTTGTTTTCAACGGTTTTCTTAACTTAGTCTCTGAGACCGATGTTAGCTATGTTCTAACGCCGCATGTTAGTTACTGAGGGTTGGTTACTTGAGTCGTTGAAACAATTATTGGAAGTGTTTAAGAAAAACATGAAGTTGACTGAAAGAGAACGTATGGTGATTGCTTTTGATGGAGAATGGTAGTGCAATTATTTAATAACAACACTTGTCCTGATCGCTCACCAATTTGAATTTAGGGAATTCAGACATCTCCAAGATTTTTCCAAATCTGAAAGACCTGTACAAACTGAAGTTGTTCAGTTGAATGTTTTGTGATCGCTACAAGATAATCAATATTATTTGCTTAAAGACATTAAATCAAAACGTATGACATATTAAAATTGACGGTCTATCGAATTGTGCATAAGCAAAGGTATAATCAGTACAATGTTTGCCCAGTACAATAATTATCTGGGAACGACTTAAATTACAGGAATCTGTTCTGTGAACACAGCAGATGTTTATTACAATTCTAAGTTTCGAAAAAACATTTTTTTCAAATAAAGCAACTTTGTGCGTCAGCGCTACATATGATACCAAAAACTTACAAGACTTGACTACAGAAAATCCCAGGTGGACCACAAACAAATGCCTTGTGTGCACAAGTGAATGATCGAATCATAGGTGCTTACTTTATTTATCAGACCTTAACAGGCAAAAGATATTGGAATTTTCTTTAGACTTAAATATGCACCTGGCAGCTATATACCTTGGCTGGGGAAAACCTGATCTTCCAGCTAACTACCTCTTTCCCCAGCGGGAGGAGCACCTCCACACTATGCAGTCCCCATCTGGACTTAGTTATATCAGGTGTTTCCGAACAGATCGATTGTAAGAAGAGGGTCTATAGAGTGACCACTAACGTCTTCTGGATTTTTGATGGGTATGGGGATATCTTAAAACCAAAGTTTGCAAGAACAGGCCACACAATGTAGACCATCTAAAAGAAAACATTCGCTACGAAGCAGCTGCTATACGTCCAGAAGTCACTAATAATCTGCTACGAGAATTTGTCGATTACTTTTGATAATGTCCGGAACGGGCTCAAATGATATAGTATATTTTATATTGCACTCCGCAAACTTAATTTTTATTGACTTTATTCTTTGCTTTTTGGAAGTCACTTATTTTTTTGAACGCCACTGAGCAAAATTAAATCCTTTATATAGTGCTAAATAGGGAATTAATTGCCATTTAAAGGGAGGTATCACACAATCCCACTTTCAAAAATTTTATAAAAAAAGTGACATTTAAGAATATAAGTACAACCCTTTCAGCATTTCCCGTAAGTATCATTTAAATAGTTCATGTCATTGGTCCACATTAGCCTATTTCCAGATACAAGAAGTTAAAATTCGAAAAAGAGTTAGATTTCTTTATGTATTTTCTAAATGGTAAGAGCTACTTAATTGAACCATGTATGTTCAGACTACATTTTGCAAGTATTAAATTAATTTTTGGGAGCCTCGGTGGTCCCGGGGTAAGAACCTGTGCCTCTGAACCGAGGGGTACTGGGTTCGACTCCCAGGGTTTCCCTTTCACTTTTTCAGTACATACTGTAATAGACTAACATCAACCGAGATTATGGCATTGTATTTGAGCAAGTTGAATATCTGCACGTTCCGTCCTTCGGAGGGGCGTCAAGCCGCCGGTCCATGCGATGTTGTCCACCCTCCTTACAGAAAGGTAGGCAAAATTTCCAGGTTAGTAGGGTGAAACTGTTCCCTGGCGTAGGTGATTGGCGATAGCCTCGGAAATAGGCCGACGTTCAGTAAAAAAAAAATACTTTTAATTCAAACATGAGCGTAAATATGGTTGACGTTCTCAGGGTTTTTCAAGAAAAAAGAGGCACGCCAATATATTTTTTAATATTAACGCTTTAGCGATTAGCGCAAGTATAAGTACACACACATAATATCGTCTAGTGTTGGAAAAATTTTCCTAATTTGGTTTTAAATGTGTGCTTTGCAAAGCAATTGCAGTAGTTGGCGAACAACTTGACAGTTGTTAATTTATTTCTAAGCTAATCTTTAGTCTTCAGAACGGTTATTTGGTGATTATTTTTCGTTCAAATGGTTCAATTTACTGATAATAAAATGGAAGATAATACGCATTTCTGTTGCGAAACGGCTCGTGGCAACTCTCAAGTTGCAAGGCGTGTCTGTCATGAAAAATTTCCTCAACGTGCGGTGTCCAACGTTAGAACATTTATAAGACTCCACACACGACTTTCTCAAACGGACGAAGATTAAAATCTGAATGCTTATTTGAGTGTGATTATGCAACTGAAAAAATGTTAGTTCATTTTATGTTATATTATATTTATATTAACAAGTAAAATTATCTGACTTGTGCTGGAATTTTCAATTTACTCATTTCTCCTGCGGACCACCCGTAGCGTCACATCTCAAGTTTTATTTTCCGCACAATACTAGACTGTGAATTCTTATATCGTTTTTTCGTGCTACTTCACTGATATGGCTTCAGCAGTTTCAACACTCACAAGCCGACACTATAAAGGCTTTTTAAAATTATTATTAACATATAAATTTAACATAATGATGATCATGATATGTGACAGGAAATTTTATAAATTTTCACCAAAAATATATAAACGAGCATAAGCTACAAAACATAAACTATAAAGTAAAATAACGCTTACCTCTGGTATATTGGTCCTATGTCTTTGTTCCACTCTTTTGAGGTTCCACCATTCTGAAGTTGGATCCGACACTGAATGACCCATAACAGGCTCTGACCTTTGTGTTCCCTGACGAGAATGAAATTCTTGTTGGGTGCTTAATCTGGGTAAAGTAGGGTTTACTGAAAGCTGTAACTGTTTTAACTGATGTTCGAGTCTTCCTGAAAAGTATATATATATATATATATATATATATATATATATATATATATATATATATATATATATATATATATATATATATATATATATATATATATTAAAATTTATGACTTTAGCATAAACATTCCCGGATATGGATGCTTCTCATCACAACGGAATAGGCAATCTGTGACAGTTCATTCTGCTTCTACATACATACTACTACAGTACAGGTTCTAATGGATTTCACAGTTTTATTTTTCTAATGATTTTTGCAACGTAGTAATTATAATATGCAAACCCGTACTTAAATGGTCGTTGGTTTTTATTAGGGATGTTTATTAAATTTGTGCGAGAGGAAACGAAAAAAAATGAAATTTTGATCAATTTCTAGCACGGATAATCGAGAGTATAGTGTATATATATATATATATATATATATATATATATATATATATATATATATATATATATATATATATATACATACCGTATCTCACGTAAGGCGCTCATAGGCCGTTTATGAATAATTTTTTTACACAAATGGTGGTGGTACAACTTGGAGAACCCAACTCATCACAATACAGTTTTTTTTAACCCAAAGCTCAAAGTTAGCGTCATCAGATGGATTAATAAATTCAGTTTAAAAAAACTGTATTGTGATGAATTAGGTTCCGCCAATGGTGACACTGCAGATTAAGGGTCAACTAGTTTTAGATAAATCGACTACTGATAGACGAGTTTACTAGTTTATATGCTATCTGATACTATATTTATGTTGTGGAAATTCGTTTTTACATTCTGGGGAAACTGTTGTTGCCGAGTTATTGGCATTAGTTTGCCGCTGGTCACATAATGTAAGTTTAAACTAACATTTAAAAAGTCTGGACGCAGCAAGTGCGTTATGGCACTAAACATGTTTTATAAATTTTTTTCTTGTAACATAGAAATATAAATTTTGGTATGTGAATTCCTTTTAACATCGTAAACTTACGTACCAAATTTGGTTGCCATATCTTTTATATTTTTTGAGACAAAAATTGTTTCCGAAAGTTAACCAAAAATTTTCCCGCAAAACCTGGTTCGGTTTTCCTGGCTAACAAACTGATCCAAACCATTTACAAGAGGAAGGTACGTGCCAAATTTGATCAAAACCGGACTATTATTTTTTGAGTTATCGGTGTGATACACAAGGCATATCTGGTGATCAGCTTGCAATAAATGATGTGCAAAAATATGCGTGGAAGGCAAGGAAATAACACATTCAAAAAATATTGCTGAATGCTTCAATAGATATTATGTAGAGGTCGGTAGTACATTGGCTAGTTGTGTACCAAGGGTGCAACGGTCGGTTGTTCACAGGAGAATATTGAACAGTTCATTTTTCTTGACGCCGACAGATGGATATGAAATCAGAAGGATTATTTTCTCCTTGAAATGGAACAAAGCACCTGGACATGATGGTATTGCGTCCGAAATTTTGAAACTAATTGCTGACTTGATTCTTGGACCTTTGGTTTTCATTACAAATAACATATTTGAAACAGGGGTGTTTCCCTCTGTATTTAAGCTGGCAATAATCAAAGCCCTTTATCAATTGGGCAGGAAAATTGATATTGCAAACTATCGCCCAATATCCCTAATTTCCAACTTGGCAAAAATCATAGAAAAACTAATAAAGCAGAGAATGGTTAGTTATCTGGATAAGCATGAAATCATCTCAATGAGGCAGTACGGGTTTCGTGCACGGGTGTCAACTGAGGATGCAATAGAACATTTGATGACAGAGATTTATAGAACACTTGACATCGACAAATAGCTCCTTTGCGTATTTCTGGGTGTGAAAAAAGCCTTTGACCTGTAAACCACCATTAACTGCTGACAACACTGGGTTTCAGGGGGATTGCCTTGGATTTGTTTCGGAGTTATCTTCACACACATATTAAGTTTACTTTAGAAGAAGGGCAGTTTGTGGCTAATGGACCTGGCATCCGAGGCCATACAGTAGTCATCACACACCACACACACACTTTAGAAGAAGCTAATAGTTGTTTACCTTTTTAGTCTTAACGATTAGAAAGTTAGAAAATAATTAATTTGACTTTTCAATATATAGGAAATCAACTTACACTGACACAAGCATAACAAAAGCTTTTAGCCTAATGGCCACTCTGTTAAAATCATAGATAAAATGATAGAGAGAAAAGAATACAGATTAGCGATCAAAAATAATTTATCCAGATATTAAAGACAAAGAAGACAATAGGTATGCTTCAAAAACTTATTTTGGAACCATTTCAGACAACACTTCAAAAAATTTAAATACCTGCACAAATACAAAGTTAGTTTGTTTAAATCTTACAACACGACGCTTGATCTGGTATTTAACGCGAAAGAAAAACCTTTTTTCTTGGCAAAAGCCGGAGTTTATAAATTAGCTTGTACACATTGTAACGCAATCTACATAGGTCAAACTTGTAGAAATTTTAACACCCAATACAAGGAACATTTCTGCAGTTAGAAATAACCACGCTGACAAATCTACATTTGCAAAACATATTATTCCTACCCAACATATACCTACAGTAAATAACCGCATAAAACCACAACATTTTTGTAATTACAAGCCTAAACTAGACTTTTTTGAAGCTTTAGAAATCAAAAAGCCCACACACGATAATAGCTACCTTGTTTTAAATAAGCAAACTGATTTAATGAATTTCCCTTTCTTGGATATTCTTCTTCCTAATTAAGTAAATCAAACAAAATAAATCTAAATATTTTTTCAAAAAAGTTGTAATAAGGTAATTAATTGATGTATATCGATATTTTCATTGTATACAGTCTGCTTTATTACTGTTATTTTTTAGTTATTTTATTGTTGTATTTGTTATTATAGTTATTACTGTTATAGGCTGTTCCATCATTATGTATTTTTTAACTGAATTAGTTATTTTATTATTGTATTTGTTATTATAGTTATTACTCTTATAGGCTGTTCTATCATTATGTATTTTTTTAACTGAAGATGATAAAGTGATCGGTGTGGGCATTTGTGGTCTCTCTTGTTTGTCGAAAGCTTGCTGGGAAAAGTGCTACAGAAAACGAGGAAATTTGCACAGTCAGTACATTAAATAGTACTGAAGGTCTTGGTTAACAGAATAGCTTGTGATTTTGAGTTCTATGTCAATGAAAAGTTTCATATTGGTTACTCTGCTATCGATGCGGGCTGATAACAAGTAAAAGAATTTGGAAAAGTAGTAAGGCTTGCTATACACAAACGCATGGATAATAAATGCAAGAGGCCAACGAAATTTCGGACGCAGATATTTTGAAATAAATTATTATAAACCGTACCGAATTTAAGACAGGTCTGCAAACGTTGAAGACCAGATTGCTTCTAACGATAGAAAACCTAAAACATAGAGTGAAAATACTAGAAGAACAAATTTTTGATGTAAATACCAAAGTCAAAAAGCTGGAGAAAGATCTGAGAAAAGACAACATAGTAGTCTTCGGCCTCAGGCATGATAATAACGAAGATATCGGGAAATACACCCTGGAAAAACTGAGTAGGCTTTTAGATGTTTGGATTCATAAAGGTGATATTAGGAATTTATATGCCTTCGAAACATGACAAAACAGACCGATACTTATACAATTTGTGTCCTTTTTTTTTTAATTAGCACTATTACGAAACCGTACTAAGCTTAGTACTCATATACGTATAGGTGAGGACTTGAGATTGTCACAGAGAGCGGATGAGCAATTACTGAGAAAACATCTTAAGTTGGCAAGATTAGAGAAGGAAAACAGGTGCATGATTAAGGAATTAAAGCTGGTAGTAAACGGTGTAAGCTACACAGCAAAAGATCTGGAAGCAAGGAATCAAGAGACAGATAAAGAGGACAAAGTCACTGTAAAAATCTCGACCATTCCAACTACACCACATATCGTTGGCAGGAAATCTGAAGAAGCACAGTCTTATCTGGAAGACGAGAAAAAAACAGTTGCCCGTACAGCCAACACAGAACAACAACAACCGAAGTAAATACTCCGATAAGGCAAGGGAAAAACGGACAACTTGCAAGCAGATATACCTTAAGAAGTGGGACAGAAATTAAACACCGTAGAAAGTCGTTTGGTATTGTAAACAGGCAAGTAAAGAAACAAATTACGCTGGTGACGCTGAGACCAAGAACCGATAGAGGAAAATAGGAGTCAATGCAGCTGAGAGTCTGAACTAGTATGGTTAGCTTTAGCAGTGCGGACTTCTGTAAATCTTAAACATTTATTTTGACAGTTTTTTTTCCATTTTTAGTTTGTTTTACATCATCTTGTACATATGGATAGGCTGCGGTGGTAGCTGCGATGGACTCTCTTCAGGAAGGGGAGATCCCGCCTCAGTTCCACCGGGCGCCCTTGGTGGGATCTTCTGGATAACCTGTGTCGGCCCGTAGTCGCGAGCCTGGCTGCGGAAAACGATCGGGGGCCTTGGTCAGATTTGGTAGGGGGTGAACTTGACAGCCTCCGAGCCCAAGGAACTCCCAAAGAGCCGCAAGGTCCTTGTACGGATCCCTGACACCGTCCCGCAAAAGACGGTGATCAGAAGACTGAAGATCCAGAACCCTGAACTGGGAACACAACACTGGTCGTATCTAAGCAGGATGGCAGAGGAGAAAGGAGAGAGTCTCGCCTTCTCGATCGGCCAGGCGTCTTAATGAGCTCTTGAAGGAACCTCCTTCAAGGCATTCTGGGGCCTGGGAAGGGTTAGCTTCCGTCCACTGGGGAAGCAAGCGGGGGTTCATGGGACTTAGGTTCTTTCAGGTCAACCTCCAACACAGTAGGGCAGCCACGACCGGAGTACAGATGGCTTTGAGGAACACGAATATGGCCGTCATACAGGAATGGTACTCCTATAAAGGAGAGATCAGGGGACTCGGCGGAGCTGCTGGAAAGATTATCTACAGCAGATCCAGCAAGAACCCGATGGCCTGCATTTTTGTCAGGGAAGAGATAGAGTTTCCGCCTTTAATGAATTTCTGTTCCAGGGACCTGGCAACGATTAAAATTCGATGCGAAGGAGCGGATGGGCTGAGGGACGTTACTGTCGGATCGGCTTATCTGCCAGGGGACAGCAAGAACCCTCCTCCACCCAAGGAATTGGAGCAGCTGATGGTGGGTAGCAGAGCAGGTGGATGGCAGACCATCATCCGCATGGTGCGAACGCGCACCATGATTTGTGGGGAAGCTCGGACACAAACTCTAGGTGTGAGTCAGTTTTACAATTTTTTATGAAATTTAATTTAGACATATTAAATAGAGGTAATGAACCGACCTTCGTCACAACACGGCGCGAGGAAGTTTTACTTTGTTAAGAACTGGATTGTGTCTGGGGAAGTCAGTAGCTCTGACCACAGATACATCCGGTTTGAAATCGCCAAAGTCGAAAGACAAACGGTATGGTACCGAGACCCTTGCAAGGCGAACTGGGAAGCCTACAGGTCAGACCTAGCAGTGGAACTTCGGGGGGTTGAGAGTACCATAGAAAATTCAATAAACCTCGAGATTGCGGCAGCCCAAGTGCGAGACGCAATCACCTCGGCCTATAACTCCAACTGCCCGCTGAAAATGAAGGCGTCTACCGGGAACGTCCCGTGGTGGAATGAAGACCTCAGGCAAGGGAGGACGCATGTTCGTAAGCTGTTCAACGCGGCCAAAGGGTCGGGCACATGGGATTAATATAGACATGTCCTAACGAGCTATAACAAAAGACTGAGGGACGCCAGGAAGGAGGCATGGAGGAGGCACTGAGAGGAAGTGGAGAACAGATCCGAGAGTGTTCGTCTACACAATATCCTGTCCAAGGTCATTCCGATCAACATAGGCTCCCTGAGAATATCCACGGGAGGCTTTACAAGCTCAGGAGAAGAAACTATGAAAGTTTTACTACAGACTCACTTCCCCGGCTGCCACATAATAAACCAATCACCTCCGGACTGGGAACACTCAGAAATAGAGGCGCCGTAGAGGCGGGCATCTAGAGTAGACTGGACAGTCGCTAAAGAGGTGGTTACTTGGAGCAAAATCAGATGGGCCATTAACAGCTTCCAAAAATTCAAATCCCCGGGATTTGATGGAATAATGGCCATCATGCTCCAACAGGGTAAGACATACTGGCGCCAGCGCTTACCCTCATTATAAGGGCCAGCCTGGCTCTGAGGTGCATTCCGAGGGCATGGAGACTGGTCAGGGTTGTAGTCATTCCTAAACCTGGAGGTCCAACACACCAGACAAAGTCCCTGAGGCCAAAAGTCTCATGTCCTTGCTAAAAACAATGGAAAAACTGCTCGACCGGCACATTAGGGGCAGTGTACTGGAAGCATATCCCCTACAGTGCGGACAATATGCATACAGAGCAAAGGTCTCAACAGAAACAGCACTGCACCAACTGGTGATGAAACTGGAGAATACGCTGGAGAACAGGAAGGTGGCGCTGAGGGCCTTCCTAGACATAGAGGGGGCCTTCCTAGACATAGAGGGGGCCTTCAGCAGCACCACATTCGGATCTGTACTGGCAGCTGTCAGGGAGCGTGGAATAGAAAATACCTGCTGCAGGTCGGGAAAGGGACAGGGCGGTGTTCAACTCACTCGCATGAGGGACTCTGCTGGCGGGGGTCGCGGCGGGGGGTCCGCAGGGGAGCGGTCTGTCTCCCCTGCTCTGGTGTCTGGTCGTGGGCGGCGTGCTAGGGGTGCTCTCGGGAGGGAGGTACGAGGTACAGAGCTATGCGGACGACATTGTCATCATAGTTCGAGGAAAGGTCACACAGTCAGTGTGGGAGCGCATGCAGACAGCACTGAAAGTGGTGGAAAAGTGGACGGTTGGCCAAGGGCTCGGGGTGAGCCCCGAGAAACCAACCACCATACCGTTTACGAGGAGGAGGAAGTGGAAGAGCCACAGAACTGTCACTCTATACGGTAGAAAGGTCCCGATGGCCAGGGAAGTAAAATATCTTGGGGTCGTATTGGACTCTAAGCTAATCTGGAATGGTTACGTTTAAAAAAATACTGCGTAGGGCAGTTATAACCCTAGCCGTCACTAGGCGGCTATATGGAAAAACGTGGTGACTAAGACCTAGTATATGGCCCACTGGCTGTACATAAGGGTGGTCAGACCATCGTTAACATACGCGGCACTAGTCTGGTCGCCTAAGGTGACACAATCCAGTGCTAAACAAAAACTAGGCAAGACCAAAGGATGGCTTGCCTAGGCATCACAGGGGCCATGGCTTCAACCCCAACAGCCGCCATGGTGGTGCCACTTAGTTATCATGGTGGCTAGGACTATACCGACAAGCCTGCAATTATAGACCAAAGATCAACCCAAGTTGCAGGGGCCACTGCAAGATTCAGAAGATCGTGAAGAAGCCCATGCTTGAAATGAGGTCAGACTTCGCGAGCACGCGAATCTGCAAGGAAACAATTTTACAGTGAAAATTCCTGATGGCGATGCATGGCGGGGGGAGACACCGGGCCTACCACGGGACGCGCTCGTCTGGTTCACGGACGGATCCGGCGGGGAGCGTGGGAAGGTGACAGGCGTTTATTCGGAAGGACCGAGGGTAAGTCACAGTATTTCCCTCGGAGCCCATGCAACGGTCTTTTAGGCTGAAATGTACGCCATCCTGCACTGCGTGCGAGAGAACAAGAAGAGGGGCTACACCAACAAGCGGATCCTCATAGCCACAGACAGCCAGGCGGCCCTTAAAGTCCTAAGTAGCCCACGAGTAAATTCCAGGCTGGTAAGTGAATGCCGAGACGAGACGAGCGACCTGGCTAGGCAGAATGAGGACACCCTCATCTGGGTGCCGGGTCACTCGGAGTCAAAGCAATGAAGAAGCTGACAGTCTCGCGAAGAGAGGGCCAGCAGAACCATTTATAGGACCAGATCCGGTCCTGGGCGTGACGAAGAGCACTGCCAGGGGATCCATTAAGTCCTGGGTCAGAAACGAACACAAGGTGTACTGGGCAAACAGCGCAGGACTCAGACATGCGAAGTCAGTAATTGAGGAACCCAGTTCAAAGAGAGCTGTGGTGTTGCTAAATCTTAACAGAGTACAGCTCAGAAACATAACAGGACTCTTGACGGGACACATGGCTGTCAAGAAACACCTGTATAAAATGGGGCGGTTCGAGGGGGACCTAGCGTGCAGACTCTGCGGCGAGGGGGAGGAATCAGCCCAGCACATCTTGTGCGAGTGTAAAGCTCTGGACCGCAAAAGACAACTGATCTACGGACAGCCTAGAACGGAGACAGGGCAATATAAAACTTCACCCTACCAATTGCTGTGCAGACTAGTTCAAGCAAAGTTATTTTGGAATGGGTGGAGTAAAAAGACAATGGGCATGCACAATAAGTCAAAGACTGCGGTGCTATCGGGGCGGCAAAAACGCGGACGAGCACTAAGGGAGAAAAAAAATATATAAATATATCGTATTCGGAATTATAAAATTATCTATAACTATGGAGAAGTAAACCAAAACGATGGGGTCCTCATTTATCTGAAAAATAAAATTCCTTGCGAATATAGTTGTAAAGTTTGGCGAAATAAACATACTGCACCTTCAAATGAGAATCAATTCAAAGTATATTATACTAACGCAGGGTACAGATCACCTCGAACGTGTCCTAGATAGTTTACAATAAATTTGAATAAGTATATGAAGGAATGTAGGATAGGTGAGGATGTGCATGTTTTTCTGAAAAGGAGAATACCATTGAGCATTTAAATACAATGAGTTCAAATGGATTAGTGGTGACAAATGTGGATTTTACCAGGGTACAGGGAACTTCAGCTAGCTGCATTTATCACGTTTTATGAGGAGTAAATTACACAAAGAGTGCTTTCACCCAATCCTCATGAAAGTAGGTGTTAGTGAGCATTATAGTAACATACTGCAGATATATCTGAAAGTTAAAAGAACACATAATGCTAGACGCACAGATCTATAGGTTAAACAGAAAGAAGTTCTAGAGTGAAATCAGTAAGGAGAGCTGGGCCAGTGTTAATATGGAGGAGGATGTAAGGCTAGATCCATTCTCACCACAATTAGAACCGTAAACCGGTTTCGCTCTAATTAGAGCTCGTCAGTACGGCATACTAATTGCAGCGAAAATACACCTATAAAGTAATACAGATATGGTATCCAGCCTTCCAACACCAAGTGAGATATAAGACGCGAAGCACGTGCCGCCACCTCGTTGACCTGACCTGTATTCAAATTTGACGTTTAAAAAAGAAACTACAAGTTGGGTTGTTTTTTAAAATGTGAGATAAAAAAGTTATTTTTTTTAAGTTTTTTACCCACCCACCAAATATGAAACAAATTTGGACCACCTTGAATCTTTTCATGTCAACTTAGATTTTATTTAAATGTAAAAGTATTTGTTCATAGAACCTAAGGTTTATCGGTTGGCAGATGGATTTTCTAATGCTGAATTATGACATTTCTCCACTAGAATACCTTTGACTACTCTGATGAAAATGGGTCGAGCCAATGTTGTGAAATGTTGAAACTAGAGAACTCTGCCTCAAGTATGACAATCTGTTTAGCATATTTGATTTTTTTTTTTTTTTTGGAAAAGCTCTAAGTAGGAACATTTTTGAACAGAGAAAACCACTTCAGAGATGAGTGCACTACATCTTAACGGGTTTTTTTAGATTTTCAGAAATTGTTAGTATATGAAAACATGAGAAAAACCAAGTTGGTCAAAATTTTCTCAAATTTGGTGGGTGGGTAAAAACTTTTATTTGATGTTTTTCGAAATTTAAAAAAATAACCCAACTTTGTCTTCTTCATTTTTAAATGTCAAATTTGACAGGTACAGCTGATTGATACAAAAGAAGCACCAACGTCATTTTGCATTATTTGGAATGCACAAACTCTCTTTGAACTCTAAATTTGCGTAAATTAAATAATAAAAAAATTTCCCATATGATGTAGACCTTATACCTATATATATATATATATATATATATATATATATATATATATATATATATATATATATATATATATATATATATAAGAGAGAGAGCGAGAGAGAGAGAGAGAGAGAGACAGAGTTAGTTAGGGAGAAATGGCCTTAGTTTAAAAAAAAATTAGAAGTCATTTCGATCCGAATAAAATAAATATTTTTCCATATAATCCTTATACTGTTAATACTTTTATTATGAGAAAAACAATTAACACATGTTACAAAAAAGGGAAGTCACTGGCCGTCTCTCACAGTGCTCGGGTAGATGATGTCCACAGCACTAAAAGAGTGATGAACATGTGTCATTTTTTCTATGCATTTTTCTTCGCCAATACCCTTTTTCTCTTTTCTTTGATTTTTCCATGAACTGGCGAGTCCCACGTAGATGGCACCTATCGAAAAATTCTGTAAACTTTTCATGTAGCTAATCGGAGCATAACACAGATTTTATACAATCTACAACCATGTCGGTTTGATAGTAGTTCACTCTGGAGCCTTCGCAGTTATTTGTTGAATATCTTCAATCGACCAAGCATTTTAAGTCAAATTCATTATCATCAGGAATAAATTCAGTCTCACTAGGGAATATTGACGCGGGTTCTCCTTCTCTTGTCTTTTTTTTGTGAAACGTCCTTTATGGATCGTTTGACAAGGGATTTGTGTTCTTTTTTATCTTCTTTTCCTATATTCTCCTCTTTTGTTCGCATGGCGTTTAAACAGATGTTTAGGAGACTTTAATAAAGCGCTTTCTTGCAAATATCTATTAGTATATTGGACGGTGTTTCATTCTTTTGAACATACATAGGCGAAGGTAGGTTATAATAAAAAGTTTCGGGTAGATCTGACAAGGTGTCAGCAAGGCGGGAATATACGAGGTACTAGGTATTTATTCTGGAGGAACAGCTTTTATGTCCTGAACAATCGGAGAAGTACGTGGTTGAGTACTACTGTTTTCATTTTTTTCGTGGTCCAGATTACAGAGAAAATGCGTGCTCAGATATGCCTGAGGAGCTTTATGGGAACACAACTATGGTTCTAAAAGTTGAAATGGCCTTTTGTCGCGTTGCTGATTCACCCCATGCTTCACTGAACAGTTTGCCTAACTGCAGTCTGGTTATACGCCGTCCAGGATTATGCTTGAGCCACATTCGACATGACTTGTAAACATTGTATTTTAAAGATTTGAATACGGTTCTGTCCGTCACAGTCAAAAAAAGGCTTCCCAACTGAAGAACACTCTTGTGAGACATGCCTGACATAGCACAGGGAAGTATGTCATCTCGGTTTTTGCTTCTTGTTTTTCCTTTCATTTTACAAGTTGACGATATAAAAACTGTATCTCTTTTACAGCATACAACAACAGTAATAGTCTGACTTTTCTCTGGCTTTTGATTATTTTGCAGCAAGTATATTACACCATGACACCGTCGATTATTAGGCAGCAACTCGGTTTCATCTATCTTAAAATGCTTCCCGGTTTGTCGAACAATTCCCGTTCCTCCATATGTCCCATTAGCTTAAAGTAATCATCAACCTCAACATGATCCATTCCTTGTGATTTGGCCAATTGTAGTCCTTTTAATTTCTTTAAGGATACATCAAAATTTCTAGACAAGAATAAGCTCAGCCAATCATAGCCAGCCTTTCCAGTTGCCACCCTTCTGACAGCATTGATAAATAAATAAAATCGATGTTTTTTTAATCTTTTTAATGTGCTTAACTAGACGCAGTTAATTTTCTTCTCCAAGAATACAAGAAAGTTTTATCGTTCCCTTTCTGTCGTTTCTGGTTTTACATCTCTTTTCCAGCGTTTTTTTCGAGAAATCCCGTACGTTGTTTCAGTCATACTACAGAAATATTGTCATTTTGGACGGCATCGGTAGCACTGGTCAATTCCTGTTCTGTCCAATTGCAGCGAAAGTTTATGGAAATACATTAGAAACTAATTAATACACTGTAGTACTTAAAAAAAACGTAATTAATATTTATAAGCTAGGGCCGTTACACCCTGAATAAAACTGATTAACTCTCCCGATTCTATGGGAAGGATGGCCACCCTAATAATCACCAATGACGCCTAGACAAGGTTTCAATTTGTAGGTTTACAGAACGACAATACATCCAGCCCCAACAAGAAAACTTGAAAGTGGACACCTTCATTCAAATAATTGCTCATCAGGTTGTTAATTAATTAATCGTGAAATAAAGTGATGAGCAATAAAGTAAGACGCAAAATTACTTACTTTTTTTTAATTAGTTTAGACGCAATTCGCACGAACGTCAACCGTAGCATCACAATACGACACTAGTAATACTGTTACAAGTTACAAAATAAAAGAATTAGAAAGCGTGTGGCCAACTATCTCCTGTGGCCATTTTCCCGGATTTCCCCTACACACACACACACACACACACACACACACACACACACACACACACACACACACACACACACACACACACACACACACACAATTATATATATATATATATATATATATATATATATATATATATATATATATATATATATATATATATATATATATATATATATATATATATATATATATATATATATATATATATATATATACAGTGTGGAACAGCCAAATGGAATAAATTCGATAACGGATAAATGAGGGCGTGTTGGGAAAAACGCTTGGACACGTCGATTTGTATTTTTAACTGCGCATCTTTTTCAAGAAAAAAAAATTATATAGGGTGCGTCATGTGACAGTGGCCAATACCAACTTTCTTATTTTAAACACAAGCCCCTGTATATTATAAATTTTTTGGATTCTTCAGAAAATTCTAGACATAATTAATGTACAATGTTCTATACCTATCTTCAACTGTTTCGGAAATATTAAGTATTTTCAGATTTATTACAAAAATTAACATTAAAAATAGAAAATTATTTTATTTCACAAATTCGCTACATTGCATTCAATACTTATTTCCCATTCAGCTCTTGATAATGAGAAAGTAAACAAAAACCATTCCTGCGTTTCTTTTTACTGATATGAAATGAAACAAAAACAAAAACAGTTTTCTTTCTGTTCGTATAAAACTCGTAGCCTTAGCAACTTGTTGTCTGCCTGCATGACAGTAGTGATTAGTGTCAGTGCTATTGTCGTTTGAATTTCGTTAACTGTACGTAATAATATCAGAAAAATGGTTCATTTAACAGAAATGCACAAAATAACCATTCTACAAATGATTGGTTATGGAGATAACACACGGACACAGATGGAAGTGTCTCGCTTATTTCACGAAAAATTTCCAAATTTGCCGCCTGTATCCCAAGGAACAATTAGCAAAATAGAAAAGCAGTTTCGCGAGCTTGGTCATGTGAGACAGATAAAAAAAGTAGCTGCCAATGCAGTAAGTGATGATACGAAATTGGATATTACGCTTGAGTTTCAAGAAAACCCACATACTTCTGGTCGACAAGCAGCCCAACTATTCAACGTTAGCCACACAGCAATTTTTCGAACATTAAAGGAAAGTAAAATGCATCCCTATAAAATGATACCAACTCAGGAGCTCATGGAGGAGGATTTCGATAGGAGAACGTATTTTTGTGAACAAATGATGGCAATGTTAGATAACAATGTGATCCAATTAGAAGATGTTTTGTTTTCTGATGAGAGCACATTTACACTTCACGGTCATGTTAATCGTCAAAATTGCCGCTATTGGTCTAATGAGAATCCTCATTGGATGAGAGAGGAACATACGCAATATCCTGAAAAAGTTAATGTTTGGGCAGGAATTGTTGGAAATCATATCGTAGGTCCCTTTTTCATTGATGGCAACTTGAATGGGGATAAATATTTAGAACTGCTCCAAAATAATGTCGTGCCAACTTTGACAAACTTATATCCAGATCCAGCAAACCCACAAGTTCCTGCCAATAAAATATGGTTTCAGCAAGATGGAGCACCGCCCCATTACCAAATCAATGTCCGGCAGTACCTGAACCAAATTTTTCCAAATCGGTGGATAGGGAGGCGCGGATCGATAGAATGGCCAGCACGATCTCCTGATCTGTCGCTATTAGACTACTTTTTGTGGGGATATGTCAAAAGTATTGTATACAAAACTAAGCCCCTCAACTTAGATGACTTAAAAAGACGAATCACGCTTGCGATTAGATCAGTCACGCCTGAGATGTTGAGTAATGTTAGAAGACATTTCTATACCAGATTAGCATGTTGCCAAGATGTTCGTGGCGAGCATTTTGAACATTTACTACATTGACATTAATTTTTTTTGTTTTTTTAAATTATTAAGAAATAATCAGTATTTCTTATTAGAATTTGTGAAATAAAATAATTTTCTATTTTTAATGTTAATTTTTGTAATAAATCTGAAAATACTTAATATTTCCGAAACAGTTGAAGATAGGTATAGAACATTGTACATGAATTATGTCTAGAATTTTCTGAAGAATCCAAAAAAATTATAATATACAGGGGCTTGTATTTAAAATAAGAAAGTTGGTATTGGCCACTGTCACATGACGCACCCTATATAATTTTTTTTTCTTGAAAAAGATGCGCAGTTAAAAATACAAATCGACGTGTCCAAGCGTTTTTCCCAACACGCCCTCATTTATCCGTTATCGAATTTATTCCATTTGGCTGTTCCACACTGTATATATATATATATATATATATATATATATATATATATATATATATATATATATATATATATATATATATATATATATATATATATATATATATATATATATATATATATATATATACATATCATTGCAGACAATGAGAAAGGCAGCAAAAGTATCACTCTTAGTGAATTTTCTTAGAAAAAATTCACTAATGAGAAGATCTCGACTTTTGAATTTTGAAAAAATTTCTTCAAATGAGCGCGATCTAGGACCCCTAGAACCCATATCCGGGGTCAGTTTCAATTTTTATATGTTTATATATATATATATATATATATATATATATATATATATATATATATATATATATATATATATATATATATATATATATATATATATATATATATATATATATATATATATATATGTATCACACCGATAACTCAAAAAATAATGGGCTGATTTTGATAACATTTGGCATGTACGTTTCTTTTGTAAATGGCTTGGATAAGTTCGTTAGTCAGGAAAATCGGACGAGGTTTTCCGGGAAAATTTTGAGTTTTCATTCGAAAAAAATTCTTATCTCAAAAAGTAATAAGCCGATTTTAATAAAATTTGGCATGTACCTTCCCTTTGTAAATGGCTTTGACAGGTTTGTTATTCAGGAAAATCTGACGAGGTTTTCCGGGAAATTTTTGAGTTTTCATTAGAAAAAAATTTTTATCTCAAAGAATAATAGGCCGATTTTGATAAAATTTGGCATGTACCTTCCTTTTGTAAATGGATTTGACAAGTTCGTTAATCAAAAAAATCAGAAGAGGTTTTCCGGAAAAATTTTGAGTTTTCATTTGAAAAAATTTTTTATCTTAAAAAATAAAAAATCTATGATAACCAAATTTGGTAGGTAGGTTTACGATATAAAAAGTAAACTATACACCAAAATTAAGATTTCTATGTTACAGGAAAAAAAAGTTATAATAAAATATTTTGTGCCAGATCATTTCTATGAAAATTTACTACCATAACGCACTTGCTGCGTCCAGACTTTTATTTAACTTCATTTATGAGCATTCTTTATCTTAATTTTAAAATAATAAAATACTTATACACATACTTGTTCCTTGCAATTCTCGTAGATATAGTTCTGAATAAGCACCATCTTCTTCGAAATCGGGTGATTGTGATATTGTAGGATGTACAGGAGATGCGCAATGTTGAGTAATTGATGATTGTGACATACCAGGCTGCTGTACTCTCTGTAAAATATGTGCAGGGGTTGCATGTGATTGGTGTAAGTGCTGTGATGGTCCTGAGGTGCCAGGATATGACTGACGCATTACCTTTTCAGCTTTGAATATTTGGTCAGGTATTACAGTATGATATTGAGGACTTGTATGTGACTGGGGTGAATAATGTGGTGATTGTGTGATTGATGATTGTGGCATGCCAGGGTGCTGTACTCTCTGTAAAATATGTCCAGGGGTTGCATGTGATTGGTGTAAGCGCTGTGATGGTTCTGAGGTGCCAGGATATGATTGAAGCATTACCTTTTCAGCTTCTTTGAATGTTTGGTAAGGTATTTTAGTAGGATATTGAGGACTTGCATGTGTCTGGGGTGGGTAATGTGGTGATTGTGTGATTGATGAGTGTGGCATACCAGGGTGCTGTACTCTCTGTAAAATATGTCCAGGGGTTGCATGTGATTGGTGTAAGTGCTGTGATGGTTCTGAGGTGCCAGGATATGACTGAAGCATTACGTTTTCAGCTTCTTTGAATGATTGGTCAGGTATTTTAGTATGATATTGAGGACTTGCATGTAACTGTGGTGGGTAATGTGGTGATAATGTGATTGATGATTGTGACACACCAGGCTGCTGTACTCTCTGTAAAATAGGTCCAGAGGTTGCATGTGATTGGTGTAAGTACTGTGATGATTCTGAGGTGCCAGGATATGACTGAAGCATTACCTGTTGAGCTTCTTTGAATGTTTGGTCAGGTATTTTAGTATGGTATTGAGGACTTGCATGTGACTGGGGTGGGTAATGAGGTGATTGTGTGAGCGATGATTGTGACATACCAGGCTGCTGCACTCTCTGTAAAACATGACCAGGAGTTGCATGTGATTGGTGTAAGTGCTGTGATGGTTCTGAGATGCCAGGATGTGACTGAAGCATTACCTGTCCAGCTTGTTTGAATGTTGGGTCAGGTATTTTAGTATGGTATTTAGGACTTGCATGTGACTGGGCTGGGTAATGTGGTGATTGTGAGGTACCAGGCTGTGGCTGATATACTCCTTGTACATGAAGGACAGGCTGTTTGACTTGTTCACTTTTCTCTTGCATTTCTTCATGTATTTGTAAGGCAGAAATAAGTTTCAGTGATTGTGAGGTAGGTTTTGTCTGATCTATTCCCTGTTTCTCATGGTGTTTTACATGCCCATCTTTTGCGGGTGTTTGCATAGGTGATTGTGAGATATTAAGAGGTTGAGAAGTTGCATATGACTGACGTACGTAATGTGGTGATTGTGATATACCCTGTTGTGGTTGGCCTACTCCCTGCCAGACGTTTTGTTCTACTAAGTACTGTGGTGATTGTGATGTATCAGGTTGACGTAATCCCTGTGTCTCAGGTTGTCGCTGATATACTTCCTGGGCCACGTGCTGCTTTACTTGTCCGCCTTTTCCGTACTTTTGTTTGGGCGTTTTTGAGAAAATAAGAGTGTCATATGATTGGGATAGGTGCTCTGGTGATTGTGAGGCAGGTTGTGGCTTATATACTCCCTGTTCTAATTGTTCACGTTCTCTGGGCATTTGTTCAGGTACTTGTGAGACAGTAAGATGTTGAGGTGTTTCATATAATTGTGTTAAGTACGGTGGTGATTGTGGTGTGACAGTTTGTGGCTGGTGTACCTCCTGTCTGGCTTGGGTTAATTGTGTACCTTTTCCATACTTTTGTTTGGGTGTTTGTAAAAGAATAAGCGGTTCATGAATTGGTGTACCAGGTTGTAACTGAGGTACTTCCTGTGTGACACTTTGTTTTAGTTGTTTACTTTTTCCGTACTTTTGTTTAGGTGTGAGAAGGGGAGATTCAGTAGTTGCCGATGACTGGGTTGAGTGCTGTGGTGATTCTAAAACAGATTGTGGCTGACATACCTTCTCTTTGACATGCTCTGTTACTTGCCTACCATTTTCAGACTTTTGTTCAGGTGGCTGTGAGAAAGTAGGTGGTTCAGGTGTTGAATATTGGTGTACGCGCTGTGATGATTGTGATGTACCATGTTGTGACTGGCGTACTCCATGTGCGACCTGCTGTTTTAGTTGTTTCCCTTTTCCGTACTTTTGTTTGGGTGAGATAATAAGTTGTTCAGGAGTTGATTGGCATAGGTACTGTGATGATTGTGAGGTTCCAGGTTGTGTCTGATATACTTCCTCTGCCACGTACTGCTTTACTTCTTCACGTTTTCCGGCCTGTTGCACAGTTGCTTGAGAGAGAGTGGGATATTCAGTGACTTGTTTTACTTGTTCAACTTTCTCAGAAGTTTGCTTAGATAAATGTGGTGAGGCAATAGATTGTTCAGTAAATGCATATGATTGGGGTAAATTTTGTAGTGATCGTGATGTTTCCGGTAGTAACGTTTCAAAATTTTGTTCAGATGCTTGTGGGATAGTAAAATCTTCAGAAGTTGCAGGTGGTTGGGGTAAGTACTGTGATGATTGTGAAGTATCAGAATCCGGATTAGATATGTCATCTGCGGATTGTTCTCCTCTTTGTTCGTCTTCTTCGGACCCTTCTTCAAGTTGTTGTGATGTATAAGGTTGAGCCTGGCTTTCTTAAATAGAGAATAAAAAAACAACACTTAATTGCCATTATAATAATTAGCACAGAAATAATTCTAACAAAATTAACATATGATTATATTTACTATACATAATATTTTACTAAGTATCATAATACCCTAATATTATTATTCGAGTAGAGGGCACCAGCCTTTATTATTAGAAAATTTGTATTAAAAATGCCTGTAGATTTATTTTGCACTGATAATAATACTATAAACCTTAAATAAATAATTACTTAAGACATCAAACAAATATTTTCTAGTTTATTTGCCATTACCACAAGTGTCTTAATACTGGCGTGTTATAAATTTATTTTCAAATGTTGAGTCTTCTAACAAAAAAATCAAAAAATTTAGTATGCAATGGTTTGCAGGCTAGTACCTGTATAGGTATGCTTTGGGTTGCATAAAACATTATTACCGGTCAATCTCAATTTCATTTTTAACGATACGTGGTCAACTACAGCTTACGAATAAAAAAAGCTCGCGCTTTTTATTGTATTTTTTGCCTATTTAATGTCGACCTATTTTCGTCATTATGGCTAGTTAACAACACCACGGAATAGTTTAACCCGGACAACCTAAAAAATTTTACCGAGTCCCCGCTTTTCCGTAAAGGGTACAATCTTTCATCGCAGTGTACATGCTGCTCTATATGCTTTCTCAAAAAAGCAGAATTTGCAGTTAATCAACTAGCTCAATCTCACGACCTCAATAATCATTTCACTGAATTAATCAATAAATAATAATTTATGTAAAAGTGATGTGCTGTCGTGAGATGTGAAGCCTCTGCACAGCGAGCCAAGGTAATACCCACTGTGCTACCGAGACGCGAGTAGTGATGGGTTGTTATTTAACAATCTGTTATTTTTCACATGTTGCCGAGCCGCAACAGTAACAATCTGTTATGGATATATGAAAATAACAGGTTACAGGAGGACCAGAAACACTACAACAAAAATCTATTAGCGTTTGCACTTTACACTAGAACTCGGACTCGTATCTGTTTCTGTTGCACTGCAACTAGCTACGATAAATCAACATCGGTTTTCATCCGCAACTGTTATAACAGGATGAATAGACATGAGACTGGGAATGCTAAATATGTATGGGTATAGAGTATAGAGCGGACTTTACGTCATAACATATTACTTAACACTTTATACTACTGTGCTCACAGCATTGGGAACGTAGGATCGTCGGTAAAATGAAACTGTTAAATTTTAACAGGAGGTTGATGGGGATACGAACACGGACACTACTACTACTACTAATCGCTGAAACTTCAAAAATCTCAGGAACAGTAACAATTTTAAAGAAATTATAAAAATATTCCCTGTACCCGGTATAGTTGAAACCAGACACACTTCACCCTATAGGTAAAGAGAGAAAAATAGTTTTAACTTTAAAAAAATATATTTATTTTATTTTTTGCTTACAATAATTCATGTATTTTATATAACTCTCATTTTCAAGGAAAAATGGCTATACAGGTTTTCAAGCTCAATGCTTAACTAATACTTAATTAGTAAAGAAAATTCGAAAGTATTTTTCATTGTGGATTTTTTTACCAAATTATTATTAGTCATAAATACCCAAAAAAACCCTTCATCATTTTATTTTATAAAAAAATTATTAATTATTTTAAACATAAAACAAAAATATTTTTTTATTTTAAACATTATACAGTTGCATAGTATAGTAAACAATTTAGATTATGTTTCAGAGAATTAGAGGTATCTAAAGTTTTTGCTCTATCCACATTGTTTCATAATTATTTTTGTCTTTTTATTCAAATTAATCACCTTCACACCTCAGGCCGGATCAACTGATAGTTACATCGCCCGGGGATTGAACCCATGTAGCAGCGAATCTCCTTTATCCAACTACACCACCGGACGGGTTCAGCTACTGTTACTACGTCTACGTGGAATTCTTAATAATTCATAGTTCATACTGTTATTTTGACCTGTTATATTTAACTGTTTTTTCTAAATATCAGTAACTGTTGCGACCTGTTAAAGCAATATAACAGTTTTTCCCATCACTAGACGCGAGACGTTTATTATATAGAACTGTATACACGGGGACCATTTAGTTTAACGGTTGTTTTAAAGCGGAAATTTCAAACAGGGTATATGATGCAAGAAACTCTAAATCACAAACATTTGTTTTGTGCGAAAGAAATGGGTACTTACTTTTCAATCGCCTGTTACAACACTTGGAAATTCCTAACTATGATTTGGGACGAAGATATCACCAAAAACAAGCTTTTTCAATAATAAAATGCAAAAAATAATCGTACCCCGTATTTTAGAAAATTTGTAGTTCTTAGCTTAACTCCTACCTTTGCGCTAGCACATTTATGCACTGTCGATAGTCAAATGCGCGAATGGTGTAAATACCGCAACCAGTGCATTAACATCACAGACACACACACACACGCGCGCGCGCGCGCGCGCACGCACGCACCCAAGCACCCACGCACCGACTCACCCACGCACCGACTCACCCACGCATCCACGCATCCACCCACGCATCCACGCACGTACCCACGCACGTACCCACGCACGCACACACGCACGCACGCACACGCATACACACACTTCAATTTTCAATACTTTGTATTAAAATGGGCTATTTTAAATTAGAAAATTGAAAATTAATATTTAAAACATCAGAATCCCCAGTCTGGCTTATTTCAAATATAATAATTGCTTAATTTAAACTCTAGAGGCGATTAAACTATACCTTCCATATAACAGCAATGATAATAAATTATAAATTTACATTATGAACCGGCCGGAAAGAAATTTCCTAACCTCACTATTGTGATCCATTAAATGTGTCGTCGGCTGACAAAGCTGTTAGTTAACGACGAACTTAATGCTTTATGCAACCGAGTTTAATTTTAAACATAATAATCATAATTACCAGATCCTGATTCCTGTTTAGAAGTGGATGGTTTCTGCCTTTGTCTGCCCGACTTTTTTCCTCTTTTGCGACCTTAAACAAAGAACAAAAGCACACACACACATAGTAAATATATATATATATATATATATATATATATATATATATATATATATATATATATATATATATATATATATATATATATATATATATACGTTTAGGTTGGTAGAGTGGTATTTGGTTGCTGAAAATTTGACCCCTGATCTTTTAAATGAAAATGTTTTCATTTGAGTTATACCAAAAGTTGCCGTCATCTTCGTTATTTTAATAAAACAGCCTGTATATTTTTTATTTTTAGATTCTAAACGTCATCTTAGGGGGGATTTTGTTAGACTTTCCCATACTTAAGTTTGGTTATTTGAGATATTTTGATTTGAACAAAAATACAGCGCCTTATACAAAATTTGTTACTTTCAAAAATGTATTGCTCAACATGTACCTATGCCCACATATTTGGGATATCGATCATCCTGTAGATAAAGGAAATCTCAAATTAATAAAAAATGTCAGGCAATCGTGACAGTAGACGCTTAAGAAAGTATATTATCATTAGATTTGGACAAAAATATTTCTATAAATTGAGCAGGCCCGGTCTTGTGTACTTTATTGTTCGAAATGTAATCTAAATAATTAGCGTCTCTTCTTAAAATGAATATTTAATAACGACAAGCGGTTTTACAAAAGCAGGTAAGGGAATTTTAATTATAGGGATTTCCGACTAAACATTGGGGGTTTGCCTGTCCGCAGAAGACGCTGTTTGCAATTCCTTGTTAACTAATATTTAAATAGTAATCTTAGTCTTTATTGGCATAGTTTATTCATTATGATTACGCTAACTTTGTTACCGAAACGCTCGTCAGGTCTGAAAACTGTATTGTGATAAATAGGGTTTTCCAAATTGTACTTATTAATACCAAAATCAAAAGAATGGTTTTTGCAGAGCAACTAGTTGAGCCATCATGCTTGATATAAATACTTACGATTGTATCTTACTTTATACAAAGCTCAAAATTTAATATCAGCTGTTATCAACTTCAAGCTTTTATTATTGTTGTTTTTCAAATAGAATACCCTGTATATCTTTTCACTATCGAATGTAGAATTTTATTTTTCTTCGATCGGTATTAAGGTTCTCAATACCCATCTTTATTATTTTTTCCATTATATAATGTGTTTCTAAAAAATAGCTCTACATGTGTATAAGATGTATTGCTAATAAAACACTGACATGTTAAATTTATTTTACACATACGGGGAATGTAATAAATGGTGGAAAATTGCAAAATTGTAGAAACTTATCTGCCTTGGAATAACGGGAGCTATGACAATGTCGAATCTGACTCTACTGTATATGTGCGTAAAGAAGGAAGCAGCATTAAGTCCCTTGAGACTATTTCTAGCAAACAAATTCAAACAGGGAGATTTGGTTTGCCACTTGAGGATCTTGGAAATTATTCCATTGGAATAACTCGCCAAACCAACAGATCAAATGCCAGCTGAGCTGGACATCATAGTTTCATTTAACGTGCTCGTAGGCGACAGAGACAGTGAAAGGTTGGCAAAGAACCTATACGTTTAGTATACAAACGGATCTAAACAAATGGAGGAAGCAGGATGACTGACAATAAGAGGACATAATTTCAGATTTGTTAAGTCCGTAGGAAGAACTTTTACCATTTCCAATCTCTGTGTACAAGAGTGCATACAAAAGAGACTCAAAAATACAGATTTATATCCTTTCAGACAGTGAGGCAGTACAAAAGGCTGGCTATGATAGACTGAAATCATTTAAGACCGACTCTAGACTGACCTGAGACTGCAAAAAATCCTTGAAGCAACTGACTGCAAACAACAAAGAAACTTTGATGTGGGTAACAGGACATCAATGCATTGAAGGAAATGAGGAAGCATATAGCTTTTGCAAAAAGAGTCACAACAATAGCATTTTATGGTCCAGAGCCCTATTATGGCATAAGTAAAGGCATGTAAGAACTTGATACCTTGGAGAGGAAACAGATGCTGTCATACTAGGAGGAAACGACAGGCTTAAGGCAGACAAAACGGCCCATCACCTATCAGCAAAGAGGCCTGAATTGCTTATTGAATTGAGCAGGAACGACCTGAGAATAATCAAAGGACTTTTCCCAGGACAGTTCTCAGTAAGGTACAACCTTATGAAGATTGGTTTGGTGAACAGTGAAAACTGCAAATAGTGCACTGAAGCAATGGAAACAACCAAACATTTGCTATGCGATTGCTTGGCTCAGTTCTACAAAATGTTAAAATAAAAGGGTGACCGTAACACCCTACGAAATATGTAAAATAGCTTCCAAAAAGATAGCAGACTACATAAAAAGTCTGAACTTTATGGGCAACTATTAGGGAAGAGAGTCATGCACAAAAGACCCATTGGGGTCGCAACGCTAAAAGGCATCAGGCCTATATGACCCACTAAGCAATCTACAATCTCTATATTTTTTTAATAAAAGATCGTATATTTTGTGTAGTTTTTAGAATGTTGAGATAAGCAAAGGTAAGTTAGAATAAGGTTTTTTATACCTAGAATCCACTGTTTTCGAGAAATTCTTTGTCTGAGTTCAAATGGTATTTTTGCTGGACAGGTTAATACTGGAATGATTAAACTAAATGATATATAAAATAAATTCAGGAGAATATATGATGTATCAGAGAGTTGAACGTTTTTTTTAAATTAAAATTAAGCAGGTTGGGCGAAAACCTACCTTTAATTTTATGTACCTACTATTGCAAACAGCTTCCCTATTTTAAATGGAACACATATATTTGATTTCAAAACATTAAAACATGTCAAATGACACTAGGTTTCCCTTCATCTAATTCTAACAGTTTTTGAGTTATTAAAAAAATTAAATAATAGAGTTCAATAGAAATAGTTTAACGTGATAAGCAAGGTAGCCTTGATTTGACTATATTATTATTTTGGAACGCAAATTTGTCTCAAAACAGCACAAATTCAAAAATGTATCATGTTCATCCACCTTGCCTATGGCGCATAAGTAAAATTGAGTATGATATGGGTGAAATCCGTGTCCTAATTATTTTACAAACGCTTCGCCTGCTAGTATCAACTTGTTATGGCCTCTGATCGTTATATCCATTAGATACAGACTTTTATCACAGCATAAGTAAACTACCATAGCGCACTTGCTGCGTCCAGACTTTATTTTAGATTAGAAGTTTTTTTTATCTGCGTTACATGTCCAAGCTCGCGAAATTGCTTTTCAATTTTATTAATTGTCCCTTGGGATATAAGCGGCAAATCGGGATTTTTTTCTTCAAATAGGCGAGCAAGTTTGATCTGTGAAGGTGTGTGTCTGTAGAACTGTAGAATTGTTATTTTATGCATTTCTGTTAAAAAGCTCACCTTTCTCAATTGCAGTTGACGACTGATAATTGACAATTACTCTAATGTGTTTACAATCACACAGCAAGCTGCTAAATCAAACGAACATTGCCAACTGTGAAGAATATTAATATGTAACTTTTTATGTCCTCTTTTTAATTGACGCCGTCCAAAAAGGACACTGAAATCGTTTTTGCTTGCTTTCTCATTATCAAGAATAAAACGCCATTAATTATTAATTTTTTAGTGTGTTGTAGCAAAGTTGATCAATGAGATGAATTTCTTTTTTTCGCTGTTAATTTTTGCAATAAATTTTAAAACCACAGAATGTTTGAATAGACAATAAAGATATCTTTCAAATGAGGGATCACAAGCCCCTACTTCATATTGAAACATTTTGGGATTGCAACTGTCACTCAAAAAGGGTTTAATGTAGGGGTGAAGTTTTCATGTTGCAGGATGTTATTTTTCAATATAAAACGTGTTTCAGGATTTTTTATAAATATGCATAATATAACTGTCAAGTAGAAATGTCAAAATTTTTGTGCTGGAGAATTTTGTAGTTTTTGAAAAGATTTAGCTAAAATTAATGTTAATGTTTAAATAAAAGTGAATATCAATCTTCATGGCTACTGTGGAAGCGTTGGTGGGAGTGTCAATAGCAGAAGAAAAAAAATTTAAAAGTGACATTCATTAAAATCATTTGGACAGAAGAAATTTGGATAGAGGATGGTTAACAAAATTGTATCACCACAAGCACAAGCAGAGCTTATTTGTGAGATGCATTGTATAACTTTAATAATAAATAAATAATAAATAATAAAAATAATAATAATTGAGATACTGAACTTATTCAATTTGGCTGTTCCACACTGTATATGTTTTCCCATTAAAACTTTTCCACCTGTTTCCACAACCTTAAGGGTTGAATTTTGGAAAATGCGTTTATTGTGGACAAGTAAATATGATCAAAAAATGTTTTCCCTTAGAAACTTTTACAGCTCCTTTGAATCTCTTAAAGGTGTACTTGTTAAATGACGCTAAAATGTACCGTTTTCGAAATATTTGCTATTTTAAAAGTAGCTGCTATACAATCTTTGTAATAGGTTTCAGCTCATATTTTATCTCCGTATAATAGGCGACTGCCATAAACAAATTTATAAACTGTCAAAATTTTGTCCTTATTTCTTTAGATGTTAGTTTAATAAGACAAGACAAGATTAGCTTAAATATGCTGTGACATAATAGTTTTTCTAATGACAAAATGTGAGATATGGTTTGCTTTTACGCAAAAGAAATTTTTAATCGACGTAAGGCGTGCAAAACCTATGCTGAAAATCATTTAAATAAAAAGATCACAAAGTATTTAAAAAAAATATATTATAAGAGACTGAGGTTGGACACTGTGGTTAGAAACTGAAACAAAAAGCAGAATCACTCCAAAAACCACAAAAATAATAACAGAGTTATGCGCTAGATACGTATTTTGACAATGAAGTTGTCTTCATCAGTAACTGTCGCTAAACTAACTGTATGGGCAAAATTATCCTATTTATATACCCAAACTATACACTAAAAAATGATGTAGTCCCGATGATCCAATACCGGATGATGATGATGCAACACCGGATGATGATCATGATGATGCAACACCGGATGATGATGATGATGATGATGCAACACAGGGTGATGAGATACCGGATGACGAAATACCGGCTGATGCAACACCGTATGATGCAATATCAGATGCATTAGTACCAGATGATGTAACACTGGATGACGTAACACCGGGTGACGTAATTCAAGCACTATTGTTGTGTCAGTGGATACGCCCAACCGGTTGTGTTGAAAGCAACCATGGATTATTTCATGCTGTTTCAAAAAGTGCTGAATTGGTCGGACCCATGTCTGAATTTTTAAATTCTATGGATTCACCTTGCGAATTTCCAAACTTTCCAAAGCATCTAACTTGCGATAATCCGTTGTTGCCTTCAGCAACTTAAGATTAATATCGCCTACCTTATGTCCCGAGTCAATCATATGTTGGGCAACGCTAGATTTTTCTCTATTAAATTTGAAATGAGCTATGTGCTCTTTGAATCTTGTTATTGATTTTCGCGTTTGCCCAATATGGATATTCTTGTCACAAAATATTTGATAATTGCCCGGTTTTTGTCGGTAGTCAACAGTATCCTTTGGCCCACCCAAAAGTTTCTTCAAATTATCAACTTTATAAACCACTCTAAAGTCGTTATCTTCGAATATTTTCTCTAACCCTTTTGTAAGAAAATGGTAGAAAGCAAGTGCAGCGAACTTTCTGGGTTGCTCATCGGATTCAGGCTTCAATGTCGTAATGCTACTTATCGACATTTTCCACCTATGTTTAGTAACTAATCTATACACAAGGTGTGTAGAGAAACCGTTGCAAATCGCAACATCTATAATTTTGTTCATCTCTGAATTGTATCGCTTACTGCTCAAAGAAACACTGATTAACCTCCGAACAAGAAAGCTCAAACTCCTTATTTTATGATCGAAAGGATGATTTGAATCTGATAGTGGGAAGTGATTTGGAGAAGTTTGTTTCCTATAAATGTCAAATTCTAACCTATCTATATTTTTGGTGATAATTGTATCAAGGAAGAGTAATTTGTCATTGTTCTCCATTTCGTAAATAAAGTCGATCGAAGGGAATCTACTGTTCAACTTTTTAACAAAATTATTGATGTCATCTTTACTGAAGTCAAATATTTGTTATAGATTCCCTTCAATCAAGTTTACTTACGAAAAGGCGAACAACGACCAATTACCCTTCCTTGATACGATTGTGATCAAAAATATGGATAGGTTAGAATTTTACATTTATAGGAAAGAAACTTCTACAAATCGCTTCATACCATCAGATGCAAATCATCATTTCGGTCATAAAATGTGGAGTTTGAGCTTTCTTGTTCGGAAGTTACTCAGTTTCCCTTCGAGCAGTAAGCGATACAATTCAGAGATGAACAAAATTATAGATATTGCGATTTTGTAACGATTTCTCTCCAGAAGATTGTATAGATTAGTTCCTAAGCATAGGTGGAAAATGTCGATTAGTAACATTACGACATTGAAGCCTGAATCCGATGAGCAACCCAAAAAGTTCGCTGCAATTCCTTACTATCCTTTTCTTACAAAATGGTTAAAGAAAATAATCAAAGATAACGACTTGACAGTGGTTTATAAAGTTGATAATTTGAAGAACCTTTTGGGTGGACCAAAGGATACTATTGACTTTCGACAAAAACCGGGCATTTATCAAATATTTTGTAATAATAGCGAGAAAATCTATATTGAGCAAACGCGGAGATCAATAACAAGATTCAAAGAGCACATAGCTCATTTCATATTCAATAGAGGATAAAAATCTAGAGTTGCACAACATATGAATAACTCGGGAAATAAGGTAGGCGATAGTAATCTTAAGTTGCTGAAGGCAACCACAGATTATCGCAAATTAGATGCTTTGGAAAGTTTGGAAAGGCGCATCCACAGAATTTCATGAATTCAGACAAGGGTCCGGTCAATTCAGCACTTTTTGAAATAGCACGAAATAACCCATGGTTGCTTTCAACATCGACACAACCGGCATATTGGGCGTATCCATTGACACAACAATAGTCCTTGAATTATGTGACCCGGTGTTACGTCATCCGGTGTTACGTCATCTGGTAGTGGGGCATCTGATATTGTATCATACGGTGTTGCATCATCCCGTATTTTATCATCTGGTATTACATCATCGGGATTACATCATTTTTGTGTGTATAGTTTGGGTATATAAATAGGATAATTTTGCCCATAATGTTAGTTTAGCGACAGCTACTGATCAAGACAACATTGTTGTCAAAATCAGTATCTTGCTATTATTTTTGTGCCTTTTGGGGTGATTCTGCTTTTTGTTTCAGTCTTAATATGACTGATTAGATAAAACTGGTTCGTTTCGTCCAAAGTGAAATATCACTTGTACAGAGACAATTAGTCCACCATGTGAATGAATATCATATTATACCAAAAGCGCAATTTGGCTTCCGTAAACAGCATGGAACAGCTACAGCTTTGATAAGTATTGTGGATGATGTTATAAGAGTATGTGGTCAACTTACTGCACTGATCTTGCTAGACTTGTCCAAGGCATTTGATAGTCTGAAAATTGACTGCTAACTCTCGAAGCTTGCATATTATGGTGTAAACGATAATATGTATATGTGGTTTCGAAATTATTTATGTGAACGATCACAAGTAACTATTTTAGATGCACACAATGTCTCCAGTCTGAAGACTTTAAACTCAGGTGTTCCTCAAGCATCTATCCTCGCCCCTTTGCTGTTCTCTATATACATGGCAGGCATTGTAAACTGCACCAAATACTGTAAAATACATATGTATGCTGATGACATACAAGTCTACCTGAGCTACAAACCAGAAGAAGGAGATAGGGTGATTGAAAAAATAAATGATGACTTGGAGAGGCTAAGATTGTGGACAACAATGAATTCATTAGTGGTGAATACAATAAAAACAACTGGTATTAAGTTTGGTAAAAGGATTATGGTTGCTAGTAATGCGAATGGTATCTCTATTAATGGTCAGACCATAATATTAGGCAACAGTGGTAAATTTAGGAGTTACCTTAGACAGTAGGCTCAAATGCACAGAGCATGTATCAACAATTACTAGAAAAGCATACGGTAGCCTAAATCAAATTCAATAACTGAAATACCTCTTAGATCCGCAAACAAAATTATTACGAACACATTCTCTCGTGCTATCTCACCTCAATCACTGTGATTTGGTGTATGGTCCATGTTTAACAGCAGAAGATAAATATAGGTTATAAGAGATTCAAAACTCCTTGTATTCGATATATTACAATTGTTATCTACAGAGATCATGTCACACCAGCGCTTAGAGAAATGCAGTTATTAAAGGTAAACGAAAGAAGATTTCTTCATTATGCCATACTAGTTGGAGGAATGATACTTGCAGAAACACCAGAGTATTTGTATAATAAAATTATAAAGAGAAATGAAATGCATTACCGAACACTAAACATACATCCATGCCATATTATATGGCAGCATATACTTTGAACCATTTACCCCCAGAAGAATTTTTTATTTTTTTATTTCAACAACACACCACGAGGGCTTACAGCCTAAATAATATCGTACCGTCAGTGTCGACAAGGAGGAAAGAGGCAACTTGTTAATTCTGGACTTGAAGATTTGGAGGTTCGGGGGAGAAGGAAAAACATGTGCCGTCAAGGAATTCCATAACTTGGAAGTCCTCGGGACAAAGGAGCGGGCATAACAAGATGTTCTATGTCTGGTGACCTGGACAGTAAAAGGGTGCATTCGCTCTGTTCCTCTGGTAGATCGGTTGGGGGGCAGCAGGTGGAGGAACTATGGAAGAAAGCTCCTCTGAGCAGTGCCCGTGCAGATATCTATAAAAGAGAGAGAGGTCACCAACGGCACGTCGATGGGCAAGGGATGGCAGCCTTTGGGTGAGAGTAGGGTCACCGATGAGACGTATAGCTCTCTTCTGAATGGAGTCCAGGATAGCGAGTGTAGAAGCGGCAGCAACACCCCAGATGTGGGAGCAGCATTCGAGGTTTGGTTTTATTTGTGAAGTATATAAGGTATAGCGATTAGCTGGCGAAAAGTATTTGCGAGCCCGGAAGAGGAAACCTAATTTCTTAGCAGCCGCTTCTGCAATTAATGTGACATGTTGGTGCCAATTGAGATTTCGATCCACAGAAATGCCAACAAGTGAAAAGAACTCATTACTTTGAATAACTTGGTTGTTTATTGTGATGGGTCTAGGGCTGGTGTATCTCTTATGAGAAAGAAAGCAAGACTGTTATTTGGTGGGGTTGAATTGTACAAGATTTCTTCTTCCCCAGTCTAATATTTTTTGGAGATCCACGGAGATAGAATCCTCCATGAGTCTGCGATCCTCATCTAATTGGACTGAAGAGACAGGCTTAGAATATTGTATATTTGAGTGGAGGGTGCGGTCGTCCGCGTAACTGTGAACTGGGTTGGATGTGCTAGAGAGGAGGTCATTGATGTGAAGAAGAAACAAAGTAGGGGCTAAAGCTGAACCTTGAGGAACTACTGCATTAATTGGATACAGTTTAGAGGAATGGTCATCCACGACAACACAAATGCTCCGGTTGGAGAGAAAATTTGCTGTCCAGATACAGAGTTTTGGTGGTAGGCCATAGGCCGGAAGTTTATTAAGCAGCGCTGCGTGCCAGACCTGGTCGAATGCTTTGAATATGTCTAGAGCGACAATCTTAGATTCACCGTGTAGTTCCATAGACTTGTTCCAAGAATGGGTGACAAAGAAAAGGAGGTCGGCAGTTGATCTGCGCTGACGGAATCCATACTGCCTGTCGTGGGTGATACTGTGTTTTTCAATCAAATATTAAATAAAAGTACACTTAAAAACATTTAAAAGATAAAGTTCTGAATGGTCATTTTGAAGACTGTGGAGACTTAAGTAAATATTAGTTACATGTAACTGTTGAAGTAGCCAAAGATTATCCCTGCATAGTTAGAACTAAGTAGGTATAAGATATGTTTATAATTACAGTATAATTATTAAGAAGGTAACATATTATTCTTGTAGTTAGAACGAAGCCTTAGACTAGGTTTATGATTAGATTGTAAGTATTACTAATTATTTCTTAACACTTAGGTTAATATCAAATTAAGTTTTGTACCTGATCATTTTGTACATTTTTTTTAAGTGCAATAAACAACTATTACTATTACTATTTTAGGCCATCCAAAAATTGTCGCTCCCGAAATGGAAGAAGATATTTTAATTCGTATAGGATATAATCCAGAAATTAATCAAGGAAAAAAGTGTAGCTTCTAGTGTAAGTAGATCATCGGTTCTGAGAATATTTCAAGACGAAGGTATTTAATCCATATCACTCTTCACACTCGTGCAAAATTTATTGTCAGCTGATCTTTCAGCTAGTCAACAGTTTTACTTCCTTCCGAAACAAACTGTGAATAAAATACTGTTTACAGATGAAGCTACCTTGCTCACCGGGGGTGTTCTCAACTTTGTAAACAAACACATGTAGGATAATGAAAATCCTCACCTAGCAGTGTAAGGTCATTTCCAGCATGCATTCAAGATTAATGTTTGCTGTGGAATAATCAGAAACTATATCTTAGGGCCAAATGAATTACCACCAAATCTAAATGAAAATTTCGACCCAAGTTTTCTTAAACCTTAGCGGTTGAATTTTGGAAAATGCGTTTATGTCCCAAGTCAATCATATGTTGGGCAGCGCTAAATTTTTCTCCTCTATTCAATCTAAAATGAGCTATGTGGTCTTTGAATCTTGTTGTTATTGATTTTCGCGTTTGCCCAATATAGATATTCTTGTTACAAGATATTTGCTGTGGAATAATCAGAAGCTATACCTTAGAGCCAAATGGATTACCACCAAATCTAAATGAAAATTTCGACCCAAGTTTTCTACAAAATGGGTTCAGTAATCTCGTTAATGATTTACACTTAATTTTAAGTCGAAGTATGTATTTTATGCAGGACGGTGCATCGGCACACTTCTCTGTTCTAGTGCGAAATTATCTAAATTAATGGTATCACTAAAAATGTATAGGCCGTGGTAGCCCAATCCCTCGACCGGGTCGTAGCCCGAGCTTGAAGCTAGTAAACCTTTTTCTTTGGGGTTGCCTAAAATCAGTAACACAATAAACACCCGAGGAGAATTATGACAACAAATGTAGAAAGTGTCGATTTATTTAAAAATAAAGGCATAATATTTAGGATTGGAAAATATCTTCTTAGCAGTATATCAAAGTGGTCATTAGGAACATTTGAGGCTCAATATTTAAGTAATTAAGCTCTCAGTTGGCGCGTAATAAGAAAACAGTAGAGTAGTAAAGAGAAAACAGAACAAATGAGTCGTTTCCTTTCAGAATAACAATATTTTGTAGTCATAAGTCATAAGTTTTAATATTTTTTTTACTGGTTACATTTTTTACGTCACAATAATTTATTTAATTCGTGTGTTTTTGCTTTACAATTTAAAAATAAAAAATTAAAATAAAATAAATACAAAACGTCTCTGGTGTCCATATGTTTAATCTCTGTCATTTATCAGCCAATGATAATAATAGTAATACATTTATTGCTCAATCAATATAAAATCATGGGCAAAGTGTGTGGTGTTTTCTAACAATAATTTAAACTTAATACAAAATCCAAATAATAATCGAAACTAAACGTTGACACAATCACATTATAGGTAACTCTGATAAAAATAGATATTAACATAATAACATATATAGGTAGGAATTTTCATTAAATGCTTCAGATGTCAATAACTCAATTTGCTAAAAGCCTAAAAAGTTGAATTTTGGTATGTGGTAAGGTGTTTACCACGGAAATATACCTACCAAATTTCATAACAATAACTTTGTTATTTTTTGAGATACAATTTTTTTTCTCCACTTAAACGTAGCCGGCATTAACATTACTGCATATATTTTTTAATTTCTCAAAAACGGTTGATTTTAGCATCATTCAACATGTTTGCCTTTCACGTAAGTTTCCTAGCGACGTAACAAAAAAGCGTGAGTATGGTTAAAATTTAAAGGCAACCGCTCTTTATCCGCAAATTGGGAATTAATTATTTTTGAGCGGTATGAAAAGCTCATTGCACCAATTTTTAAAACAATAGTCAAATCTTTTCGTATATATCAAGGAAAATTGAAAATCAATTTCTCACAACCCTGTATCTTTTTCAATTTTGACTGTTGTGCTAAAGAAAGTTTGGCTAAATTGTAATATTTTATGCTGCTGATATTTATACCATGAGGTATATAGATAATTTGGAGTAAATACTTAAAACAAAATAAGATAGAAATGTTATATTAATATCATATGCAAAAAAAAGTTAAGAGCAACTTTTACCATAGCTGTAATTTAAAATGCAAAAGATCAGAAATGGACAATCTTTGGGAATTAAAATTTATATTAATATAGAGCCTAAAAATTACCTCTCCTTCTTCTACCCATTTCTAATTTTTGTAGAACATAAAATACAACACAAAACACAAATTTAAACACACACAAAACAGATACTCTAATATTTAAATGATTGTTAAGGCGTTAAAATGTAACTGGCAGGAACAACAACTTTAAGATAAAACTTATCTTTTCCTTTTTATCAAGTAAGTGGTTGATAAAGTTTGTTTAAGAACTGTGCCTACAACCTGTAACTTTTTAAATTGAAAAGATCATACACAAGGTGGTATAGCGTAAGAAGGCAATTTTTGAGTATTTACCATGATCACAGTATAGAGGCGACCTAGTCGACACAACCGGAACTCTATATCTCCAGCAATTCTTTTCATTTTATTATAACTTCTGCACTGCATCACTTGAATTTCTCTTTTTCAAATGTGTGTCGTTTAAATATTGTTATTAGAAACTTATTATGCCTTAGAAAATGTCTAACAAATTTTGCCTGTTTCCCCTCAATATCTTTGAGTAGGCATTTTTCTACTCTCACCTCCTCCAGGGCACATTTAATCGTCCGTCTATCGGTGCACGTTGTCTTAGTCATGTGCACATTTCAAAATAGCTTCTATCCTCTATGTCCTGCTTATTAAAATCTAAACTTCCCGCCCCATACATTACAACACCCCCATACGTATGAATTTATGAATCTCTTCCTCATGTCTGCGTCAAAATGTTTATTAGTGAGAAAAGTATTTTGTCTGCCTAATAATGCCCGCTTTGCTATTGCGATCTTTTTTCTCAGCTGTTTGCTATATTTACCATATCTGGTAATAATACTCCCAAGAAGACGCGTTAACATTTCTACTACTGTGTCTAATCGCAGTTATATCCTCATTTATCTTTGTTTGTACGTTTGTTTTTGTCATATTGATGTTTAGTTATAAGCGCTATGTAATATCGGTGTACTTTTGGAATGGAACTGATTAATTTTATTTTTATTCTTGCTCACTTTTCCTTCAGCCTCTTTATTGTATTTTATATGGATAAAGTAGGTGGCCAAAATGGGCGTCTTTACCATATACCACTTTTTATTTAAGTTTTTATTTTATATCCGTTAATATACTTCTGTGTTAGGGTGCTTTGATTTCTGTATAGATTGGGAATATTCTCTCTAATCCAATCGTTGTCTGTTCATTATGTGTAACAATATTTATCAATCCACCTTCTGGAATATTTTTCCTTGGTCTACAAACGCAACAAACTTAACTCTGTTTTTCCTAGTGATCTTCTATTGTTTTAAGTGCCACTTCTATATTTCCTTGGTCGAATCTATTTTTTGCCATATCTTTAGGTTAGTTGACATAATATACTATGACTTTGACTTTTACAGCTCATAGTATGAAATAGTCAGGAAAGTTCTTTTATACCGTTTGGTGCAAGACTTTCATGAAAATAATTTGCCTTCGCTGGTAAATATGTATAATTATCTGGTTTTTCTTCATTTCGTGAGTTATTTGGTCCTTGCCAGGCTCTGATTTTTTAGTTCATTTAGGGTACTCTCCAATTCTCAAAAGGTACGTTGTAAGCACAATTCTACTCATCTTAAAAATTAACTTCCTCCTCTGAAATATTTCTGTGATGAAGAAAATCGCTGCCATAGTTGTATGAACTACTAGACCACACCCACACCACCCCCTCCCACCCCCCGAGTGAAGAGCAAAGACGTCTGCGATGTGGGATTGGTGGTCATCCACTAATTTGTTATCTATTTCAATCACAGTGCATGGTGGAGGATTTCTCCCTTAGACAGATTTACTTTTTCTCCAGGCATCTCTAGAAATAGATGAGATGTATTATTTCCAGGACCTCTCTTTGCTTATCAGCACAATACGCATATCTGCAGCTTTCTCGCAGTGAAAATTAATTAGTTTTTGTCTGTAGGTTTTTTTCTAAATTGTCTTGGAGCTCTTTTTAATTAGATAACGCGACTTTCATTTCATCATTGCACCGGGAAACTACTCCGTTGCGTTTCCCACCTTTTGTCTTTGATATACTTGTATCTGCCCCGTTGATAATGGCACTAGTGAAAGACCCCACTGGTTAATCGACGTCATTTGTGATTGTGGGGACTTGAAAGGAAGCGCCGTAGAGGTTCCATTTTGCATGATTGATACGCCATATTTTGACTCCGATGACCAATTGTGTTCAAAGTGGTATTTGAAGGAGATTAGAAGATGATAGCGTAAAAGATTATTGCTCATTAGTTTCCACAAAAAATGATGAGATATGTTTGGGGAACACGCGGTCAAGTCAATAACACTAGTTTTTTGATCCGGAGTTAATGTATATGTCTTTCCCGTGTTAAATATTACTACTTCTGATAATACATGTTTAACAACCCTACCGTTATTTCTACAAATGTAACCCTTTAGGCTATACATTTCGTGTGGTTTCAGGTGAGTTTCTTGTAGGCAAATACAGAAAGGGTTCCTCATCTCTCTACAACTAATATAATAACGAATTTCGGGATAGTGATTATTGGAACCCTTACAGTTCCATTGTAATAGGTTTTCTGTTTCTTACTTGAAATTTGGAGATGATAATAAATCCTTTGAGATAAACTTCATAACACTGCAAGGTAAAATTATGACGTGTAAACAAAATATATGCACATATGCACATGTAAGTAAACATATAAGAGCGTATAGAAATGTAAAAGAAGAATGAAAATACGAAAATACATGCGCATATATAAAAGCGAAAAATAAAATTGCAACTAGAATTCTTGATAAACAGCTCAACGAGATGTTAACACTAAGTTCCCACAACTAGATTCTAG